>OX465108.1:7645677-8245677 GCA_949987565.1 Luidia sarsii | reverse complement strand
TTCGAAAAAAAAACACCAAAAAACTTTTTTTGCATTCATACACCGAAAATTAAAATCAACTAGAACTTTACGTGTTCGTTTTTCGAAAACAAAACCATCGTAAGACGGCCTGCAATTTCATTCGCGACTGAAATAGTGATTTATATCAGAGAAATGTGTGCATTCACACACCAAAAATCAACTGGAGCTTTAAGTATTCGTCACAGGGACGAACATAGTTGTTCAGAATCATTTTAATAAGCTTCATACGCTATAAGCATTTTCTCCAAACCCCCAATCATTACCAGCTGATAAGACGAAGATGAGGAGGCATAATTTTTATTAAGCCTTGATTTCACACCCTCCAGCCGATGGGTTCTATGGTTCGTTCAACATCTCGCGCGCACGAGATGATTTAATTTTTTTGGAATTTCCCTTTACGAGCACAGTAGAATATTCCTGCTCACGAGATAATTGTATATTTTTGATTGTCTCTTTACGGGCTATTTACGGGATATTTCATCAAAAAGCTTTTTCTTCGTCGCCGCAGTCGTTTGACCACTGTTGTCAGAGATGACGTGACGCACTGTGGAAATGCTGGTGCCACGCGGTGCACCGACCTTTTCGGTACTTTTCCTACGTAGGGGAATGAAACCCAGAAAAAATGTTGGCTTATCTGATTGAGAGTTAAAAACAACCTACAATTACCTGTGTGCTACTCACCTACGAGTTTCTTAATGAGGGAAAAATAATTGAATTCGGTGGTACCCCTACTATGATACTGCGTGCAGTTATACACTCGCGAGCTGAACGATGGTGTACTGCCAGGCTTTTGGATGTCAAACAGGTCTCCTGTCCTTGTTGGAAACTGCATGGAAATATTTCCCCAGCTTTTTCCCGCTGGCATTTTGACATCAAAAAGCCTGGAAGTACACCATAGTTCAGCTCGCGAGTGTATAACTGCACGCAGTATATACATGTAGTAGGGGTCCATCCGTCCGGCCGGGCCCAAGCGGGAGTTTTCCGTTGCGATGTCATACCCCCTGCAGTGACTGGCGGGCCATTAAAAAAGATGGCGGTTTGCGGGAACGCGAATTCGACCACCGAATTCTTTATGAAACTCGTAGGTGAGTAGCACATAGGTAATTGTAGGTTGTTTTTAACACCCAATCAGATAAGCCAACATTTTTCTCTGGGTTTCATTTTACGAACCAAGACAGATTTTTCAGAGAAAAGAAAAGTAATTAGATTGCCGTAATGTTGTCTCTATAATGTACATGGAGATAGATTTTTCCGATTATGTACATGTAGTGGATTAAATAACTACGGATATAATTTTAATTTATATGAAAAGCTTCGAATAAGCTTGAAACACAAAATTTATGTTTGATCTGGGATTATAATGTAACAATGAACATATTTAATGCCAAATCATGATTTAAACGAAATAGAACACCTATAAGAAGCCAAATGGTAGAGCAAAAATCTTGACTGCAAGAAAACAAAATGTAATGCGATAAAGAGGAAAAAGAAACCCGAATTTGCACAGATTACAAAGACCTGTCCGAATCTGAATGCTGGCAGACGACAAGAACGATGACAATGAGATTACGAATACGATTTAGAATAAATTATGAGAAAAATGGAGGTTTACAATTCATCAAAGTTGCGGGAAGGTAGTGCATTTTGGCAGTCCATTTCCCCTCCAGATGACATTTTGAACATTGTGAAATACGGGTAGGCCTATATGTTTTGCCTTTCACCTCAGAACAACATACGACATTCCATAAAAACAACGCCTCATGATCGGCCCTAAATCAAGCAGCTTTTGTCACAGAAGCCATCCATGAGCTATGCGTATAGGTACGGTGGAGATGATAAAGAGTAGGCCGAAGGTGGTTAATCCTTTGACGGTGCCTATTAAAAATAGCGGGAAAATGTGCTTAATACTGTAGGCCCTACTTGATTTGCTTTAGGTAAATGAATATGAGTATAGAAAGGTTGTCAGTAAAGTGTAACGATATGCGTACTGCCCTGATTTTTCTTAAAACTGGCGGTTACGTTTTTAAAGTTGATCTCAAGTCTGGATATCATTACATTGACATTGTCTAACACAAATCATTTTTCATGGGTGAATCACGACGTTTAATGTGTTTAAACTGCTTCCATTTGGTCATCATGTCAAACCTTGCTAACATTTTAACTTGAACATTATACATGCATTTCATTAAATAACGTTCTCCAAAACAGCTTGTCTTTGTCCATAAACACGTTTCTAGCATTTCTTTCTATTCATCTATATACACCATGTACCAGTGCCTTACCGACAGAAGACTTGTGAAAGGAACAATAATACTGAACACCCATGTGTAACGGGTTTTGAATAATTAGAGGAAGGCAGAGTTCTGGAGTTCGATCACAGTTTAATTCTGTAGGACGAAGAGAAAACACGTCCGGGTTAAGCTTCGTCTTCTAAGCATTTTAGTCTACAGTTAAATAAAAACAACTTAGAATTTCAGATAATCTTTAAATGCAGTCTAAATTACACATACTTCAGTAGTTTGTGAAGCAAAATAATAACAGCAACAGTTCGCTTTCGTGGTTCTTGGCGACACTTGCCCTTGCCTAAACTTAACATGACCGAAAACATGTACAAGGTCGGAGTATTTAAAGTTCGTCTAACTTCTACTGACGAGCATAGAATTGTACAGGGGGGTAAGCTCAATATTTATATATATAAGTTCTGTATTAGCGATGAGAAATATTGCAATAGTAGATAGTTCGGCCTCGGTTATGTCAAGACCAATATCGGGACGATGTTTGCCGACACAAGTAGTGTGTTGGGTCTTGATCGGACAAAACAAAATAATAGTATGCATAATGCACAAATACAATAGAACTGATTAGCATATATTAGCATATATTGGATTTGCATATATTTGCATGACAAAGGGATTCATTTGCGTGCATTTGCATACATTAGCATAACAATAGAGGGCCTGGAAATCTCTACGGGACAATGGGAGGACCTGGAAGTCTCTACGGGACAATGGGAGGACCTGGAAGTCTCTACGGGACAATGGGAGGACCTAGAAATCTCTACGGGACAATGGAAGACCTGGAAGTCTCTACGGGACAATGGAGACCTAAAAATCTCCACGGGACAAGGAAGAACCTGGAAGTCTCTATTAGACAGAATATGCATGATCAAACATATTGTTTACGAGCAGACATAAATGCGCTCTGCCTGAACGTCTCATCACTTCGTTGGTATCAAGCATCCTGACATCGAGAAGAACACCGAGAATCAAGATGAGTACACGGATGAATCTCTACACGCCACCTACCTCATCTTCCGCGTCGGGTGATGATCGACAAGAAGTACGAGAGTACCAACCACTGTACGTCGAAGCGAAGCCGGCGTGGTTAGCGTATACCGATCCCGAGCGAATTCAGCGGTTAGAACAACGCATGGCTACCCGCACTGCAGGTTCATCCTACCCCGATATGACCCCCTCCAAGCGGGAACGAGACGAGGATAAACCAGACGACTCGATTCGGTTTGAGCTGACTGCTATACGGCACGCCGTTGTGGAGCCTTTCCGTGGCGAGATCTACGTCAAGATTCAAGAGTTCATGCAGCGCAAAAGCAAGGGGTACTGGTGCAGTCCCCGTGGGATCAATCTGAGACTGAAGGAGTGGAAGAAGCTGGTAGAGATGATGCCTGCAATCAACGACGCTGTACAGACAATGGAGGTAAGTGTGAAGATGGAATCGACCTGTGTTATAAGAAGTTGTATACCGAATGGCAGGATGCGTCAAAAAGTATTAGCGTATGTTAAAACTAAATCCGAATCCTCTTTTCTTTCCCACCGTTACAGGACCGATGTTGCAAGAAGATGAAACGTGACACCGATGCGCAGGACCTGCCCGAGCGTACTTCATCATCAGACGATGACCTGCTGGTGATCGACAGTCAACGGTATGACGACGATGAGTTGCTGGTGGTTGACAGCCAGAGGTATGGAAAGGATGTACCTGACACCGATCCAGTTGACATTGCGAGGAAGGAAGTTAGTCGGGAACTTTCTTACATCATAATTCAATCGATCTTCACATCGCACATTCACAGAAAAGTGTGCGAAATTGCCGAGAGATATTGTTACGGTTGTAGCTTACCTGCAATTGACGATGTGTCTCAGGTTAATCATGATCAGTGTATGATGGCTTCATTGACTGAAAAAGTGGAAAGATATTTTGAAGAGGCCGTCGATGAAATTGTAGACGGTTCTTAGGGAAAATGTAGAATGGAATGGAACATTGCCGCTAAAAACAACCAGCACATTGTCGATGCTTATCCTAGCATTCAGGCACGAAATGACCTATTCACTCAGTATGTTGATACGCACGTCAAACGTAAGGTGAATGATCCCGAAAGTAGTAGAATCGTTTTGTACTCTGTGTTGCGCAACGGCGGAGTAACTAAAGAAAAGAAGAAAAATCAAATTGATTTTTTTTTATTTGAGCTCTTAACATTCCCGAAGTGCGTGACTTGTACATGTGTTTTCAGTTACAATTGTACAAAACCAAACTGATGTTGCGTTAGTTGTTTACTTGTGTTTAATTCTTTTCGTTAAAATGTTGTAAATGTTTAAAGTGTTTAAACTTTCTTGAATAAATTTTGTAACTTTAATTTAAATTAACCCAAACTGACTTTGAATTAAAAGAATAAAAAATTAAAATAAATGTTAACCCAAATTGATTTTGAATAAAAGAAAAAAACCACATGAAATATTTGTTGCCTTGAGTAGATATGTTTAGTCGGTGATTGTAAAGTTTAGTTAAAAGCAATATCGTAAAAGGCAAAATGTCATTACTAATTCTAGTGTCGCCAAGGGTTACATCATGGCAAATCACGAGAGTTATTTAAAGAAATTGTATTATGACATAGGCAGCGAAAGTGGTCTGGGTAGTATTGCGAAGTTACAACGTGCAGTTAAACGGGAGGGCAAGTACGCGATAACGCGAGATGATATAAAAGATTTTCTTATTGGGCAAGACACGTACTCGCTGCATAAGCCCGCCAGAAAGAGGTACCCTAGGAATAGAGTCCTGGCTGTAGGAAGGGACGAGTTACATGAATTGGACTTAGTGGACTTGAGCAATCTAGCGGAATATAACGATGGAAACAAGTTCTTATTGACGTGGATCGATGTATTTTCTAAATACGCATGGGCAATTCCTTTGAAAAACCAAACCGGAAAGGCGCTGGTTGAAGCTTGTCGACAAAATATCAAGTCCGGTCGGAGGAAGCCTGTAATGATTCATACCGATAAAGGCAGTGAGGTGAGTTTACAAATCGTCTGTTTCAGGATTTTCTGAAGAGTGAAGACATACATTTCTACACGACAAACAGCGAAGTGAAAGCATCCGTCGTGGAGAGATTTAACCGCACCTTAAAGTCTCGGATGTGGCGATATTTTACTTACAAAAAGACCTTGAAATACATCAACGTGTAGCGACAATTAGTGACGGCCTATAACAATTCTTTCCATCGGTCCATCAAGATGAAACCAGTAGAAGTGGTCGGTCGAAATGAAAGCATCGTGTGAAAAATCTGTTCTCACTGCCTAAAATCCCCACCATGTTTAAATTTGAAGTGCATTGGTGATCAAGTAAGAGTCAGTAAGGAACGGTTAAAATTTGAAAAATCGTACCTCCCTGCGTGGTCCGAGGAAGTGTTCACAGTGGCCAAGCGGAACGGTCGTCAAGAAAGACCTGCGTATAAACTGAAGGATTATTCGGGTGAAGAAATTCAGGGTACGTTCTACGAGCAGGAATTACAGAAGGTTCGCAAATCCGATGACGACCTGCATCGTGTGGAAAGAGTGATTCGCAAGCGCAGGAAGAATGGAGTGACGGAATATTTCGTTAAATGGTTGGGTTACCCCTCAAAGTTCAACAGTTGGGTGAAGGATCTGCAAAAGTAAGGACTCAATATGGCTTCCACACAGTTTTACGTAACACTACCTAGCAATTCGTCCTTCTCCTTGTATCCCAACAATACGCTTTCCAGTTACACATCAAGCAGATTGATTTGACCGGTAACTGGGAGGTTGCTCTGACTGAAATTCATTACCCCTTTTCATGGTATAATGTCACGAAAAAAAATAATTCCTTTACGTTCAGCGAACATGGCCGTCTGCAAACCTCCGCAAAGATATCTCACGGATTCTATCATTCGGTGCAAGAGATTGTCGATGCTATCAACGCTGAAATGACTGAAACAGCTAGAAACAACATCCTCATCACCTTGGATAAGTACAGGGGGATAGTGAAGATTGAACTCAGAGAAGGGGCGTACATCTTTTTCGACGATTATCTGTACACCATGCTAGGATTGAAATACAAAAAGGTGAACGAGAGTGTAAAAGGACATTTACCGGTGGACGTGAACGGCGGGTTTTATGGCATGTACGTGTACTGCGATATCGTTGAGAGTCAACTGGTGGGAGACGTCAGCGCGCCATTATTGAGGATAGTACCCGTTCAGAAGGCCGGAGTCGCGCAGGGAGATGTGGTCGCTCACACTTTCAACAACTTTTTTGTTTGCTCATTATCCACGTACAGACCAAGATAATTTAACCCGTAATGCTTAAAATAAAATGGGTTCTCTCTGTAATCACCGTTGTAGGCCGTATTATCCACCATTGCAATCACCACGCGTTTAGGAATTTGTCCCAAAAACAAATTTTCGCGGGTAAATGATTGATTTCCTTGAGGAATGGAAAAGTTCTTGACTTCCACTCTGCGAAGTGGATACTTAGCGGTAGCACTCTGCAGCATTTTGGCGTGGGCTAATGCTACCGTCCGGCTGATCGTCATTTTTCTCACGTAGAGCGAGGCATCCACAATCTTGACTTTGTAGTTATTGTCGGCTAGGGGAGTCATCAGGCAAAATGCATTCTTACTGCGGTGAAACTTCAGTTTCGAGATCACACCGTTCAGTAAAAATCTATCTGGAAAGAATATATCGCCGTGAATTGGTCCTATCAGATCGATGAGTTTACTCTCTTTGGTCAAATTATACCGCTTCTTTAACCCTTCGTTAAAATCGTCATCCGCCAATGGATTGTTAGTATCCATTTTCCCAGCATCATCCTTGTAAAACAGTGCGGCCGTCAGTTGGGATTGCTTCGCCGCAGGACCATACGTCAGAAGTGTTTCCAGCAGGGCTCGGTACGGGTAGGTGTTTGATGACGATGAGACCACCTTGTCGTTGAGCGTCACGTCTACTTCGGAGAACAAGGAGTGGAGCAGCAGGCTGACGGGTCCAACGGGGACATCGGGGTTGAGGTCGGTACCATTTTCACTATAACAATTTTTGCCTTGACGTTCAAAAGGGTATGTGACCACAATTTAAGTTTATATACCGATGCATCGGGAACCTTAGGTTACGGAGCAGTTTTTGATAAGCTCTGGTTCTACGGAGAATGGCCAGCTTCTTGGCATAAGGAAAATATCATTTTGAAGGAATGTTATCCCATTGTAGCATCTGTGTGTTTGGGGACAGCACTTGTCCGATAGGAGAAATCTGATTCATACTGACAATGAGGCATTGGTGCATATAATTAATGCAAATACGACTACAGATGTATAGGTTATGGCTCTTGTACGTAAGCTAGTAGTTCAGAGCATGCGGTTCAACATTCAGTTTAAAGCCGTCCATGTTCCTGGATGCAAAAACACACTAGCTGATAAACTTTCTCGACTACAGGTGGAAGCTTTCAAACTAGCCGCTCCACATGCGAGGGAGTATCTATCCACACTACCAGCAGAAATACGGCCACAGAACTGGTTCCAGCCGCCGATTTCACGAAACTTCAAGAAAGGTTGCATAAGTTCAGCAACGTACAAATGTTGGTAAGTCTTGCGCCACAATGGCTCTTTTGTGCACTATTTAGAAAAGGCAGCAAAATGTTGCGTAAGTTACGCAACAAAATGTTGCGTACGCAACATTTGAGGTTTCGTGAAATCGGCCGCAGGGCTGCTAAACCTGATCTCAAAATCGATGGCGGTTTGAACTTGGAGAACGTATCAAAGAGCACAATGCGTTTTGCTTCAGTTTCTCAACAAATACGGTTTTACTGCCTTTGAGAAAGGTCCTGCTAGGATCGAAACGTCAGGCCCACTAAATTTTAAGATTTACATTTTGGTAATTTTAGTCAGTAAGCAGTTTGCAACATTTTTGTATATCACCTTAAATACGGTTTTAATGCAACTTTGCCTTTGTCCCCAATCGTTGTAGCCCTTTTTGTAACCTATTTGTTTGAGGCGAATCATTTAGCCAGTTCTATTTGCACATTTGTAGCGGCAATCAACTTTATTCATAAGCTGCCTGAACCAGGTCGTGGGTTGGTAGTACAAAAGGCAATCCAAGGTGCACGAAAGAGTAAGCCTAAACTTGATGTGCGACTACCTATTACTCAGTGCATCCTTCATAAGTTAGTAGATGCTTTAGACCATTGCTCAGCGTCAGGGACTCAAAAAGTGATGTATAAGAGTATGTTTTTGCTCGCTTTTGCGGCTTTTCTACGCATCGGAGAGATTTCAGTTTCAAATGGAAACACTAGTAATGTGTTGAAAAAGGGTGTTATCGCCGCCGATAAGGTCTCTCCATTTATTGAGGTTTCATCCGCTCTTTCGTGCGGTAATTTGCATAGGGTCATAGTTCACCTATTTCCTGTCCAATCAGTAATTGGGGTACCCCCACCCATTACATAACCAGCCTTTTCCCGCGGTTGCCTCCCTGGCATTGTTCGGCATTCGTGATTTGAGCGACCCTCACAACGCACACGTTTCCAGGACAGTGTCCGGTGGCCGCTTTCCCTTCCTTATATTCGTCAACCCAGTAAACCCCAGAAAAAAGCCGACAGCGATTACTGCAGAAAACCCCCGATATACCTCCTGTCTACCCGCTTCTTCATCGCGTGCCGTTGTGGCCAGTTTTCCCGCAAACAATTGTGAGTGTATAAATTATATATATTATGTAGTTGTATATTTATTGTCAGTAACCGTTATTATTTGAAGTAACCGTAACCGAGTACACTGCGGCCGACATATCTGATTGTATAATTATGTACACTTTATATAATCTGTGTATATTAATCCGGAGATCCACTATCCCAGCCCAGTCAACGTTTTTTCCTTTGCTATTTATTTATGTTTACTTATTACATTTTCTTGTTCTATTGATTTATTTACAGTTTCACGACTCCACCCAGTGGGGTTCCGTGCAATAAAGGGAAGACTGCCCCTCTCAAACACAATTCCATTGTGTTTTCATTTTGTCCGGCTCCCGCGATGACAGTGAAAAATTGTTGGGTACTCCGTCCATTCGTCCTACCCGTCCAAATGTGATCGTCGTTGCCGTCCCTGATGTCGTCCCCCCTGGTGCGTACCATCTTCACCCTACTGGTCGTCACCTGCATCCTTTCCTGCTGGCCGCCAACCCATTGCCGATCGCCGCTGAGTGCACAATCGTCCAGACTACCTGTCAACCCTCCAGCCAGCAGAAGTTATCGCTGCCAACTCCAGTCATCATCAGCGTGCCACGTGAGTCTACACCCGGTGATCATGGCACATCTGAGGACGGCAAGGGCCTCGGCGAAGAGAGCGGTCACCAAAGAGCGGAATCTGATCAAGCAGTGTATCGCAGAGGGTGACGTAGATTGCCTAAATGACCATGTAATTAAACTTAGGTAGAGTTGGAAGTATTTGACGGAAATCCTCTCCATTATCACCAGTTTATAAAGGCTTTTGAAGTGAATGTGGATAAGGTATGTGAGGACTGCGATCTTAAGTTATCTAGGTTAATGCAGTACACAACAGCAACTGCTAAAGAGGCTATATACGGTGCTGTTTATTGATTGGTGGAGTCGCTGGTTACTCCCAGGCTTCGGCAATCCCCACCTTGTCACTGAACGTCTTATCAAAGAATTAAGGTTCGGCAAACAAATACGTTCACCTCAAGACATACAACAACTTGCTGACGATATGCAGAACGCCTTATTCGTCCTCTCTGAGTTAAACACACTTCATGAGGTCAGCTCTCAGGCTGTTATTCTAGAAGTGGTTGGAAGGCTACCTAATTATATTCAGATGAAGTGGAAGAACTCTGCTTTAGATTTGAAAAGGTCTAAGGATGTCTATCCTGGCTTTAGGGAATTGGTAACATTTGTGAAAGATATGGCCGTTGAGGCTAATGACCCCGTTTACGGCAATATGAACCCTAGACGCTCAGATAAATCTAAGACAAATCTAAAAGCCACATCCTCTAGTTTCATGGCCTCGTCTAATTCTATAAAACAGCCTAATAATGGACCTGATAGGCCCAGCTCATATGCGAAACCCGAACCCCCTTGCGTGTTGTGCCAGCGACCACATCGTCAATGGCATTGCGACACTTTCAAGGCCATGAGTCCCAGGGAACGACTGAATATCGTTGTCAGTAATAAATTATGTCATAATTGTCTTTTTGGATCAAACGCTCAGTATGCGCTGTTCCTGGTTGTGGTAAAAAACATACCATGTATATCCATTTCCCTGTAGATGCGAAGTCTAATGACGTTAAGGTCTCTAATGCAAGTTGTTTTGATAGTAAGGGTACACACGTGCCTATAGTATATACAAGTTATTATAAATAATGATCGAGAAGTACTTGCCCTACTTGATAATGGTTCCAGTAATTCTTTCTGCTCTAGGGACTTAGTTAAACAACTAGGAATAGTGGGGGAACCCCACGAATTTCAGCTCAGTACGTTGAATGGCTCAGATACTCGACAGTCAGCAACAGTCGATTTGTCACTCAGTTCCGCTAGCGGTGAATCCTTAGATATGACTGATGTATATGTTGTAGACGAAATACCCGTGAGAAGTGCGCCTTTTGATAGGACAGCTTATTTACATTTCAAGGATATAGGTCCTATGCCCGCATATGAAAATTATTGTATACAAGTTGAAATTCTCATTGGACAGGACAATGCTGAAGCCCTCGTTCCCTTAGAGGTCAGACGGGGAAATCCTGGACAACCTTTTGCAGTGCGGACCTTATTTGGGTGGTGCGCAAATGGGCAATCTCCCATAAATAAGGTTAGCCGCAAAGTAATTTCTAACTTCGTGACGACTTTAGCCCTCGATCACGATGTTTCCAAATTGTGGAATAGTGAGAGTGCAGGATTGGATAACCTCTCATGGTCTCACGAAGATAAGTCAGTCATATCCTTATGGGATAGGGAACACAGGGTTGTCGAGGGACATTATGAACTGTCCATCCCCTGGAGAAACAGGCTCGAACCTTTGCCCAACAATTATATAGTAGCGAAATCCAGGCTAGACTTCTTGCTAAAGAAGCTGGACAGACAGGATTTGTACATCAGATATAAGGCCGAAATCAAGAAACTTTTGGAAAAAGGCTATGCTGAAGAGGTCCCGAATATCGAGTTGCTGACGGCAGAGAGAGTCTGGTACCTCCCACACCATGGTGTGTTGTCAGAGAAGAAACCAGATAAGCTAAGAATTGTGTTTGACTGTGCCAACAAATTCAAGGGAAAACCATTGAATGAACGTTGTTTACAAGGGCCCGATCTCATTAACAAGCTCACCCCAGTATTGTTACGTTTCCGACAGCACAGTATTGCCATTCAGGCCGATATAGAGGCCATGTATAATCAAATAAGGATACCGCTTAAGGATAGAGATGCACTCAGGTTCCTTTGGAAAGATGATGGTAAACTAAAGCATTATCGCATGACCTCCCATTTGTTTGGCGGCATTTGGTGCGCAGCCAGTTCTTACTTATGCTTTACGGCGCTGCCTGAGTGATCAATCCGATATTCACCCCTCTTAGCGCGTCGCACTCTCGACAAGTCTTTTTATGTCGATGATTGCCTTGAATCTGTTGCATCAAGGTCTGACGCTAAAATCATAATCGAAGAAACTCCTAAGATCTTAAGGAGAGGCGGATTTAATTTGACTAAATTTGTTGTCAATGACGAAGTACTGTTGTCTGTAGTACCCGAAGAATGTAGAGCTAAAGAAGTCCGTGAGTTAGACCTCCAATCTGAAGGCAAAGTCTTGGGAATTAAATGGATGATATCCCCGGATCAGTTCTTCTTTGAGATGACACGGGATATGGGTGGCACTGCGACTAAAAGAAGAATGCTCAGTATTGTTTCGTCAATATTTGATCCGCTTGGTTTAATTGGTCCTATAGTCCTCAAGGGAAAGCTCCTCCTTCAAGAGGCCATGGCACACAAACTTTCTTGGGATGAAAGGGTACCTTCAGGGCTTCAGACGAGTTGGGATGCATGGATACAATCGTTGAGTTCAGCGAGTCAAATAAGGATTCCCCGTTGTATAAAACCCCCTAGTTTTGATGACGCAGTTGTTGAACTCCACCATTTTTCGGATGCGAGTCAAAAGGCTTATGGTTGTTGTAGCTACATTAGATGCCTTAATAGAGTAGGCATGGTACACGTGCAACTACTCCTGAGTAAGAATAAGGTGGCCCCCCTTAAAGTATGCACCATCCCTCGCCTAGAATTACAGGCTGCTGTCTTAGCGGCTAAAGTAGATGCATCCTTAAAGGGCGAATTAGACCTAGAATGTACACCGTCGTATTTCTGGACCGATTCGGAGATTGTCCTTAAATATATAAGAAATGAGAGCAGGAGGTTCCATGTATTCGTAGGAAACAGAGTGAGCCTTATCAGAGAACTAAGTGACCCCACACAGTGGAATTACATCAATACCAAAGTTAATCCAGCTGACATGTTAACAAGAGGACAAGCATGTGAGAAATTAGTTAACTGTAATTGGTTCAGCGGTCCTGATATCCTGCTTACCTATAAATCAGAGTGGTGTCCTAATAATACTAAAGAGACTAAATTATCACTTGATGACCCTGAGGTTCGTAAGCCATCATTCCCCATAGTTTGTGATATGATTGTAAATAAGGAAAACGCTGAACCTCATTGTGTCGCTAGGAAACAAGTTCGAGACATGAATGATCCTTTTAATCAAATAATGCATTACTATGCCTCTTTTTATCGCATGAAACGGGCTCTCGCCTGGTTGTTAAGATATATGGCACATCTCAAGGGACGTACCACCTCAGGTTCTTTGTCCGTCTCAGAAATCAATCTCGCAGAAGAGGTGCTTATTCGTAAAAGCCAATCAGAGATGTTTAGTTCAGAAATCCAGAATTTGCAAAAGGGTGTAGCAGTTAAAGGATCCAGTTCTCTTAGGAGACTTAATCCCTTTCTTGAGCGAGATTTAATCAAAGTTGGTGGTCGACTTAGAGAATGTAAATACATTAAGGTTATACATCCGTACATAATTTCTGGTAGTCACATTATTGCGAGAACTATTATCCGAGATGCCCATAACATTGCCCACGTAGGTGTTGAATGGGTCCTTGCCATTGTGAGGAAACACTTCTGGATAACAAAAGTCAGACGACTTGCCAAGAAAATTATAAAGAATTGTTTCACATGTAGACGTTTTTACGCTAAACCCTGTGAACAATTTATGGCCGATTTGCCCAGGGAACGTCTGGAGTCCTATAAGCCGCCGTTCTCGTATGTAGGGGTTGATGTATTCGGACCTTTTTATGTCAAGTATGGCAGGGCCGAAGTTAAACGTTATGGATGTCTTTTTACCTGCTTGTGTATAAGGGCAATCCATATCGAAAAACTTGACACGTTAGAAACTGACTCTTTCCTTAACGGTTATAGACGCTTCCAATCACGCAGAGGCGAACCGGAAGCCGTATTTTCTGACAATGGCACTAATTTCGTAGCTGGAGAAGCTGAGTTAAAAAAGGGTATAAGTGAACTCTCAAGCCAGATCATAAATTCATATGCTGTGAAGAGACAGACGACATGGCATTTTAACCCCCCAAAGGCGTCCCATATGGGAGGCGTATGGGAACGCATGATAGGAATAGTCAAAAAGTTAATGATGGCTATTCTTCCCAGAACTGTCAGATTAACCGATGACATTTTGCAAACTGTATTTTGTGAAGTTGAGTCCGTAGTAAATGGACGCCCGCCGACCAAACTCAGCAACGACTCCGGTGACATGACTCCCATAACACCAAATCAATTGTTATTATTGAGAGATGGTTGTAATATCCCGCCCGGTAAATTTGACAAAGATGATCTTCGCAAACGCTGGAGACATATTCAACACATAGTAAATCAATTTTGGCGTAAGTGGCTTAGATTATACTTACCCGAATTGCAGAATAGGTGTAAATGGTTAAAGAATAGCAAGAATCTGGAAACCGGTGATATGGTATTACTTCTAGATGAAATGACCCCTCACAACTTGTGGCCCTTGGCTATTGTCAGGGAGGTAAATATCGGTAGAGATGGCCTGGTGCGTTCAGTAAGGGTTAAAACTCGTACCACCGAATTGTTACGCCCTATAACCAAAGTTGTATTATTGGAAGCTGTAACATCGCCCTAATATTAAATTGGCTAATTCTTCTACTATGGATTGATACCTCCTGTTCAAGTTGTTGGGAGCATGACCGACTCTAATTATTTGAATTACAATAAAGGAAAGTCTTTAATTCACTGAATTGTACATACTATAATTATTGTTAAAATTTTGATGTATGAATTTAAAATAATTTGTCAATCTCCTGTAATTAATTGGTGATTTAATCTAATCGATTTAGTCTATTATTGTCACTGCATTTATGAATTATTGTCATGTCAACTCAGGTCGTATTTATCGTTAATTATCGATTTATTCGTTGTAGCTATTTGTGATTGTAAATGATAATTATTTACGGGGGGAGTGTTATCGCCGCCGATAAGGTCTCTCCATTTATTGAGGTTTCATCCGCTCTTTCGTGCGGTAATTTGCATAGGGTCATAGTTCACCTATTTCCTGTCCAATCAGTAATTGGGGTACCCCCACCCATTACATAACCAGCCTTTTCCCGCGGTTGCCTCCCTGGCATTGTTCGGCATTCATGATTTGAGCGACCCTCACAACGCACACGTTTCCAGGACAGTGTCCGGTGGCCGCTTTCCCTTCCTTATATTCGTCAACCCAGTAAACCCCAGAAAAAAAAGCCGACAGCGATTACTGCAGAAAACCCCCGATATACCTCCTGCCTACCCGCTTCTTCATCGCGTGCCGTTGTAGCCAGTTTTCCCGCAAACAATTGCGAGTGTATAAATTATATATATTATGTAGTTGTATATTTATTGTCAGTAACCGTTATTATTTGAAGTAACCGTAACCGAGTACACTGCGGCCGACATATCTGATTGTATAATTATGTACACTTTATATAATCTGTGTATATTAATCCGGAGATCCACTGTCCCAGCCCAGTCAACGTTTTTTCCTTTGCTATTTATTTATGTTTACTTATTACATTTTCTTGTTTTATTGATTTATTTACAGTTTAACGACTCCACCCAGTGGGGTTCCGTGCAATAAAGGGAAGACTGCCCCTCTCAAACACAATTCCATTGTGTTTTCATTTTGTCCGGCTCCCGCGATGACAAAGGGTGATGTCCATTTCAGCCCCGAAGGGCACAACATGACATTTAAGTTTCAGTCTTATAAACACTCCGATGGTAGACAGAAGTGCATTAAGATTGCAAAAAGAAACGAGTCTTACTACCCAATGGAAGCACTGGCGCAATTTCTAACCCTCAAGAGATCGTTTCATTCGGATTTCCTGTTCTGCTGGCCAAGTGGCAGACCCATTCAGAGGGAACAGTTTTCCAAAATGCTGCAATCAACAGTCAGGTTTATTGGTCTAGATCCCCAACTGTATAAAGGTCATAGTTTTAGAATAGGGGCAGCGAGTAACGCTTTCAATCAAGGATGCTCAGACGCTCTTAATTAGAGAGTTGGGAAGATGGCGCTCTGATGCGTACATTCGGCTCTAACGTAGCTCAGATGAGTCATAAACCATAAGGTGCAGAGTATGCTCCACCATCTTGTTTTTAATCGCTGTTTTTTGGGGGGAGCCAACCGATGCATTGCAGGGGTCTTTTATCATCGGTCTACTAATGGCGGATTTGCCCCCTCAAAAAGTACAGCATTATCATATCTGTTATTCTAAAGAACAAAACTGTCACAAAAGTTTTAATTATTTTTGAATGGAATAAATATTTGGTTTAAAGCAACCGTAATCAGTGGAAATTAACATTGAAACCTTAGGCATTCAGTCGGTCAGAAGTCTCTTGACAATTTTGGCTAACCAACTGAATTGAAATGAAATTTGTTTGAATTTCAGATTATTTATTTTAATTATTTCATTTATTAAAAACGTGGACTCCTTAACCCAAAACAAACAATTGGCCTCAAGATCTGTCTTTTGGTATTTTTTCTTGCGAGACCGTAAATCACATAAATACATTTACAACATTTTAACGAAAAGAATTAAACACAAGTAAACAACTAACGCAACATCAGTTTGGTTTTGTACAATTGTAACTAAAAACACATGTACAAGTCACGCACTTCGGGAATGTTAAGAGCTCAAATAAAAAAAAATCAATTTGATTTTTCTTCTTTTCTTTAGTTACTCCGCCGTTGCGCAACACAGAGTACAAAACGATTCTACTACTTTTGGAAAACAACTCCGTATAACGATCTCAGACTTCGTATCTTACAGTTGGTTTCCTGCTCTTTCCCGTCACCAAAAATGTGGAAAGTTAAGACTTTTCCAGTAGGCCAAACTCGTGTGATTAAAAAAGTTGCTCTTTTGGGGTCTATTTTCCTAGGTACAAATTTGGCAGTTGCTTCGAAGCTCCAGTTTTCTTTATTGTTCGTCCTAAAAAAATCTGAGTGTACCATAACAAACCCCAACATCCGTAGAAAAAAAATATATCACGCAACTTGAGGCAGTCCGTTCAGGGTAAAAACTATGGAGCCTCCTATAGGGCGTCTCGCTTATATAATTTTTAGCTTTTCCGCCGCTTCCAGGGAAGCGGAAAAGCTATATCTTTTGTTCAGCTTTTTTAGCTTTTCCGCCGCTTCCAGGGAAGCGGAAAAGCTATATCTTTTGTTAAGCTTTTTCTTAGTCTTCTTCTTCTTCTCCCCCAAAGCCCATAGACAATGCACAGGGGTTTTGTAAGCACGACTTTGGTCATTGAACAGACTTGGATTTTTTTCAAACGTGGCAAATGCATAAAGCCCATGCTGAAATTGATCCTAAACACCTTGATATCATCATGACGTCATCACGTGTCACGTGACCTTGCTTTAAAGGGGCAAATTTCAAAATCCATTAAAAGCAAAAGTACAAGTTCGTTTGGTTTCAACTTTGCACTGTATCTAAGTTGGGAAAAGGTGTATCCAAAAATTGCCATCAATTGACCGTGACGTCTTCTCATGAATATTTATGAGGTCATGAACTTTTCAGATTTTCACATTGAAATGAGCATATTTGGCCAACGGAGCGAGATTTTTTTCATTTTTTCTTTGATATCTATTGGGGACATGGTTTAGAAACACCTTCCGGAGCCAAAATGTCGTTACGCAATCATGACGTCATCAAAATGTGTGATTTTAAAACACATATAAGGCATTGGCCGATCATCTCGAAATTTGGTATGTAGTTAGCTACCGTGCTAGACATTCCAAATCTTAAGTTTGGAACCGAAGGACCATTGTTTATATTTTTTATGAATTTTTGAATACCACACTCGAGTCCCATAGGCTTTGTGCACAAAATATGTACATGCGTTTTGGAGTAGGAATGGGGCTATTCTATGACTTGTTAAAAACAGAAGCGGAAAAGCTCTATGCTCTGTTTCACAACAGACATATATTTCTCGTTTTATATTTTTTTATTATTATTATTTAAAGGCAAAAAGTAACATGGCCCAATAGGCTTTTATAAAAAATGAAAAAAATAAAAGGGCAGCTAGAGAAAGTACCAAGAAGGAGGAAATGTGTCTCTGGAGTGACATTTTGAAAGGTCATAACTGAAGATCGAAGCAGTGAGAAAGAGGATTGTGGAGTTTTTTTTAAACGTCACAAAAAAGACATCAACAAGACCAATACGTTTTAAGCATAAATTATGAATGATTTGAGGAAAGTGTTAGAAGCAGTGTCGAAAAAAAAAACAAAGATGAACACAAAAGAACATACAGGGAAGAATTTTACAGTGCCACACAGCATTCTCAGTTATTTTAAGAATGTTTTTTTGCGTTTGGTTGCACTGGGACACCTTACTAAACACCAACATCGAAGATAGGTGATGATGCATACTGCGCGGTGCGCGCGCCGCGGACGTCAACAAAACCGGGTAATCTTACGGAAGTGACAGGCTTGATCAACCTTCTCTATGATTATTTTAATAGTCTGTGGTGTGGAGAAAGTGACTGAGACCTCTTTTAGTGTGATACTTTCGTCCACATTGTTCAGTTTGAAGAAAAGTCCTTATATCGTAGAAAACCGGTTATTGGAGGATACGTGTAGACGTAACGCGACGAACAGTTTGCCCATGGTTTTCATATAATGGCGGCGTTCCTGAAATTACAGTCTAGCGCCCGCTGTTGTCCGTCTATAGGTTATTTATGTATGTGGTACGTACATATACCACGGACGTGTATAAAAAACACGTCCGTGACATATACATGTACTGTACATGTAATGTACAATGTACATTGTGTGTGCAACGACGTGCTGTGGGCAGGTTAACGTAACGAGGAAATCATGAGGTTTTGCATGAATATTCACAGCGCGTATTTGATTGGCCAATTTTCTCCCTGTAGACCTCGTGTACTGGGGAAAAAAAAAATCGCCGCCGGGTCCTCTACCCCCCTCTCGACCAGAGAGACATATTATTTTGTCCAGTTTCTGCCACAGTATCAGGACTTCGTTTTCCATAGGCGTTGTGCCGCACATGCACAGCGAGCGCGCACGCTTGGTCCGCAAGGTCCGACAATAATGTTTCTCAGTGGCTATTGTTACGGCAGCCGTAACGCAGTTTCCATTTTCTATAGTTACGGCACTACAACTGCGCAAGCGCGAGGACACATGCTAGATCGAACCACGAAGCAAGTGCTTCTGACGTGTACACTGACTTCGGAAGCGCGATGCGATTTGAACCATTTCAGTGAAGCTAGCTGGCGACGCTGCCGTCCGGCTGGCGTGCTTGATCTTGATTTGTTGCATTTGCATGATACATTCGTCATTATATGTGTTGGATTAAAGAAAATTACAACGTTGATTTATAGGTATAATAGTTTTATAATTTGTATAGTGGTCTTTTAAACCTCCCTAAAATCGAATGAATTTCTCGTATTTTCTGCCGCCACATGCACGCACGCGAAGTCGAGATCGTAGTTTGTTAGGGACCCGTTTTTTGGCCGATCTCACCGTGTGAGAGTTTCTAATATACATGAATGTAAAATACGCCTTTTCCCATTCCGATAATTACAGGGATATTGCTTCAAGACAAGCATGTTATGTGCCTACAGCCAGAGAATTTCCCATGTTTCTTATGGTACTGAACTTGAGATGAGCTGCCTGTGCATGTGGGATTTATATCCCATGTAACTCCTCGCGCTTGCGCAGTTGCAGTGCCGTAACTATAGAAAATGGAAATTGCGTTACGGCTGTCGTAACAATAGCCACTGTGATAATGTTTAGGCTGCTAGGGGAGCATGTTGACATAAGACTGAGTGACTAAGAGTAGACTTGAGCCGTCGACACCGAGGATCTAAGAGTAAGAGTAAGACTAAGGAGTAGGCAGCCAGTGGACGTGTCACGCGTACGGGCCTTTAGGCTTTATAGCCGAGTTTTCTCGTCCGGGGTCACGCACGAATTTGCGCCGCGGCTTACACGAGGTTTTGCGAGACTGAATTCGAGACTACGGAAAACACAGGAAAATACCCCGATGTAGCATAGGTGCTGCCAAGATGGCGAGGTAAGTGGCTAGCTGACATCGTGCTCTCTATTTTCATATCAAATATGTCCACTTTCGTTAATATTTTGGACATGTAACAGCGCGACCAAAAAAAACATACTTTCTGGACCAAAATCCGACGGCCAGTTTTCCGTAGGTGTACATCGAATTCTTAAAAACAGTCGAAATAAACCACATATTTCACGAGAAAGGGGAGATTGAATGCTTCATGTACATGTATAATACAAGGAGGAGCCTTTCCGTTTTCGGCTCAAATCGCCAACTGAAAATTGGCGACTTTCGCGAGATTTCACCGAAGTAGGCCCATTTCCGTACACATGGTCTGCTCGTGTACATGTACGTGTGCATGTACAGTACAGTACTATACTGTACATATCATGTACAGTACACAGTCACAATTACAATACCCGGCCGTGCAGTACATGTACAGTACATGTGTGCCCAAGCAATGACTTATTAATATTCAGCAGGCTAACTTGGCATTGTCCAATCAGGGCGCGCGCTTTTCCATTCAGGTCACAAGGTCACGGATTTTCCTGCTCGAATAATGGCGGCCGATCCCCTACGTTAAAAAGTGGGGGACTCGTTGAGAATTTCAGGTGTACATCGCATTCTTAAAACACCTACGACATCATCTTCACGGGGTTTTGCTAGATCAAGGTACACTCTTTCCCATGATTACCTCAGCTAAGAGGAGACTTTTGTTTTCGTCGAGAAAAATAAGAATTTACGTCGCACTTTTTCAGTCGATTTTTCTGTAAAATAACAACCCTCAAAATACATATTAATCATCCTTTTGGAAAAGAAAAACCTTATTGGAGGCACGCATTAGATCTTCAACTACCTAGAAAAGTTGGATTTGAAAGGATTTGATACGCCGAGGCATAGAAAACGAAAATTTTCCGAAGCCTTTTTCAAGGCCGCTTTCGCTGTGCTCACGTGACATTCGATTTGTGTGGACGAGAAATTTGGGGTCAACGCGTGACACGTCCACTGGCTGTAGGACAGTAGTCAGGTCTGGAGTAGGAGCCGCACAGGCGGGCTTATTAACCTTGACAAGATCGCGACCACAAATGCACAATGGCAGATGATCTAGAGAGGTTCTACTATGTTTATAGCTGTGATTTGAGTGTCAATGTTCAAATTAAAATGTAAGTTAAATTTTTAGTTTTTGAAAACTTTTTTATTGCTACTGGAGTACTGCTACTAGTACTAGTACTCAGTAGTACTACTGTACTTGTGCTGCTAGTGGTGCTAGTTGATTTTGCTACCAACTGACTAGTATTATCCTCCAATAACCGGTTTTCGACGATATATTATAAGGACTTTTCTTCAAACTGAACAATGTGGACGAAAGTATCACACTAAAAGAGGTCTCAGTTACTTTCTCCACACCACAGACTATTAGAATAATCATAGAGAAGGTTGATCAAGCCTGTCACTTCCGGAAGATTACCCGGTTTTGTTGACGTCCGCGGCACACCGCGCAGTAAGCATCGTCACCTATTTTCGTCGGTGGTGTTTAGTAAGGTGTCCCAGTACAGCCAAACGCAAAATAAATTCTTAAAATAACTCAAAATGCTGTGTGGCACTGTACAATTCTTCCCTGTATGTTTTTTTGTGTTCATCTTTGTTTTTGTTTTTCCACACTGCTTCTAACACTTTCCTCATAATTTATGCTTAAAACGTACTATTTGGGGGAGTATTGGTCTTGTTGATGTCTTCTTTTGTGACGTTTAAAAAAAACTCCACAATCCTCTTTCTCGCTGCTTCTTCAGTTATGACCTTTCCTAATGTCACTCCAGAGACACATTTCCTCCTTCTTGGTACTTTCTCTAGCTGCCCTTTTATTTTTTTCATTTTTTCAAAAAGCCTATTGGGCCATGTTACTTTTTGTCTTTAAATAATAATAAAAAAAATATTTAAAAAATTATATAAGCGAGACGCCCTAAAGTAGCCTCCATAGTTTTTACCCAGAACGGACTGCCTCAAGTTGTGTGATATATATTTTTTCTACGGATGTTGGGGTTTATTATGGTACACTCAGATTTTTTTTAGGACCAACAATAAAGAAAACTGGAGCTTCGAAGCAAATGCCAATTTTGTACCTAGGAAAATAGACCCCAAAAGAGCAACTTTTTGAATCACACGACTTTGGCCTACTGGAAAAGCCTTAACTTTCCACATTTTCGATGACGGACAAGAGCAGGAAACCAAGTTCTGTAAGATACGAAGTCTGAGATCGTTATACGGAGTTGTTTTCATAGTGCGATGTGAGTTAGAAGGCTAAGCGTCGAAAACGTGTAGCGTCGAAAACGGGGGTTCCCACGATACTAGTACTACTATAGTCCGAGTAGCTTGGACCCGACAAGTCACCCTTTTTTTATCGAATTTTGAAATTTTAAGTTTCTGTCGGGTAGTTTTTCGGTCGAAATGTTTTTTGGAGGTTTGTATCGAGGGAACGTAGTCCGAGTAACTTGGACCTGACAAGTCACCCTTTTTTTATCGAATTTTGAAATTTTGAGTTTCGGGTGACTGTAGGAATCTCAAAATTCGATAAAAAAAGGGTGACTTGTCGGGTCCAAGTTACTCGGACTAGTAGTGGGAACCCCCGTTTTCAACGGTACACGTTTTCGACGCTTAGCCTTCTAACTCACATCGCACGATGAAAACAACTCCGTGTAACGATCTCAGACGTCGTATCTTCCAGTTGGTTTCCTTCTTTTGTCCGTCACCGAAAATGTGGAAAGTTAAGGCTCTTCCGGTAGGCCAAACTCGTGTGATTCAAAAAGTTGCTCTTTTGGGGTCTATTTTCCTAGGTACAAAATTGACAGTTGCTTCGAAGCTCCAGTTTTCTTTATTGTTAGTCTTAAAAAAAATCCGAGTGTACCATAACAAACCCCAACATCCGTAGAAAAAATATATCACTCAACCTGAGGCAGTCCGTTCTTGGTAAAAACTATGGAGGCTCCTAAAGGGCGTCTCGCTTATATAATTTTATTTTTTATTGTTTTTATTATTATTTCAAGACATAAAGTAACATGGCCCAATAGGCTTTTATAAAAAATGAAAACAATAAAAGGGCAGCTGTAGAAAGTACCAAGAAGAAGGAAATGTGTCTCTTGAGTGAAATTGGGAAAGGTTATAACTGAAGAAGCAGTGAGAACGAGGATTGTGGAGTTTTTTTAAACTTCACAGAAGAAGACATCAACCAGACCAATACGTTTTAAGCATAAATTATGAATGATTTGAGGAAAGTGTTAGAAGCAGTGTTAAAAAAAACCCCAAAGATGAACACAAAAAAAACATACAGGGATGAATTTTACAGTGCCACACAGCATTTTGAGTTATTCTAAGAATTTATTTTGCGTTTGGCTGCACTGAGACACCTTACTAAACACCACCGACGAAAATAGGTGACGATGCTTACTGCGCGGTGCGCCGCGGACGTCAACAAAACCGGGTAATCTTACGGAAGTGACAGGCTTGATCAACCTTCTCTCTGATTATTCTAATAGTCTGTGGTGTGGAGAAAGTGACTGAGACCTCTTTTAGTGTGATACTTTCGTCCACTTTGGTCAGTTTGAAGAAAAGTCCTTACATCGTCGGAAACCGGTTATTGGAGGATACAGATAATCAGCTTTAGGACACTGATCGGCTTGGACCCTACACAACAGTCACACGAAACTCAAAATTTCAAAATTCGATAAAAAAGGTGACTTGTCGAGTCCAAGTTACTCGGACTAGTACTACTAGTAGTACTAGTACTACTGTCGAGCGCAAACCTCGGATTTCGCGCAAACCTCGGATTGACCTTCTGCGCACCCATCTCGCGCACCTACTGCAGTTTGCGTGCGCAGGCTTAGGTTTGAGCTGGCGACCGCGCCGGCAATCTCACGCGCAAACCTAACTGGTTCAGGTTCGCCGGCCCAAACCTCAGGTTTGCCCCGGCGAACCCACGCGCAAACCTGGCTTTTTGCTCGAATCTACATGGTTCCTTAGTGAACGCAAATTATCTTCCCCTTGGTGTTTTCAATGTAATAGTATGTAATTTTGATACCTCAAATTATTCTATAATTATAATGAGCGGAGAAACTCAAGATGTGTCTGGCATCTGGCCATGCACCAGCCACCTCACAGGGCAACGATATCGATATATTCCATACGCTCTGATCACCCCGCGCAAACCTTAGGTTTGCGCCGGCAAACCCACGCTCAAACCTGGCTTTTTGCTCGAAGCTACATATGGTTCTTTGGTGAACGCAAATATTCTTCCCCTTGGTGTTTTTAATGTAATAGTATGTAATTTTGATACCTCGAATTATTCTGAGCGAAGAAACTCAAGACGTGTCTGGCATCTGGCCACCGGCTCACAGGGCAACGATATCGATATATTCCGTACGCTCTGAACCGTACCCATGCACAAACCTTAGGTTTGCGCAGGTGAACCCACGCACAAACCTTAGGTTTGCGCAGGTGAACCCACGCGCAAACCTGGTTTTTTGCTTGAAGCTACAGTACATGGTTCGGGAACGCAAATATTCTTCCCGTGGTGTTTTTAATGTAATAGTCTCTAATTTTGATACCTCAAATTATTCTATAATGAGCGAAGAAACTCAAGACGTGTCTGTCATCTGACCACCGGCCGCCTCGCAGGGCAACGATATCAATATATAATTATTCCCGGTGCTCTGAACCCACGCGCAAACCTTAGGTTTGCGCTGGCGAACCCACGTGCAAACCTTAGGTTTGCACTGGCGAACCCATGCGCAAACCTTAGGTTTGCGCCGGCGAACCCATGCGCAAACCTGGCTCCTTGCTCGAAGCTACATATGGTTGTTAGTGAACGAAGAAACTCGAGCGTGTCTTGCATCTGGGCCACCGCCTCACGTGGCAACGATATCGGTATACGAACCTTTACTGTGATGTGGCGCTTTCGAACAGGCTGGTTCTCGAGCGAGCGCAATATAAGTTTAATAAGTTATTAAATTATTATTATTATTACACTATCAACGACACGTTACAATTACACATTTTGTAAACATCCTCAAAACCAATGAACTTCTTAATCGATTGATGCCATGTGTTTCAGGTCATTCAATATCTACCAAATATGTATTAAATTTTTTGATGTCCGCGGCGCACCGCGCAGTAAGAATCGTGACCTATTTTCGACTGTGGTGTTTAGTAAGATGTCCCAGCGAAGCCAAATGTAAAATCAAATCTTAAAATAACTCAAATGCTGTGTGGCACTGTAAAATTCTTCCCTGTATGATTTTTTTTGTTCATCTTTTTTTTTTCGACACTGCTTCTAACACTTTCCTCAAAACATTCAGAATTTATGCTTAACTTATTGCTCTGAGCCTCTTTGAGATGGGGAAGTTGGATTGACTTTTTTTTTTATCACCTATCAACTCCTTTCCCTTCATGCTACATGTACCCTCTCCTTTCCCATCCTTTTCCAAATCATCAAAACTGTCCTCATAATAATAAGAAAATAAATTTAATCAACATAATGAATAATTCAAATTGAGAATAATTTTCTTAAAATGTGAAAAGAAGTTCATTTAACTGAAAGATATCTTTTAACTTTTTTGAATTTGGATCTTCAAGTAAATCATAGAGGTGAAATACGGTAGGGCGGTATCTATGAGTGACACACGCAGCATTTCTCATCCTTGTTAATTTCCACATCAGAAGATACATCAAGGCAGGATGTGATTGTTCAGCTTGGTCCAAGCTACATGTAATTGTGATTCAGCCATGGAAGCAGATTCAGTTTTCTTTGCCCTTTTGGTGGGGTTGTATATTTTATCTGGTTGATGTCTTGTGACGTTTAAAAAGAATCCACAATCCTCTTTCTCACTGCTTCTTCAGTTATGACCATTCCCAATGTCACTCAAGAGACACATTTCCTCCTTCTTCGTACTTTCTCTAGCTGCCCCCTTTTTTTTATTAGGCCATGTTACTTTATGCCTTTAAATAATAATACAAATCTTTTGTTTAAGCGAGACGTCCTTTAGGAGCCTCCATAGTTTTTACCCAGAACGGACTGCCTCAAGTTGCGTGACTTTTTTTTTCTACGGATGTTGGGGTTTGTTATGGTACACTCAGATTTTTTTAGGACCAACAATAATGAAACCTGGAGCTACGAATTAAGCAACTGCCAATTTTGTACCTAGGAAAATAGACCCCAAAACAGCAACTTTTTGAATCACAAGTTTGGCCTACCGGAAGAGGCTTAACATTCCTCATTTTTGGTGACGGACAAGAGCAGGAAACAAACCAGAAGATAAGAAGTGTGAGATCATTATACCATGGAGGAAGGATTATACTGAGTTGTTTTCATCATCCGATGCTAAGCATCGAAAACGCGTACCGTCAAAAACTGGGCCCTCCACGATATGGATAGCATCGCGCTTATTTTTTTGACTAGCCCACCGGGCTAGTAAATTGAGTTTTTTGCTAGCCCGCAGCAAGTTTTACTAGCCCTGCATAATTAATATTGAATTTAACACAAGGTTATTAGGTCAAGTAAAACAGATTATTAGTTTCTACTTTCTCATCCCCGCCCGCATTGTTTTTCGCCTCCACACAGCTGCCTACTTTTTACTAGTCTGCCGGGCTAGCAAAGTGGGTCATTTTACTAGCCCACAGGTATTTTTAATTAGACAATGACCGTCGGCACATTCACAGCGCGCACCTTGCGTTAGTTAACGTGGCGCTTTATGGCACATACAGTTCATGTCAAAGTCGAGCATGCGGCAAATTTACAGCGCGCAACTTGCGTTTCCCGATCCTGCGCAAATTGTTCCTGCGCAAACTTGACACGAGGTCAATCCGAGGTTTGCGCGAAATCCGAGGTTTGCGCTCGACACTACTACTAGTACAGTACTAGTAGTACTACTACTGTAGTACTACTAGTACTATTAGTATTACTACTTAATACTAGTATCCTCCAGTAACTGGTTTTCGACGATATAAGGACTTTTCTTCAAACTGAACAATGTGGACGAAAGTATCACACTAAAAGAGGTCTCAGTCACTTTCTCCACACCACAGACTATTAAAATAATCATAGAGAAGGTTGATCAAGCCTGTCACTTCCGTAAGATTACCCGGTTTTGTTGACGTCCGCGGCGCGCGCACCGCGCAGTATGCATCATCACCTATTTTCGATGTTGGTGTTTAGTAAGGTGTCCCAGTGCAACCAAACGCAAAAAAAACATTCTTAAAATAACTGAGAATGCTGTGTGGCACTGTAAAATTCTTCCCTGTATGTTCTTTTGTGTTCATCTTTGTTGTTTTTTTCGACACTGCTTCTAACACTTTCCTCAAATCATTCATAATTTATGCTTAAAACCTATTGGTCTGGTTGATGTCTTCTTCTGTGAAGTTTAAAAAAACTCCACAATCCTCTTTTCCACTGCTTCTTCAGTTACAGTGTATGACCTTTCCCAATGTCACTCCAGAGACACATTTCCTCCTTCTTGGTACTTTCTCTAGCTGCCATTTTATTTTTTTCATTTTTTATAAAAGCCTATTGGGCCATGTTACCTTTTGTCTTTAAATAAGAATAAAAAAAAATTAAAAAAATTATATAAGCGAGACGCCCTATAGGAGGCTCCATTGCACCTGTGCTCCATTGCACCACGCACCTGTGTGCAACTGTCCAAAAAAATTGCCGAAAACCTCCCGGTTTGGTCGCAAGATCCAAACGGCAGCGCCGCAACTGGCAGTCTGGTCCCCTGTACGTCTTCGCAGAAAGGCGCTATACCGTACTACAGGGACCAGACTGCCAGTTACGGAGCTGCCGTTTGAATGTTGCAACCGAACCGGGAGGTTTTCGCCCATTTTTTGGGGGAAATCGACACATTTTCGCCACATGGATAGTTGCACAAAGGTGCATGGTACGTAAACCACATTTGCTAGAAATCTTGGGCGAAATGAAGTCAGTATTTTATGAGTTATGCTGAACCTGCTGATCCCTATGCCACAGCACTTGTGAACGTTACAGAGAAGCATATGGGAAAAAAGCATAGTTATCTGTGGGGCTCCGGTCGGGAGAGCAGTGGACGACGTAGAACCCCACAGTTCTGGGGGTAACCGTAACCCTCATCCTCCCGAAGGTCGGAGACCTGAGGGTTACGGACCGTGTACAAAATTAGACCGAGGTTTGTGTTTTACCATTTTTGAAACACCACTGTCCCGATCGCCCCCTTTTTCCACCCTTTTGAAAATCGCCACACACAATCTAAGGACATGGACTTGATCCGAAATCTATACTGAATGTGATCAGATAACTCCAAACATCATGGCTAAAATTAATATTTTACCCACGATGTTTTGAGTTATTTGATCACATTCAGTATACATTTGGGATCAAGTCCATGTCCTTAGATTGTGTGTTCCGATTTTCAAAAGGGTGGAAAAAGGGGGTGATCGGGACAGTGGTGTTTCAAAAATGGTAAAAACATGAACCTCAGTCTAATTTTGTACACAGCGGTCAGGTTAGGGTAGTCCCACTTACTGGGCTGCTAGTAGCTCCCCTTAAACGAGTTTTGAGATTATCTGTCGCACTAGCGTCCCACCGCGTTTAATATATACAAAAGCACTAATTCTCAACCGAAGGCCTTAAAGTGCCCAAAATCGCGTTCAAAGATTCAATAAATGCGCCTGACGGATTCTACACATGTCCAGACGAGCAAGTGGTACTCCAGCGGTACTTTAGAGGTACTTACGATGATGTTTGTTGCTAAATTGGATTTCGCGCTTGTGCCTTTTAGTGTAACTACTGTACCTGAGAAATAAATGAATGAATTCATGAAGGAAGGTTTGTGCCGGCAACCTCATCTGCAAACCTGGCTTCTTGCTCGAAGCTACATGTAGCATGCATGTAGGTTTGTTAGTGAACGCAAACTATTCTTCCTTTTTTTCCTTGGTATTTTTAATGTCATAGTCTCATATCTATTTTTTCAAACATCCTTGCATTGACTTACTCTCATTATACCTTGAATTAATGTATATTATAATGAGCGAAGAAACACAAGACGTGTCTGGCATCTGGGCCAAAGGGCAACGATGTCCGCGGCTTGAGTGAGGCGCTCCATTATTTGTGATTCTCACTGAATCCTCAATGGGCGCGTGGGATGGTTTTACAGGTGTTTTGGGGGGAAATCTGGGGATTTCGGAAGGGTTGTTTTTTTCAAAGTCCCGGTTCAAGCGGAAATTTACCCGTCGTCCTTGGACCCTACACTACAGTCACTTGAACCTCAAAATTTCAAAATTTGATAAAAAAAAAAGGGTGACTTGACCCAACCTGACAGAACGCACCCAGTTGTCCCCGGGCCAGATCCATGACTTGCTGCTAACCTGTGTTGCCTTGAGCTGTTTCCAGTGGCATGGCGGGTTCTACGAACAGACGTCCGGGACCTCCATGGGATCTCCTTTATCCCTGGTCCTTGCAGACGTCTTCATGGAAGAGTTCGAGTCATCCTCTCTTCTCACTGCGGACCTCCAAGCCACCCTCTGGCTCCGCTACGTGGATGACACGTTCGTGGTCTGGCCCCACTGCCCTCCAAGAATTCCTGCAGTACTTCAATGGACAACACCCCAACATCGCCTTCACCATGGAAGTCGAACATGATGGCTCCATCCCTTTCCTGGACATCAAGGTTTCCGACAACCCTGACGGTACCCTTGTGCACACCGTCTACAGGAAACCGACCCACACGGACTGCTACCTCCACCAGCGATCCTTCCACCACCCCGGCATCAAGGCTTCTGTCAACCGCACACTGGTTAGGCGGGGCTTCGACATACATGTACATGTATGTGATTCCGCCTTTTTACAGCCAGAACTGCAACACATCAAGTCGGCCCTCCAGATGAATGGATACAAGCCTAGCCACATCAAGCTCTCCACCCCACCCCTTGACCAAAGGGTCTCCTATTCCCAAGGTCCCACACCCAAGCCCCCCTTAGTCACCCTTCCGTACATAGGACCAGCATCCCACCGGCTACAACGGGTCTTCCACAGAGCGGGCATAAAAGTTTTCCACTCCTCGACCAACAAGCTCCAGTCCTCTCTTCACACCCACAAGGACAAACTAGCCTCTTCGGAACAGCCAGGTGTCTACCGTATCCCCTATGAATGTGGAAAAGTCTACAATTGGGGAGACCGGTAGAAACCTGGCTACCCGACTGAAGGAGCACCAAGCACACTGCCGACGGGGTGACTTTGACAAGTCATCTATAGTCAAACACTCCCACTCTGAAGACCACCCAGTCAACTGGCAGGCAGCGGAACTAATCGTCCCTATTCAGCAACACAGGTACTCCTGACGGATCAGAGAGGCCATCGAAATCTGCAAGCACGACACAGTACCCCAAGAAATCTGCTTCCACCTCAGTGACATTTGGCTCCCCCTCATCCCGACCAAGGGATCCTCTATATCCTAGGTCACCCAAACCGTGCCCAAACCCCCTCTCTTTCCCCAGCAGACTTATGGATCACCTATATCTACGGCCTCCCCACCACCATCTGACACACCCCAGTGAGCACCCATACTTCCCCCCCTACTGGGCTTCCCTAGGATTATCCTCCCCAGAGGATTAACTTTCCCGCCTTCCCACCTCAGTGATCTAAGCCCCCCTTAGGATAAACCTCCCCAGAGTATTATCTTTCCCGCCTTCCCGCCCCAGCAGCCACCCGCACATAAGGAGTTCCATCACCGAGGCCAAGACATTCTCCTGATGACGGCCAGAGCATACTGGTCAAAACGTCGAGTTACCACTAACGTCGAGTTACTGTCACCGCAAACCTTCCTATATAGGATCAAAATGTTAGGCCCTCTAACTTTTGAGTTTTATGACGCATTCTTGATGCAATCTTAGGTCCTACAGTATCAACATTTAGCATGTATCATGAGTTACATGTGTTCTTCACCCATCATGTTAAAGGGTAGAAAGTAATTTAGTTGTTGATGCTTTTCCTTTTATTAGTCTTCCTGTGCCTCAAGTGAAATGTCCAAATAAGTAATACGGGTATGTCCAAATAAGTGCCTGTGAAAGATTTTGAAAATTAAATTTCACCTTCCATTAAGGGAATTTTTCTGGGATTATTTCTTTGAAATGACTTTTCTGCAATCTTCCTCATGGTCAACAACCAAACGTGCTTCAGATGACAAAGTATTGGCTTCTCTCGAGCTGCAATTTTGTGTCTCGACAATTTGTTTTGTTTTTTTGATAAATTTGCTGTCATATTCGCTGCATTAAGCATGGATGTAAGACTTTTGGATTTTTTCAGATTTCCAGAAATGGTGTGATTTTTGTTCAGTTTTCCTGAAATGAATTTTTTTCCCCTCAATTTTATGTTAAACTGGTATCTCAAACTGCTCAATTTTATCTGTTAACCACTTCGCGCTGGGACCTCAGAAATCGGAGCTCCGTTGGTTTGACTATGCGACAGGGCCCTCGGAATCCGGGCACCACTTTTGTCCACATTTTAAACAAAGACTCTTTTCAGCTTAGAACAAAGCAATACGAATCAGTACAAAGACCCCTTTTGATGCAAGTTGCCACATGAATTGCAAGATTAGCAGCAGATATTGTGGGACCTTTAGTGTGGATGATCGAGGGATTCTGTGCTGCCGCTGAAAGCACGCAGAGGACATTGTATTGGCATGCCACACAGCCCTACGGTCGTTGGTCAGTCAGTGGAATTCCTCCCACATTCTTCACCACAAACTGTACGCTCGGTTTGGGCCGACCAACTCGAAGATTTGACTGCCTGGAGTGGAGGTTGTAGTCTGGTCAGGGATCGTCAGGACCGTACACGCACACAGACACAAGTCCGTTACGCTCCATTGACGACGCACAATGGGTCCTTTTTCGAGCGCATAATCTCTTGACAAAAGCCACATCAATATCCGAATTGTACCCATAGTATACCCTTATTGATTTATTTCAGAATTGTACCCAAAGTATACCCTTATTGATTTATTTCAGAATTGTACCCATAGTATACCCTTATTGATTTATTTCACATAAATATATTGTTCCGATTGTTTTAGCGAGATTTGAAAATGATGCATTGTTAAAAAAAACGGATCATACACTAACACTCCACTGTAATGGCACAAACTCAGTACTGTCCAGCAGTGCAAAGCGTGCGCTCTTGCAGGAAGTAGTCGGGATGGATTGGCAGTTTTGTGACCTTAGTCACAAACTAACTGCAGTTACATGTAGTAGTGGTGAACATTGCATATGAACGCTCCGTGAAGTTTAGCTAAAGTTGAGCACTCAACTGAACCCCGGTTGTGGTTTTTTAGCAGCAAAGTTACAGGTGTAGCTACTCGTGTAAACATTCCCAAGGTCAGCCACTAAATCTATAACCACTTCGCGCCAGGCCCATTTCCAGTGTCCATGACCGCCATACAGGGGTGTAAGATTTGTCACATCAAGGCAGCCCTGCAAAGGAATGGCTACTCTGTACGCCAGATCAAGACACAAAAACTCAGACCCCGCCATGACCAAAGGGTCACTTCTACCCAAGGTCAACTCACCAAGGCTACTCCTTCTGTCACCCTTCCCTACCTGGGCTGGACCTCTCACATGTTCCAGCGGGCCTTGAACAACAACGATGTCAAGGTTTCCCACACAGCGCCCAACAAGATCCGGAACCACACTCAGACCCATGACAGACATGATCCGACTTCCAGACCTGGTGTTTACAACATTCCTTGCGAATGTGGCAAAGCGTACATGTACGTTGGAGAGACTGGTCAGGACCTCCCCACCAGACTCAACGAGCACAAAGCCCATGGCCGCAAGGGAGAATAAGACAAGTCTGGAATCATCAAGCACTTGCATGAGAAGGACCATGTAATCCAGTGGGGCAACGCAGAACTCATCACCAGCATCGACAGATGGCACCCTCGTCGAGTAAGAGAGGCCATCGAGATCTTCAAGCATAATACGGTGCCACAAGACATGGGGGTCCACATCAGCGACATCTGGTGACCGCTTTTGTCCAATGGGTCTCCTATATCCACAGACAACTCTACATGTACTTCACCCAGCATCTAGCTGCCTCCTGGCATGGGTCTCCTCTACCCTTGGCACCCACTGTCATACTGACACACCCCAGTTAACTCGTCGCTCCGGTAGTCACACTGGCGGGAATATCCTGCACGCACGAGTGGCCGCACTGGGCGGGAAAGATTATCCATACTTCAGCGCTTCCACCAGACTTATATACACTGATGATAGGTGGAATCCAGCAGTCTCCTGACACACTACCCGAAACGTTGAGTTACCGGCTCTTCTCAGAGCCACACTGCTTGAAAGAGAAGAAGAGATACAGTTTTTCCACCATCATACCTTCAAGTCTTATCTAGGATACGAAGTCCATCCTGGAGGATCCTTCCCGATCATCTTGAGGAAATTTCTCGGTATAGTCTTTTGCCACCAGGAATCGCCGAAAAATATCAATCATGCTGATCATAATTCTTTACCAAGTGTCTTCCTAGCAGAGAGAGACGTTTCTCAGCTAATCCTTCTCAGAGATTATCTTTCTTGAAGGGAATGGCAGGGTGGTAGTGCCCATCATTGGACTGCGCAGAATCATCCCAAGTCTTAAGGGCCTTTTGGTCGTTAATCGAAAGTGAAGGAAAGTCGCAGGACAAGGTGTCACCAACATCAATCTTCCACAGGCGTTCTACTCCAGACTTTTTTGCACAAAGTGTGATCTCACCCTAGCAGGTGTCCCACCTGCCACTGGACCACTGATAGTCCTGATGAGGGCTGTCCTCAGCACAGGGTTCTCCTTCTTCATCTGATCTGACCTTAAGGGGTGCAAGCAGATGTGGATCATCTTGGCCAACCAGCAACATCACATCTTCCTCTGATACACTATCCAGATACCCATATCGCTGAATTTCGTCAGCAGTGATACAACTGTCAAGTGTCAAGAAGCTCTGGGAAATTGCACATCGCGTGCACTTAGTAGTTGGTAGAGCTTGCCAGTCCCAATTGGCTCCATCGTGGCTGTCACCTCAACTGGGAGAACTGCTACAAGGGGGTTCAGTGACATCGACTGAGAATTACCACCAAGATTCATCTTCACTAACCTCATCGGGCAGAATGTTGCTCCCTGGTTGAGTAGAGTGTGAGTCTTTATCCAGTCTTGCTGACCTGTACCTCTTACCATCACCGGCACAACTGGCAATGCAACCTTGGCAAGAGACAAGCTGTTTCCCTCAGTATTCGGTGCTCCCTTCTCATGCTCTTTGTTGGCTCTTCCAAATGACTCATGCAACATCTTTGAGTGCTTGCTGCTGCAGTCTTGCACGCTGCATTACCTTTGAGCGCACTTCCGGGAAAAGTGACTCCCAGACAGGCAATTGAAACACAACTTTCTCTCTGACAAATGTGAGCCAATTTAATGGTGACATCTTCACAAAGTCAGGACAGACATCCTTATCAATGAACTCGATTCCTAGATAGCATCCAGTCTTGTTGAGTGTGCTGACTGCCTTTGACTGCCACTTGGCAGCCGCTTCACCATTGACACCAAACAAAGTTTGTCCCGTTGATACACGGTTTCAATGCCAGGGTGCAGGTGCATACATCTTCTGCCAGCCCTACTGGCAACGCCTCTCCCTCACAGTAGTAGAAGAGACGGTTCAGCTTAGCGCTTGGCCCAACACTAGTGTTACCCACTGTTGCATCGAAACCTTTCATGAACATCCAGTAGTTAAGTGGGTTCACGTCAAACTGTTTGAGCTCAGTTCTCTGGAGTTGCATGGCATCGATTAACTCACGCTTTATGTCTGGTGCCTTTGCTGGGTGAACAGAAGCTGATGGAATCTGTCGAGGGGAACGGTCCGGTTCTTCGAGTGGCGCCAACTGTTCAGTGGGTGTCGACATCACAGCTGGTGCATGGTTTGGATCATCAGCCAACCACTGACCCACCTTACTTTCAGCCGCGAGCACAAGGACTGCTCTTGAAAGTACTGCAGAACTTTATCTTCCGGTTCCGCCTTGTCAATTTCAACCTTCAGCTCGCAGTTTCTCTTACGTTGCCGCAGACGTAATTCTTCCTCCTTGAGTGCCTTCAGAGACTCTATGTTAGCGGCTTCCACAGCCAGTCTCCCCAATTCTGCAGCCGCCTTACTGATTGAAGAAGCCACAGACCCTGTTCTTCTGGACCTACTCGCATTGATTTGCTGATATGGGTAGACATTTCAAACATTTTGGCATAGATTACCCTAGCAAGATAAATTCTGAGCTGAAACTGAAAACAAATCAATGCAAAGCAATTTTGCAATAATGTAAAGTAACGATAATTCATTGATAAACAACAGCAAATCAGCAATGTAGATCCAAATATGTAAGGAAAATAGCAACTCGTTAGTTATCAGTAAGTCACAGTTCAAATTTCAAACAATCATGCAAAGCTTTGTACCAACTAAATGTTCAGTTCAAAGTGTACAGTTTAGAGTTCACTCCAGTGTTCACAGTTTGGTGGTTATTCACTTCCACCAAAACACGTCTATACCAAAACAAACGGATGACAGCAGAATGGAATTGAATGTTGTTTAATCTGAAATTAATCAACAACAAAGGTTCATTACAAACATGACAAACATGGACGTATTTTGTGCAATAAATCTCCATGAGGTATATCACAATGACATCCCCATTTGAAGTTCTGTAGCCTAATCCTTCCCAAAGATCAATACATTTTGTAATATCCTGCTTGTAAACACGCCTTGAATTTCAATACATAAAGTGTATAGTCCCAGCAATTGTATACACACGTACACATGTATGTATATCAAGAAACAAAGTACAGCGTACATGTAACTCACGACTATGATGAGCTTTGAATCCTATAGCCATGCTGAAATTGGAATCTTCAACGAAACAGCAAATTTATACATATACAGTCGACCCCCGTTATAACGAGCTCGATTATAATGACAACTCTGTTATAACGAGCATATTTTTAAAGTCACGATCAATTTGTGCACATTCGTATGGAGGAAATATTTGTTTATAACGAGCAGGCACACTACGAGACTCCGGTTATAACGATCATTTTTGCCGACAGAACACTAACAAAAGCATGTTCTCAACCCATTTATGACGACTTCTTTTGTAAGCTACGGGCGCTGCGGCGTGTCAAAAACCAAACCTTATTCAGGAATCGTGTCTTTCAACGCCCCATGCATGCTTACAGTGCTGCGGTTTTTGTCATTCTTTGAGTCACTCTAAATAAGAGGTGATTTTGTTTTGTCAGGGTTGGTTCATAGAGCCCTTGTCGGTTTATAAGAAAGCAATCTTAAACATGCTCCTGTGGTTTTTTTGCAGGGCATTTATCAATGTATGGTTACACAAAAAGGTTGAGAAGAATGGCCTTCCTTATCACATTATTAAAATCATATTTAATTATTTTTTTCATTACAGTGGAACGCTTGAGGGCAATAGGAGAAGGCTCTCTTATTCATCTTTGGTTGAGGATCCTCATCTACGGTTTTCTGGATTGTACGAAGACAGATGTTCTGACCTTGTTGTGACTTGTCAAATATGTGCTGATGGAACTTCCCTCACCCTACCCACTAGTACATCTTACAAAGCATTTAGTACCAGATGGACGTGAGTACAAGTTGGAATTTTGGAATAATGGAGAAAATACACTGTATACATGTATTACTCTTACTCAGTGTTAGGATTTTTTTGTATTTCAATTAAAAAAATTTAAGACGCCTAAGATTTTAATTGATTTATTTTAAGCAAATAATTGTCTGATGGAACAGCATAGGCTAACAACTTTCTTTTAAAAGAATGACCAATAATTACAGGTATTAGAAAAATCAAACATACGGTATGTTATACATGTAAATGTCAATTCGTATCAAAGGTTCGAAAAGATTTGCATTATTTACCAGATAACCCAAAATACTTTTTGGGGGGTAGAGACACATTTTTAACCACTTCACACCGGGACCTCTGAAGGTCTTGCTATGCACTGGGCCACCAAATCCAGACACCCTTATTGTCCAGACAGACTGTTTTAACCATCAATACCTCCCTTGAACATTCCACCACCGTCATGAATACATTTCGCAATTTATATAAGTATGTACAGTTGTACTATATATTTCATAATCCTATACAGAAATACAGAAATTACAATGAATGTAATAACATGGACAATGTGAGAAGGAGAAGCAAAACTTGTATAGATATCTACATGAACATGTACACATGTACATGTACCTCTAGTTTTGCATACAGGGCCCTTATTCATCTTAGCTATCTAATCCTTACAATGTACAAAGTAGATGGCAGCCTTCCCAATTAGTCAACTACTCTTTGCCAGAGTGGGGGCCCCTTGTCAGAAGCATTCAAGCATTACTGTCATATACATGTATCTCCCATTAAGATGCAACAACCAATTGTTATAGACCAGGGGCCAATTTCAACTAAAGCACAAAATGTTATGATTCACAACTTCACAAGATCACTTTGCCTACCCAAACTTCACTTGCAAGTCGGACAAGTCGGACATCACACCGTGATGTGCTTTGTACATGTACTAGCTGTTTACACGGTGAAGAATTTTCACACTAGTAGATTTTCACACTTAAGCGGCTCTATGAAATAGGCCCCTGGCTACAGCAGTTCTGGTATCATCCAAAATGGATACAGATTTTTCATTTTAAGTCAAACAAATAAAAGAAGAATAATATTACTTTATAATCAGTCTTATTGATTGACTATTTTATCATACAGAAGTCAATAAGAGTACAATACATGTACATGTAGGTGTGATCATACATGTACTTGAAAAATACTTTTTGTGCCGAACTGTATATGCCTGAAATGTAACCCAACCGGAAGCACTGCCCATGAACAAAATTGCTCCAGCATTGCTGTCTTCAGTGTCATTGCGTTGGGGACTTCGAATTGGCTGTGGATTTCACGACATATTTTAATGAGGGCAAGGAAGTCAGCTTCAGATGATTCAGTCATTATTTTCAATGAACTTATGACCTTTTTTAAAATTGCTCTTTTTGCACATGCACACATTCAGTGTATGGACCGCGCACATCCATGTGGTGATAAACAGCTGGTTGTGGTTATTTTCTCTTATTGGCAGCATTCACACACAATTTATGGCAAATAATTGCACTCTTTTTGAAAAATTCCAAGAAGAAATGCAATTTGGATCGTGATTCCAGTTGCAATTATTACTTGGTGAGATTTTAGGATTCACACATGAAAACAAATGATTTTGGAAGAGGAATAACAAAAATAACTAGAGATTTATGTCTGTTGGCAAACAAAACATAACGCTTTTCCGCATCTGGTTCTCTTAAAAAGAATATAAAAAAAAAAAATGGAAATTGACATCAACGGGATTCGAACCCATACCCTCCATTCCTACCCCAAAACGCATGTGCATATTTTGTGCAAAAAGTGTACACATGTATGGGACTCCATTATAATATTAAAAAAATCATAATAATTCTGAACAATGGTCAATTGCTTCTAAACTCAGGATTTAGAATGTCTAGCCCAATAGCTAAATGGCCACCAAATTTTGAGAAGATTGACCATTGGCAAATATGTGCTTAAAAATCACGCATTTTGATGACGTCACAATTGCATCATGTCATTTTGGCCCCGGAGGGTGTTTCTCAACCATATACCCAATAGATATAAACGAAAAATGAAAACAAATCTTGCTCCGTTGGCCAAATATGCTCAATTGACTGTTACAATCTGAAAAGTTCATGACCTCATTAAAATATTCATGAGATGACATCACGATCAAATAGGGCAATTTTTTGATACATGTACACCTTTTCCCAACTTAGATATGCTACAAAATTGAAACCAAACTTACTTGTACTTTTGCTTTTATTGGAGTTTGAAATTTGCTGTCACGTGACACGTGATGACGTCATGACATTTTCAAGACTACTCGCACAATTTCAGCAAGGGTTCTATGATGTGATAAGAAGTCAGTCATCAATATTATCTCCATTCATCATCTCCATCACAAACATCTTATTAGCTTTTACGTTCTGAAACGGAAAAGCTATTGTTGTTGTTCTGATTTTTAGCTTTTCTGCCCGCGAAGCGGAAAAGCTATTGTTTTTGTTCTGATTTATTTTTAGCTTTTTTGCCGCGAAGCAAAAAAGCTATTGTTGTTGTTCTAATTTTTTTACTGTAGCTTTTCCGTTCCATACGGAAAAGCTATTGTTTTTGTTCTGATTTTTGGTGTATCCAAAATTTGCCCTCATTCGATCGTGACGTCATGTCATGAATATTAATGAGGTCATGAACTTTTAAGTTTTTCACATTCAATTGAGCGTACATGTATTTGGCCAACGGAGCAAGTTTTTTTTCATTTTTTCGTTTATATAGATCTATTGGGGATGTACACAAAAATGTAGTTTAGAAACATTCTCCGGGTCCAAAATGCCATGTCGCAATTGTGATGTCATCAAAATCCATGTTTTTAAAACACATATTAGCCAATGCTCAATCTTTTTGAAATTTGGTGGGCAGTTACATGTAGCTATTGGGCTAGACATTCAAAATCCTGAGTTTTGAACTAATCGACCATTGTTCAGATTTATTATGATTTTTACAATATTATAATGAGGTCCCATACACTTTGTGCACAAAATATGCACATGCGGTTTTTTTTAAAGTTTTTTTTTAAGAAACCAGATGCGGAATAGCGTTATGTTCTGTTAGCAAACAGACATAAATCTCTATTTTTTTTTCTTCTTTTTCTTGTCGGAAAAAATCCCATAGACAAAGCACAGGCTTTTTCAGAAGGCACTTTTGCCATGGAACAAACTTTGATTTTTTTCAAACTTGACAAATGCATAGCGCCATCGCTGAAATTTTGTGTTGTAGTCTTGGAAACGTCATGACATCACCACGTGTCATGTGACTGCGCTTTAAAGTGGCAAATTTCGAAATTTAATTAAAAGCAAAAGTACAATTTACTTTGGTTTCAATTCTGCACTATGTGAGCCTTTCCACACTAATGGGCTAAAATGATGGGATACCTAATCTCATGTAAATATCATGAGAAGAAAGTATTCAAGTTGGATTAAAATGCCAGATTGTGGTTGTATATGTATGGTATTGAGATAGTAAAGACAAATTATCCCCAATCAAATGTGAATCATGATCTTATTTCTTCACATGAAAGGGAAATGTCCACTCATTATTTCATGTCAAAAATGTGACATTCTGGTGCAGTAAAATTACATTGACCTAATAAGTCACTTTTAAGTAACATTTCAATCATATTTTTGATGTATTAACAGAGTATAGGTTGTTCAATAAAATCATGAAAAAAAACTTGTCTATGTATTTATCTTATCTGTTTTATGATGAATTAAAGATGTGTTATACGTACGAACAGATTTCTGTCCACTCTGTTACGTACGTACCTCCTTTCAAAGAAAAAAGAAGGGACATGACCTGATAGATTTTTTCGTACCGAAGTATTCTCCACGCAACTATCAACATAATTGTTGTGATTTCCATCAACACGAAGCAACCATTTTTTCAAATGGAAAACTTGCTTTTCATTAACGATAATTCTGTCGATTTTTTTATACGCACGTAACAAGTCGTTCAAAGCTTACACCTTTGCAATAAAGAACGCGGCATTAGAAGTTATACCCTTGACCCGGTTGCCAGGTGAGTGCGGCGGTAAACATCGCTTGAAATCGCCCGCAAACTCAAGTCTGAGGTCGGCACGTCGTTTTCTACATTGTCGGTCCAGAAAATTACGTACGTATAAACCGTTACGTGCGGTTCTTTCGATTTTTTATTCATCACTCTAGCGCTAATTTTACACTTGTTTAACTGATAAGTAATAGAAGATACGATTAAAGCTTTCCATGAGCGTAATTTTTAAATGATTTAAGTGACCATTGTAAGATCCTGAAGGTAATACATACGCAGTTGGACAGACATGAACGCGCAGTGGGCTGACAGCGTACGAACGATGAACGGATGGAATTCAACTGTCTTTGTTCGTACGAAAATTGTTGCGCGTGGGCGCAGCTTATGTGTAGCATCAGCAACATTTTTATTCATATGTCTATAAAAATGTAGACGCAGGGTCTGAAATTCACAAGTTTGTCGTATATCCCGAGTTTCCCTCGAATTTCCTTCGAAAGTTCGGCGTCATTCAGCCCACATCGCGGCCATTTTGTCCGTGTCCAAAAGCTCAGTAGGAAATGAGAATAGCGTTATCTCGGCTGGTTCGCACGATACGCATAACAGTATATAGCGGGTGTGTACCAGTGAAATGCTAGTTTCTTTTTCCACGTTGGCAGCATCAACCTTTGCAACTCGGTGCCATGATTTTAACGTCAGCCTACTATTACTAAACTTTGAAAGAAAAGAAATCAAAAAGAATAAAACATATAAATAACATTCTACATTGTGCATTCTTAGTATTTTTAACCTTCAGTCTGTAGTTTTCAAGTTTTATTTGAGTTACTCATTAGCTTTTCCGCCGCGTAGCGGAAAAGCTATTCTTGTTCTGATTTTTTTTTTTTTTTTTCTGGTCGGAAAAATCCCATAGACAATGCACAGGGTTTTTCTACGCGGCACTTTTGCCATTGAACACATTTTGATTTTTTTCAAACTCCATTATATGCAAAAGTACAAGTTCGTTTGGTTTCAATTTTGCACTACATGTATATCTAAGTTGGGAAGAGGTGTATCCAAAAATTGCCCTCATTTGATCGTGACGTCATCTCATGAATATTAATGAGGTCATAAACTTTTAAGATTTTAACATTCAATTGAGCATATTTGACCAACGGAGCAAGATTTTTTTAATTTTTTTGATTATATCTATTGGGGATGTCGTTTAAAAACACCCTCCTTGGCCAAAATGCCATGACGCAATTGTGACGTCATCAAAATGCGTGTTAGCCAACATAAATCTCTAGTTCCTCATATTTTTGTTTCTGCCAAACAGTTTGCATGATGAGTCTCCGTATAAAACTGCGTTCTTCAGTTCGAAGGACAGGTCAGAAGGAAGAGCAAATGATCACTGAAAATGGGCAAAATCCTAGAAGCAGACGAGCCCTTTATATTGACAAATACCGCAAGGAAATGGAAAAATCAAGACCCGAACAATGGCTCAAGTACAAGGCTGATGAAGCAGCTCGTGTTTGTCAGTATAGACAAAATTTATCTGCAGAAAAAAGAGAAATCAGCAATGAAAAGGCAAAAATGAGAATGAGAGCATTACATAAGAGGAAGAGGGAAGCTGAAACTGATGAACAAGTGGTTCCGCCCAACAAAAAGGCATTGACAAGATCAGCCTCACATACATGTATGTTCGCACTTCAGAGAGAAAGATGGAGGGTATTGAAGCGAGCACAGAGAGCAAAGATGTCCAAACAGAAAAAGAGGAGAATTGCAGAGAAAGATCGTGCTCAAAAGAGAAAGAAGAAAGCTGAGATCATGGCGCAACGAACCAAATGTAACTCGGTCCATGATACCCCAACAGGTGGAGTTGCTTCCTCATCAGCAGCAGCCAAAAGACAGGCAACAAAAAGGGCTAGACGAGCCATTCCTCACTCTGTCAAGGGTGCAGAGGTCATTGCGTCTCTCATAAAATCTGCTAGTCCACAAAAGAAGGAACAACTTGAGAAAATGGGAGTCACTTTCAGCACAAAGAAGCAGGAGCCCCTGCAGGATCTTCTCACTTCAGTAAGAAGAACATTTAGCACACTAAATCGCCAGAAGAAACGATACTTTTCCAACAAGTTATCAGCTCATCTTGACAAGCAGCATGGGTTCATGACTAGAAGATGTCATTACTTGGGATTCACACCAAAGTTTATGAAGAAGTATTCCAGTTCGGAAATGAATTCATCCAAAATTGAGGAAAAAACAACCAGATCAGATGCCTCGACTGCAGAGACACAGCACAAAGTTGATGAATTCTACAGGCATCTCGATGTGTCTACAGAAATTCCATCCAAGAAGGGCCTTGGCGTGAATGCACAGGAACCGAAAAGGGTTCTGAATAGAACAGTTGCTGAAGCACACAAAAGCTTCCTTAAAGAGAATACTGAGCTGAAGATCGGAAGAGCAAAGTTCTCATCATTACGACCAAAGTGTGTACTGCTTCAAAACAGGGCCAAGCTCTACCAATGTCTTTGTGAATATTGCACGAACATGGACTTGAAGTTGAAGGCTATCAACCAGCAAGATAATAAGCAGAAGACCAACTCCATAAAGGATCGCTATCATCTTTGCTACTTGACACTGTGCCCCAAAGATGGTCCCTTTGCACCCTTGGAATGCATCGACCGCTCGTGTCCAAACTGTGGAGTGAAGGGGGTGAAAGAATTTCTTGGCTCCCTTTTGGAGAAGAGTGCAGACAAGGCTGTTTCTTGGAACTTCTGGGGGCACAAAATTTTCGAAGATGGTGCAAAGAGGGTTGCTCTCATGCGATCAGATGGTTCATTTGAGCTTGTTGAAGAAGTGATGAAAGATCTTCAAACATATGCCGAGCACTTGTTCCAAGCTAAGTGGCAACAGATGCAGTTTCATAAAGTAATGAAGCAACCTCCTGAATCATCTATTGTAATGGTCATGGATTTTGCAGAGAACTTTGTCTGTCTCAACCAAAACGAAGTTCAAAGTGCCCACTGGTTTCAAGTGCAGGTCACCGTTCATCCCATGGTGTGCTTCTACAAATGTGCTAACTGCAGTGAAGAAAATGTGGTGAGGGAAGCAGTCATTATCATCTCTGAAGATATGACCCATGATTCAAATGCTGTATTCTACTTCACCAGAGTTGTTGTACACCACCTGCAACAAATCAGACAACTTGAGATTGCACGATTGATTCAGTTTTCTGATGGTTGTGGTGCACAATATAAGTCTCGTACACCCTTAGCAGATTTATCCCATGCTTCAGAGGATCTGAACATCAAGCAAGTAGAACGGCATTTTTTTGGATCCCGTCATGGGAAAAACCCATGCGATGGAGAGGGGGGCATCATAAAGAATGCAGCATCGAGGGCCATCAAGGCAAACAGCAATGTTTGCATCAACAGTGCAGAGTCAATGTTCGATTTTTGCAAGAGTAAGCTGACCAAAGGATGTTTTACAGAGAGTGGTGAGTGTAACCATTCTCGGAGGTCCTTTTACCTTGTAAAGAAGGGAGAAATAGATAGAAACCGTCCAGAGCGCACAAAAGTGGCAACACTACCAGGCACAAGGAAGCTACATGCTGTTGTTGGTTTGGCTCCGATGAATTTGAACGTGCGTAGGTTGTCGTGCTTCTGTGATTCCTGTTCTGAGGGTGAATCCTCATCAACCTGTGCCAATGCTGAATATGTCACAAATTGGCAGTTCAGGCAACTGAAGCACGTGGAAGTGTCAGGTGATGTCAGAGCAGCAGTTCACAAAAGGAAGGTGACCAACAATGAAGATAAAGCCATTGGTAAGCCTGCACAACTAGTCTTAACATTAATCTTTTAATAGGCCTACTGAAAGTCAAGATTAGGAAAATAGTTTCTGGAGAACAGTAAAAAACAAAAACAAGCATTATTTTACATAAATATGGAATTCTTCCATTTTGACTTTTTACTAGGCAATGCTCCTGAAGCCCAGACCTCCAACACTCATGCTTCATCTAATGTCCAAGCGATGAGCTTGACCTACAAGGTGAGGCTAATAATGGCAAGAATACATGAAGCACTTTGTGAGAAACATTACACTACATGTATTTCCTATGTATGCTGATCCTTTCCCTTTAAGTAACTGAAACTCTGTAATACTTACCAATTGAAGTCACATTTCTTCAAGATGGTACATGAGTCTCCTTTCTTATATACTTTTTGATTTTCAGATGTCACTGTAACTTTTGCAGACTCTGAACGGCTTGATGAGTCTTTAGGCAAGACAATCTTTCAAATGTCAACTACTGAAGGTAAACTGTGATGTACTTGATGCCGTAACTTTTTCAGTTGTTCGTTTTTGCAAACACTAAAACAGGCAGAGGTGTGGATCAGTGTTTGATTTGCTTCAGAAAACTTGCATTCATTTTTTCTCTTTCCTTTAACATGATTTTATAGCTTTGCATACAGTAGATAAATGGACTCAATTCTTGTGAGACAAAAAACTTTCCAGCAATGCCTACCAGTGATTTATTTGATGTACACGCACATACATTTTGAAAGGTTCATTGCAGTCTCTGATTACTTGCACAATTTGTTGAATGTTTTATTTCAGAGGAAGAACAGTTTAGGTTCTCAACTCAAGGCCAGTGGGTTGGAGTTTTCTATGATGGTGTAGATGGGCCCAACTACTACATTGGACAAGTGGTGGATGTCAAGGGGATGTACGAAGGGACCATCAGTTTCATGCATAAAACGTCCAGTATGAATAACCAGCTTCAGCTCAAGTTTCCAGTGCCTGCTGACATTGCTGTAGTTGATGCTAAATTTGTATTTGATTGGGATCTTGTAGTTTCGTCTACAAATGGTCGAATCTGGAGCCTCCATAACACTGCCCTTGTTGAAGATCATTTTCAGCAATACATTCAGAAACACTGTTGTGTACACACTGAAGAATAGACAAAACTCCCTGTTCAAGTTGTTGACGGAGATTCTTTGTTATGTCATCAAAATGTTCTTGTCATGTTGTGTGTGCTACTTGCTGGTGCTTAAGTACAGGTACTGCAATTTTTTTGTTCATGCCACTGTGACTAAGCTTTTCCTGTGAGCTGGTATAGAGTATTAATACTGCTGGAAATTCGGGAAAGTGAATTTGTATGGCCATGTACATGTATAATCAAAGTCTGCATGTGCATGAAGTAAGAAGTTTCAACTCAAACCAGAAGGCCAATTAAACATGTAATCAATTTACTACACATACATGTTTGTACACTGTTTGTGAATGTATTTCAAATTGTCACTAATATCTCAAAATGACACTTTCAGTTTACAGCATGTGTGTATTTTACAGAACCATTTTTTTAAAAATGAGTTGATACCTGGCACAGTTTAGTGCTTTCAATACAAACCACATTTTTGTTTCAGGAATTGACATTGGTCTTATCACGAGTTGAATGGTTTTCCTGAAGTTTATTGTGTGAATACCCACATGTGTAGCTGGATTGAATTTGTGGAAACGTTTTATAGTGCTCCTATCCTGAACTGTGTTGCTGCAACATGCTCATGAAAACAAAAATCATTTTACACATATTTGATATTGATGTCTGATGTACATGCACACTACCTGGTGTCAGAGAGTTGGTTGCTTATTCAGTTTACATGAGATGGCACCCTCTCTTTCATATCGTTTGTGGTGTCGGAGATAATGCCTGTTAGTTTTGAAAAGAGTAATTGTACTTATATTTAAGTACCTGTTACCTGTATCATTGTTTTATAAAAGATAAAGCAGTTGACAGTGTTGATGAATTTAGTGTTGATTAATAGTTGAGAGTTGACTTGTATCTACAAATTGACATTTTAAAACAGTACACCAAGGAAGGGCTGAACATTTAAGTGAGCTTTGATAATAAGTAGATAAGTGAATGTTATGAAATTAAAAAAAAACATTGCCAACACTTTTATTTGAATGTATTAATCCTGAAACCACTTTGCCAACTGTCAATTCAGTTTTGCACAATTTTTCTGTCCACTGTTACATACGGTATTCCATCATCATGCAATCTAGTCCAAACAAAGACAAGTTATTCACTACACAGTGAACTTGATCTAAAAGTTTTATGGGTTTGTGCTTTTTCCATTATAGTTGGATCATGCATTGGCTAAGTATCTGGTTGATAGTTCAAAATTTTCCTAAAGAAAAAAAAAGAGTTTAATGGCCAATGGGGACTACAACTTAATGAAGGAGGAGTCTCTTTGCAATCCATATTGACTATTGGGATTTTATCTTTATAATTGTGTTTGTTACTCATATATATGTTATAAAAAGAGTGCTAGAGATTTAACTGATACAAATTCACCACTGTGATCTTGCTTTAAAAGTCCCTTTTTCTGTCCTTGTTACGTACGTAACACACTTGCATTGGTAACAGTCAAGTGCCTGTTAAAGATAAACTGAAATGAAAGTTATCAAAATGTGTTGGATTTAAAGAGAGGGTAACTTGAGGAAGTTATTAACAATAGAATTTGAACAAATTAAAGAGTTTCATTTTTTGCTCCTTTTGTCACACTTTTTGGCCCATTAGTGTGGAATTGCCCATATCTAAGTTGGGAAAAGGTGTATCGATGTGTTTTTCGTCCGTCACAAATTCAATTAAAACGACGCGAAGTGGGCCTCAACCTATTATAGAATAAACATATGTTTTTGCTTGGGTGGTCACGTGAAAGGGCCAAACCATCAATCACGATGCTACCTATCTGCGTATCAGACAGTTGCTGTGAAGTGCGTCCTCATGTGGTGCCAAAAGAAAATAAATGGCTGGTGTACTGCATAATCGTGCGAGTGCAGATATACATGTAATTGATATTGATATTTCTTTGTCTTCCATTATATTTCTTACGTGTGTGGAAGACGTACGACTCAGCTTTTTGTCTGACAACGCAATTAAGAGTTCCTACCGAAATTGCAGATAACGTCGTGTCGGCATAGGTCACAAAATCACGGATCCCATAAAGCGTTTTAAAATCCCTTTATGTTAAAAAAAATATAAACCCGTGCGGCATACTATTACTGAGTACAGCACTTAAGTTTCGTTTGAACACTATATAGGTCTTCAGTGGTTTTTTTGGTGTGTACTACACTTTTTTGTGCATTCATGTACTGCTGCCGGTTATTTAGGTCAATAAACCATATCATACACCAATATGAATTTTAATCTTTTCATTTGCCTTCCTCAAAAAATGTTCATTATATACAAATTCATGTACTGAAGTGATAAATGACATGTTTTCTGTATTATTACCCTTAGATTTTACCTTTGACAAAATTACAACAAACTGAATGAAGAGATCTTTCACATTATTTCTACAATGTACTTTATTTTGAATTCATATTAAAATAAGTGCACGTTAAATTAATTAAAACAGCCTAGAAAACACCACTCAGCCAAATGACTGCATTATTATTGGAAACAAATTTTGCCATATTTACCAAGAAAGGATGGTCCCCTACAAAAAATCACGCAGTCTGACTGGCTGTCAACTCATTAGTGTTTTGAAAAAGAATACTTGTGCATTATATTTGAGGCACCATCGTTCTGATGATTAAAAGCATCCTATTCTTGAACAGTAAACTCTTTGACAGATGTTAATAAAGCTGGGTGGTTTTGAAGAGTAGGAGTGGAAATATTTAATAGCCATATCACTTTAAGGTTGCAGAGTGTTTTTCTTATGTAACACCGACGGCATGATGACTGCCCAGTGCAGATTGGCCACAGTTTGACATGGCCCTGCTGGGTGTATGTGCCACTCCACTCATGGCATGATGACTGTCCAGTGCAGAGTGGCCATAGTTTGACATGGCCCTACTGGGTGTACATGTATGTGCCACTCCACTCATGGCATGATGACTGCCCAGTGCAGATTGGCCACAGTTTGACATGGCCCTACTGGGTGTATGTGCCACTGCACTCATGGCATGATGACTGTCCAGTGCAGAGTGGCCATAGTTGGAAATGGCCCTGCTGGGTGTATGTGCCACTCCACTCATGGCATGATGACTGTCCAGTGCAGAGTGGCCATAGTTTGAAATGGCCCTGCAGGGTGTATGTGCCACTCCACTGGTGGCATGATGACTGTCCAGTGCAGAGTGGCCATAGTTTGACATGGCCCTGCTGGGTGTATGTGTCACTCCACTCATGGCATGATGACTGTCCAGTGCAGAGTGGCCATAGTTTGAAATGGCCCTGCTGGTGTATGTGCCACTCCACTGCATGGTGGCATGATGACTGTCCAGTGCAGAGTGGCCATAGTTGGAAATGGCCCTGCTGGGTGTATCACCACTCCACTCATGGCAAGATGACTGTCTAATGCAGAGTGGCCATAGTTGGAAATGGCCCTGCTGGGTGTACAGTACATGTATGTGCCACTCCACTTATGGCAAGATGACTGTCCAGTGCAGAGTGGCCATAGTTTGACATGGCCCTGCTGGGTGTATGTGCCACTCCACTCATGGCATGATGACTGTCCAGTGCAGAGTGGCCATAGTTGGAAATTGCCCTGCTGGGTGTATACACCACTCCACTCATGGCATGATGACTGTCTAATGCAGAGTGGCCATAGTTGGAAATGGCCCTGCTGGTGTATGTGCCACTCCACTGCATGGTGGCATGATGACTGTCCAGTGCAGAGTGGCCATAGTTGGAAATGGCCCTGCTGGGTGTATGTGTCACTCCACTGGTGGCATGGTGACTGTCCAGTGCAGAGTGGCCATAGTTTGACATGGCCCTGCTGGGTGTATGTGCCACTCCACTCATGGCAAGATGACTGTTCAGTGCAGAGTGACCATAGTTTGACATGGCCCTGCTGGGTGTATGTGTTACCCCACTCATGGCATGATGACTGTCCAGTGCAGAGTGGCCATAGTTGGAAATGGCCCTGCTGGGTGTATGTGCCACTCCACTGCATGGTGGCATGATGACTGTCCAGTGCAGAGTGGCCATAGTTGGAAATGGCCCTGCTGGGTGTATGTGCCACTCCACTTATGTCAAGATGACTGCCCAGTGCAGAGTGGCCATACAATGTAGTTGGAAATGGCCCTGCTGGGTGTACAATGTATGTGCCACTCCACTCATGACATGATGACTGTCTAATGCAGAGTGGCCATAGTTGGAAATGGCCCTGCTGGGTGTATGTGCCACTCCACTGCATGGTGGCATGATGACTGTCCAGTGCAGAGTGGCCATAGTTTGACATGGCCCTGCTGGGTGTATGTGCCACTCCACTGGTGGCAAGATGACTGTCCAGTGCAGAGTGGCCATAGTTGGAAATGGCCCTGCTGGGTGTACAATGTATAGTGCCACTCCACTCATGGCAAGATGACTGTCTAATGCAGAGTGGTCATAGTTTGACATGGCCCTGCTGGGTGTACAGTATGTGCCACTCCACTCATGGCAAGATGACTGTCCAGTGCAGAGTGGCCATAGTTTGAAATGGCCCTGCTGGGTGTACAATGTATGTGCCACTCCACTCATGGCAAGATGACTGGCCAGTGCAGAGTGGCCATAGTTTGAAATGGCCCTGCTGGGTGTATGTGCCACTCCACTCATGGCAAGATGACTGTCCAGTGCAGAGTGGCCATAGTCTGACATGGCCCTGCTGGGTGTACAATGTATGTGCCACTCCACTCATGGCAAGATGACTGTCCAGTGCAGAGTGGCCAAAGTTTGACATGGCCCTGCAGGGTGTATGTGCCACTCCACTCATGGCATGATGACTGTCCAGTGCAGAGTGGCCATAGTTTGACATGGCCCTGCTGGGTGTATGTGCCTCTCCACTCATGGCATGATGACTGTCTAATGCAGAGTGGCCATAGTTGGAAATGGCCCTGCTGGGTGTATGTGCCACTCCACTTACATGTATGGCTTGATGACTGCCCAGTGCAGAGTGTCCATACATGTACAGTAGTTGGACATGGCCCTGCAGGGTGTGTATACATGATCAATCAATGTCCCTTTCTCTGTGGTTGCATCTATCTCGCATTGTTTATATCCATGGTGATGCATTAAATTCTCAATCTGTGAGATTTGTTTCAAAATATCTTCATTAAAATCACCCATTACAATACCCCTATTAGATAACTTATGAAGTTTATTAAGCAAATCTTTCATATTGGTAATAAACTCATTCATAGAATATGATGATGGACAATAAACAGTTACAATAGAATAGGACATTTGACAAATAACCTGTATTGCAACATACTCTACATTCTGTACAGATAAGGAAAGTCTACTGAATGTCCTGTTCCTTCTACAATATATAGCAACACCTCCATGACACTGTTTACTTAATGTTTGGGTAATGTTACTTGCATGATTATATGATGCACTTCTGATCTGATAATAACTTTTGAATTCACTTAATTCTGTTTCATAGTCTAACTCACTGTCACTCCACGTTTCTGTCAGACAAATGAAGTCTGATGTCATCATATCACTGTTACATTTCAAGTCAATAAAGTGTTCCTTCAGTCCTTGGATGTTATGCAATATGATAGTGCCATACAAAGGATCTGTATACATGTGTATTACACTCCTCAATAAAATGTTGCATACTACTTAATGAATCTTTCACCGCTTTATTGCAGTACACAAGTTTTTCATCAAAGCCTTGAATAACAAGTCCATTTAGGGATCTTACTCTGCTCAGTGCAACATATGCCTGACCTGCTGAAAATGTACGATTTCCTTTTCACTTTAGATCCAACATTTTTACTGTCAAACTGTTCAACATGTACATGTATATGTTTAGGGGTACATTTATCCGGTAACATTATGATGTCACACACAGTTCCAAGTACTCCATTAACAAGTCCATCTGATACATCAATATTTTTAGTCAGCATTACCCTAGCACCAGTACCTAGCCACAATGATTCAGGTAAAGTACATATGTAGTATGCATTGATTTCTTAATCCAGTAACTTGTCCTGCTTTTTTCTGACACGTATCCTATTCAAGGTCTCAGCAAACTTCATATCATTCTTTTGTCTCATAATTTCTTTCAACTCTACTTTCTGAAAACAATCATTCCACAGATCTACTGTAAATAGTATCTCTCTGGTGCAGTGCTTTCCCTTTGACTGAAGGTAATTGATAAAAATCACCAACAGCTAGAATGCTCACATTTCCAAAAGGCTTTTGATCACGGGTTTGCTTGATCTGACGCAGACGTTCATGTATGAAGCAAAACAATTTATGATCCAACATTGATATTTCATCAATAATAAGAATCTGAAGATCTTGCAAGAAATTCCTTAAAGTATTCAATTTCTCATCACCAAGAGGTTGATAAGGCAAACGTGCATCAGTAGGGATTGACAGTGCATTATGAATTGTATTTCCATTGATATTAAAAGCTGCTACTCAGGTAGGTGCAGTTATCACTACTGACACATTATCAGGATTATTAACCATTCTTGTGAAGAGCCTTGTTGCTTCATACTGTATTGATTTTATCAAATTTATGACTTTAACCAGTGCCAGCTCCACCAGTGATAAAAACATGAAATGGTTCAGGATTTTTACCTTGTACTTTCTGTAAACACCAGCCTCAAATTTTTTGGAACACATTCTTTTGCTGTACATTCAATGACCTCATCAAGCATAATGTGTCTTTCTTTGATATTTTCATAGAATGTGGCTCAATGTTACACACTTCTTGTTTTCTGTTACATTTTAGATCAGGAATATAATCCACATTATTCTTAGACGACACACAAAGACACCTGGAAGCCATGGTTTGACTGTTTGGCATAGTTTTTCGAGCCGGTAGTTTATTTCGTTTGATAGAACATTTTTAACCTGAACATTTTTAACACCATAGTAAATCGGGGTCCGTTTGCCCCAACTATCCCTGCCATGCTTGGCATAACCTTGCCACGCTTGGCATCAATAACCTTGCCACGCTTGGCATCAATAACCTTGCCACGCTTGGCATCAATAACCTTGCCACGCTTGGCATCAATAACCTTGCCATGCTTGGCATAACCTTGCCACGCTTGGCATCAATAACCTTGCCACGCTTGGCATCAATAACCTTGCCACGCTTGGCATCAATAACCTTGCCACGCTTGGCATCAATAACCTTGCCACGCTTGGCATAACCTTGCCACGCTTGGCATCAATAACCTTGCCACGCTTGGCATCAATAACCTTGCCACGCTTGGCATCAATAACCTTGCCACGCTTGGCATCAATAACCTTGCCACGCTTGGCATAACCTTGCCACGCTTGGCATCAATAACCTTGCCACGCTTGGCATCAATAACCTTGCCACGCTTGGCATCAATAACCTTGCCACGCTTGGCATAACCTTGCCACGCTTGGCATCAATAACCTTGCCACGCTTGGCATCAATAACCTTGCCACGCTTGGCATCAATAACCTTGCCACGCTTGGCATCAATAACCTTGCCATGCTTGGCATCAATAACCTTGCCACGCTTGGCATCAATAACCTTGCCACGCTTGGCATAACCTTGCCACGCTTGGCATCAATAACCTTGCCACGCTTGGCATCAATAACCTTGCCACGCTTGGCATCAATAACCTTGCCACGCTTGGCATCAATAACCTTGCCACGCTTGGCATCAATAACCTTGCCACGCTTGGCATTAATAACTTTGCCACGCTTGGCATCAATAACCTTGCCACGCTTGGCATCAATAACCTTGCCACGCTTGGCATAACCTTGCCACGCTTGGCATCAATAACCTTGCCACGCTTGGCATCAATAACCTTGCTACGCTTGGCATAAAAAATCCTTGCCACGCTTGGCATCACTGGGCCCAAACCTTGGCATGCGTGCCAACAATTAACCATGAAAAACATTAGGTTGAACACTAGTCCCACCAGAACAAATGGGTGCTAGTAAGACTTGATTTAACATTTATTTAAATTTAAGAAAATTTGTGAAAAGCACGCCGATGTGTTTCCACCGCGCGGTAAGCACGGTTGGAATAAGCCCCACCAGAACTATAGCGGGTGCTAGGCGCAGTGAAAAGATTAAACACGAACTTGTTAAAATGGCAAAGGTCCACTTAAAAAACTCTTACTTAAGAAATTATTTATTTCGAATTGAGGCACTGCCCGTCGCTCCCAGCAAATTCCTGCCAAACGCGCAGAGCGCGCCCCACTGCATGGGACGACCGACGGCACACATACCCCGCCTCTACTACACAAATTCAAGCTGGTAAATAAAGACAGAAAGAATATCTCCATTAAATGCGTAACGAGGGAACTTTCAAGCGGAGTAAACCTGAACTTCATCGCCCAAAAGCTGCACTGATGTGGTCACAAAGGTTTGCCTGAAATAAGGTGTTCCCCGTGGACGAGAGGTGTACACCGTCGTAGCGGAAGAGCGCGAAATTGGACCATGTGAACTGTGGATGGTTCAGCACTGATACACCCATACGACGGCCGTACGACCGCACCCATTTATTGGCCTTGCGCCGCTTCATTTCTATTTTGGACGGATTGGTAGTTCCGAAGTAGCAGGCGCGCGGCAAAATATCGGACCATACTAATTTAGCCTCGGGGTAGGTCTCACGGCATTCACGCATGAAAAGTGCAATGCGCTGGCGCATACAGAAAAAATCTGTTACGACCAAATCGTTGGTGCCAACATGGACGATTAACATTGCCGGTGGCCGGGGCCGTTGGACACCGAGGTCAGACCGTAGCTTTGTGATATCGTTATATCTAGCCCCACCCAGGCCATTCCAAAACACTGGTGGCGTACACCCTAGCCTTGTAGCCGCCCTGCGAACAATCGAATCACCAACGATCCACACGTCCCCTGGAAAGAACGGGGAAGGGAGGGGTCAAGAAACGCGAATTAGCACAAACTGTATACATATTGATTCAGGAGTAATTGGCCCAGCAAAGGCACAATTAAACCCCGTGCATTGAGCATTGTACAAGGGGACGAATATAAAGTTGTACTGCCTCTGATCGCCATCGCCCCATGGCTTTGATTTGATCGAGGGGAATTCCTAATACAGAAGCAGTCGTCGCTGCTCCAATGCGGAATGAGTGTGCCCGGATGGGGCATGCTCCCAACCCCAAAAACGACAACACCCTTTTCAAAGTTGCATTGAATTGGTATTGAGTAAGGACCTCGCCCCCAAAGTGACAGAAAAAACTACCGGAGAAATTTGGCCGGACCTGGGCAAAAGCGCTCAGCGCTTGGACTGGGCACATGCTTGCATTTGCTGAGCGCACTAACCGAATAACTTGAGGAGGACCCGTTTGGTTTGTTTTCGTGTGCCGGAAGGAAACCAAAACTGAATCATTGGCGTGACCCAACTCCTGGAATTTGACATCAGAAGAAAGGAGAATAGTGTTTTGGATGCGATTTTTGGAAATCGCGGCAAATTCGCCGATACGCATGAATCCGAAAAAGGCGCATAGCATAACAGCTCGAAACAGCACCACTTCGTACTGGTCGTTGCAAACATGGGGAAGTGCTTGCAAAATACGGTTCAGCACTGGTAAGGTAATTGGCCATCTGTTATCACTGGTGGAATCATCCCTGCGACACCCTGCAATTAACTTTGTTACTAAGAAGTCTTGTGTAGGATCCGGCCAACTTTTAATCTTATGAAAATAACCCACTCCTGCTACGTACGTAGCGATTGTTGATGGTGCTAAACATTGTAGAGAGAGCCATGCAATGAAGCGTCTTACATCTTCAGATGATGCAGGGATATTTCCATCAAAGCGTTTAAAGGAACAAAATGCTCGCCAGCCTGTACGATATGTCTTATGCGTATTAGATGTGGAGGACGCCATTAGTAATCGACTCATCTCACCCTCTAGCAACTCTGCCACAGCTGAGGAAGAGGGGTCATTGCCATATCCGCCAAGGGGGCCAGTGCATGAAAACGGGTCATCTGAAAGCGTGAGAGAGAATCGGCTATTTCATTGCGGGTACCCGGTACATGAATTGCCTTAAACAGTATATTGTAGCGGAGACATTGGCACACAAATATTCGCATCAAATGCATAATCTTATCACAACTGGATGATTGCTTATTGACGATGTGGACCACTGACTCATTATCCGTCCGGAAACGAACCTTGCGGTTGGCTAATTGAGGAGCCCAACAGTATACAGCAACCACTACTGGATATAATTCACAGTAAGCTATCGATGGTGAACGGTCTAAAGTCTCGGGAGTGCATTTTCCCTGAAACCAATGTCCGTCGAAAAAACCACCAAACCCAATGCCACCAGCAGCATCTGTGAACAACTCAAGCGCATTATTATCAAACCAACCCTGATCGCGAAACGGTGACACGCCGTTGAAGTGCTGGAGAAATTCCAACCACATTAACAAGTCTAGCTTTGCGCCCGGCGATAGCCGCGCCTTATGATGTGACTTCCTTAAACCGCGTGACAAGGCAATTAACCGCCTGGTAAATGCACGACCCGGTGCGACGGCCCGACATACGAAATTGAGTGAACCAGCCAATGACTGGATTTCCTTTAATGACACCTTTTTCCGGCCTAACCATGCCCTAATTGTTACCGTGAGAGCAACTACCTTGTTGGTGGGCACACGGATCTCGCGCTTTACAGTATCAATTTCCAACCCAAGATAAGTAATAACTTGATAAGGGCCCTCTGTCTTTTCTTCTGCGAGCGGTACCCCAAGTTCAGCGCAAATGCTCTTAAAAGTACGGAGAGTCAACTGACATTGTTCGAACGATGCCCCCACGATCAAAAAGTCATCCAAGTAATGTGTAATACTGTTTGCGTGTAGAACACGCTTAACATGAAATTCCAAGAAAGTGCTGAATTTTTCAAAAAGCGCACAGGAAACCGAGCAACCCATGGGTAAGCACTTGTCATAGTAAAACTTATTCTGGAATTGAAAACCCAAAAGTTCGTAATCGGAAGGGGAAACGGGGAGTAGCCTAAAAGCTGATTTGATGTCAGTTTTTGCGAGCCAAGCATTGGGTCCGAAAGACATAGCTAAATTAACGGCCGTATCGAAAGATGCATAATGGACTTTACATTCATCTTTATCAATGAAATCGTTAACCGAATTTCCCTCAGGAAATGACAAATGGTGAATGAGGCGAAACGAGCCCTGTTGGCGTTTTGGAACAAGCCCAATGGGAGAACATTGAAGGTTTGCTAATGGACGATGAACGAAAGGTCCCTCGATTCTACTCAAGTTGATTTCATTTTCCAACTTACTTAGCACTACCTCCGGCCTATCAGCCGCAGATGAAAGGCACTTTGAATCTCTACATGTCCGAGGACCTTGAAAACCAAGGCGAAACCCCTGAGAAAACCCCCGTTCTAGAAAGGACGCTGCCGACTTGTCAGGGTAATGTGCTAACCATTGCCTTAAGACAGACAATTTAATGGGTGTTGGGGGGACGAAAAGTGGTGTTGGTGTTACCCTTATTCCATTGCTGATTGCCCGATCCCGCACCTGTGCTGATGTTGGCCCCCGAGCTGCTGCCTACATTCGGACGAATAGCCTGCTGCACGCTCACAGCCGCAGATGGAGTCTTTTTGTAACGCGTGTATGTAGCGCTAGCGGGAGTGGCTGATTGCCTCGCGGATGGGCCCTGAGCGGGGCGTCCCACGGCCACTCTACACGACGTCGCACCATGCCCGGATCTCGAGCACCGGCTGCAGCTGTGTACGTAACGGCAGGAATTCCATCGGCAACCCGCAGTAGAGTTAAACGCAAAACAGACATTTCTACTGGTCAGGTTGCTGCCTTGGCTTAACTGGTTTCTAGAAAGATGTGTAGGAGTATTTGCTGCGGGTAACATGCTGCCAGCCGCGGCGACCGTCACCCATAGCTCCATATCCATGGATCCCCAAGAGCGCGACGGGTTTGCTTCCATACGCAGGCGGAACTGCTCATCGTAGTTTCGCCAGCCAAGGCCAGGGAATTGTAACGAAGCAGTGCGCACTGTTTCAGCATACTTCAGCAACTCAACAAAACGGCCCTGGTGACGCGTGGCGTAAACTGCCATGAAGACATGAAACGCACTAGACCATTTGTCAATAGAGTCGAGCTTACGCGGATGTGGTGTCGCCGGCCGAAAAACTACTCTACCTTGCTCGACTGCCATGGTCAATTCGGAACCACTGTCTGCAGAAGTTAGAATTCTAGCCGCATTGTCGCGATAGAGAGATGCCATATCCACATATTGCCCATTCCATATTTTTTCTTTTATGGACTGGGGGACGTGAGTATCAATGGGGGCATCATTCCCAAGAGTGCTTACCGACGCAGGTCTAACGTTACCCATCCCGGAATAAGCGCTGAGTGGCAAAATGTCGCCGGCTTGACTCGGCTGATTAAGGCTCAACGCGTGGCTACCCATAACAATATCTCCACCCGCCGTACCAGCACTAGTACGTGCCCCATTGTAATTGATCGGATTATAACCCACGTTTTGATTAGCAATATCATTCCCGTTATTGACCAACGAGTCCGGAAAATTGGGTTGCAGTCCACTTGTAGCATGAGTAGAACTTGCTCTTGCGCTTGACTCACCACCTGTTGCATCCCCAGCGGCACCGGCAGCAGAATCTCCGGTTACACCAACCGGAGTTGGCACGTGAGTGGACACCGGTATAGGCCTAGGCCTAGATCCACGCTGGTTGTCCGAAGATGACGGAGGGCTGGCCATGCTGACTGAGGGTCTGGCGTTGCTCGTGTCGGTGGCTATGGTGGTCGAGGGATCGACCGAAGATTTGGTGCGGGAACGGCCCGTCCCGCGGCGACGACCGCCGGCATACGGGGAAGGTGCCGTGTTCTTGTCTTGCCGCTTGGGGCGCGGCATCTCCGGTGGAGGAGGATGGACACAAGGTGCGCCCTAACTTCCGAAGCCTGTGCGCACACCGGCCGAAGAACTTAGCCGAATAAAACCGTTAGCGGTTAGATCATAAACTATTGGACGCCGTTTATTTTTCCATGTGTAGCAGCTTTGAAAAGCTAAGCCGAAGCGACCATCCCTGGCGTACATCAACAGTTACTGCATTCACTCATTTATTACATTTGTATCAATTTGCCAAATCTCTTATCTCTGGGCAGATCATGACCCAGTTCATCGTCCTCATATCCTAACGAAATGTATCTTTTTAAACCAGCGCATGCGTGCAAGAATTGGGTCAGCCAGGTGTTCACAGAGGAGTCACTACTGCCTCATGTCAAAGTTTGCTGATAGTCCGTTGAACCCTGGCATGCAACTTTCACTTACGGATCACCTGATTCCTTCGTTTGGGTTTTTTCCCCTAGTTGCATGCTCGTGAACCGTGTCTGCATAGAATAACGCATTTTATCTGGTAGTGATAAAATGTATTATCCTCAGGCTCTTATGAAACTACTGGTTGGCGTTCTGATTCACATTCAAGTCTTTCCTGTTCAGATATTGGGGAAATCGAAGCCCATGCATCTTCCTGCAGACCATGTTTCTCTACATATGTCTTTGCTGCTTCTAGAGCCTCAGCATTCTTTTCATATCTAGAACGATTACATTCAACAACAACACTAACGGATTCCATCTTGTTATTAAGGCAAACAGAACCATTCATATAAAACTGTTCATAATTTTCAAATTGAGGTGGTTTAATTGAGTATCTACACGATATGCAAGAAACAACTGCAATATACTTTGATAATACTTCTGAGGATATTTAGTCACTGAAAACCTTGGATATCTTACAACTGCAGCATCAGTTCTTGTACGTTTCTGTATATGACCCATATTATGTTTCAATGCGTATACATGCGACTTTCTTGATTACCATAAATAATTATGTACTCTGAACAAAATGTTGAAAGGCACATGTCATTAAATTCATCAGTATCTGGCCTTGCTTTGTAACGATCAACTTTACTAGTCATGAAGATATCATCATCGTCTTCACATTTGGTCTGAATTACACTTAACGGCAAACTCATACGGACAGGATTTTCACCCACAGGTACAAACTCAACTTTTCTTGAACCTTCTTTCAACCTGAGACCACAAACACGAAACACTGCTTCCTGGGCTGATAATTCCCTCTTATGTAAATACACGCATTCAATTTCCTTCATACTCTGTCTGGCATCTAAATTCCCTCTCCTTGCTTCACTCTGTGCTTGTCCTAATAACTGTCCCAATTCACGTTCAGACTTTGACATGTATGATACAACGTATGCTGCACATGCATATGCATCACTGATGTATTGTTTATATCCATATTAGCATTCCAGGCCCTTATCAAATCAGGATTATACAGATTCACCCATGTATCTTGAGGTTCTCTCTTCATAACAATGGTATCTTTCCTTCTCAATATATCATTGGCATTCTCAAATTCAGTCTGTGTAATGTTAATGGTGCTAAATAATTCTGATGTAGTCATACGTTTGTTATTTTCTCATCCTGGATTGCATTCCACACTGACTGCAATAATTCCTTGGCTTTGGTCTGCTTATTCTTATCATTACTAGCTGGAACACTTTCATCATCAATACAACAACTATCTTCATCTCCTTCATTGTTATCATTCATTAGTTCAGGTCTGGCAATAAATGTTCTATTCGATGGAGGTCTTGGAAAATTGAATCTGCATTCTGTTCCCTTCTTTTTTACAAGATTTGGTATGCTTTTTACTATGCTGCTGCACATTACTTACTATTTCATGCAATTCCTCATCATCTTCTTTTGTTGGTAACTTATACCTGATGTATTTATCAATGAATTTTATTACTTTATAGTCACTGTCGTCTGCCAATCTTGGTGCATTATCAATCCAAAACAAACAATGTGTGTGCGGGGATCCTCTCTGCTGAAATTCCCCAATGGGTGCTGCATCTGACATTAAACATCTTTGAAGAAGGTATGAAATCGCTTCTCAAACATTCTAGCAACAGCCACAGCCCACAGGATTACTTCTCAATACTTTACACTTTTCACTCCAATCTAAGTCTTCAATTTTTCTAGAATCTCCTTGTTGTATTAAAAGTGTATTTATGACTTCAGGCCATCTAAAATCAGCTGCAGAAAATGAACAAAACCATGTTGGTATTCCAAGTTGCCTATTGACATCTCTTTCAGTTGATTGCCAATATGATGGTGTACCTCTAATTGGTTTCAGAAATTTGTACCCACTATCAGACTGTAAAATTTCATTCAAATGATCTCTATCTGTAATCATGGTAGATTTCACACTTTGACCAGAATGCATTCTCCCTGAACTCTGACGCATAGCAATTGAGACATTGGACATCACCTTGTCAATTTCTGATAAATACTGAGCAAAAAAAAATATATTGAGTACTTTTAGCGAACCTGTTGTCTGCATTCATTAATCTATTATGAAAATATCTTAAACGAGTGAGCTTTTCATCACGATTATCATCAAATGTAGGTGTACCTACTGAGAACAATGCTGGGAAACATTTTGCTTTGTGAACATTACCATTCTCCATTAATACCCTGACTGGATTATTCCTTTCACATGGTGGTGCAACACATAGTACATCATCAAAGTATTGATCAAGCACTTCTTGTCCAATATCTACAGGCTGTAAGCATGTATCAAGAGGAATACCACACAAACGATTCTCATCGGTTTCTTCTGCATCACTTGCACTTGTCTCATCAGATTCATCATTTATTTCTTCTTGTTCATGCTCCTCATCATGCCCATCATCTAACAGGGGATCATTCCAGTCACAATCAATTTCAATATCTTCATACCATACATTATTCTGCTTTAGATAACTTAGTGCATTATCAACATGTTGGGGGATAGACAAAAAAAAGGAGGAATAGAAGTAAAGAGACTCAAAGTCAAAACGAGAGAAAATCGAGGAGCTGAAAGAAAGTTGAGAAAGATTTGACATAAAGTTGAATGGCTGGGACATCCCTCCATCCACCATCCTCTCTCTACACTGGCAGTTTGGCATTCTGACCTGAAAAAAAAAAGAAACAGAAAAAAAAATTCTTCCACGAAAGAAACAAAACTTATTCTTGCAATCAGAGTACCCACACAAGAAAAAGCATTTCTCACTCACGTTTTTGGTTCACATTTGTTACTCAGTAAGCCCACTCAAAAGAAAAGAAATTCTTACACTCAGTGCACCCACACAAAAAGAAAAAATAATTTGTACTCAATCAACCCAGACAAAAGAAAAAACTCCAATCATCACACGCACACACACAAAAGGAAATCTTACACTCAGTAAACCCACACAAAAGAAAAAAAAGTATTCCTACACTCAGTGCACCCACACAAAAGGAAACAAACAAATCTTTAATTCAGTACACCAACAGTCTACATATTATGAGAAATGATCTTTAATGTTATAAACATTGCAATACAAAAAAATAACCACAGACATTTTTACATTCATAAAATCCGATCCAGTCACAGTTTGTGTCTTCTTTTTAATACTTCTTCACAAGTTTCCAATCAGTTTCTAATTTATCTATTTTGTAAAAGCTGCATCCACTTCATGTCATCCGTGAGCTGCTTCAGCCAGGTTTACAACAATTGGTTCTTTGGATCTGAATGAAAATGAAAGTGTGATCACTGAAGATATACAGCAGTATATGGTTGAACGCTTGTGGCTGCCGACATCAGGGGGTCACGTGACAGATCTTTAAAATGTCAAATTTCAAACTTAATTATTAGCAAAAGTATCGGTTAACTTGGTTTCAATTTTGCAGTACTGTATATATACATTTGTAAGTTGGGAAAAGGTGTATCAAAAAAATTGCCCTCATTTGATCGTGACATCATCTCATGAATATTAATGAGGTCAAGAACAATTTTTAGATTTTCACATTCAAATGAGCAAATTTGGCCAACGGGGCAAGATTTTGTTCATTTTTTTGTTTATATTGGGGATATAGTTTAGAAACACCATCCGGGGCCAAAATTCAATGACGTAATCGTGACGTCATCAAAATGCGTGATTTTGAAGCACATATTAGCCAAAAGTTAATGTTCTCGAAATTTAGTGGGCAGTTAGCTATTGGGCTAGAGATTCCAAATCCTGAGTTTGGAACCAATTAACCATTGTTCAGAATTGTTATGATTTGTTTAATGTTACATGTACAGTATATTGAAGTCCAATATACTTTGTGCACAAAATATGCATTTGAGTTTTGGGGTAGGAATGGAGGGTACGGGTTTTTTTTTTTTTAAGAGAACAAGATGCGGAAAAGCATTATGTTCTGTTGCAAACAAACATAAATCTGTAGTTGTTATTTTGAAATTATTAATGTTTAAAAAATATTTTGTATGATTATCAATATAGCTGGCATGAGTGGCTGACTCTACCTGTGAAGTACAGTGATTTACCACGGACAGCAAAGGTCAGTGCATGCTGGAACTTTGCATGTTTAAAGTTTTAGTTCCTTGTAATTACTTTTGATGTGTTCTGTTTCAGAGAGGTGGCTTTTTGGTCAAAGGATGTCAATAGTCAATACCACACTACTTGGACATGCAGTACACATGGACAATAGTGCTACATGTACATTGTATGTTTCATTGCACTAAACACAATGGGCCTTTTGTGGGGATAATCCCTTGACATGTAGGTATACATGACAAACTTGCTTTCATTTATTTCACAGATATCTATTGTTTCCAATTAAGAAGCAAATTTGAATTTCTTTGATTATTTAACAAAAAACAACGTTTGGCAGTCATGGGCACTGGAAAAGTGACTTGCAGTGTCAATCCCTTTCTTACCGGTAATTTTTCCTCCACCATGCAAAGCTCAATTATTGCTGTTTTCAGAGTTATGAAGGAAAGGAATGCCTAAGGAAAAAAGAGGGTTTAAAATGCAGTATGGTACATGTAGGTTTGGATAAACTATTTTTTCATTTCAATGACAAGTTTTCAAGAGGTATTTTACAATATTCATTGGTGTGCACAAACAGCACCTAATTTCATTAACATTTGGTTTGATTTTCCCATTGTATGGATACAAAAGGATACATCTATCGATATAAATCTGATGTATTTCCATGCAAGTTTGAATACTCATCATGTTTCATCTACAAAGCTTTTACAAACCATTTCACTGCAGTCATCCATCAACATGTATGAACATGTTGATTATAACTTTTTTGTTGATTTTAAGCCCAATCATTCTGTTTTTTATCTGTTGTAGTTTGTTTTTACCATCTGGGATGTTTATGGACCAAGGAAAGCGTTTAAGGTTGGAGGAACTACTGTTTCTCTGTTTGGAAAACATGGGTGAGTGAAACCTTGAAATCTACATACTAGAAATTCAAAGCTCCTGATTAGAACTACACAAATACATGTATTTGCTGACCAGATAAGAAAATCCAGTGGTTCTAACTCCCAATGTCACATATTTATAACCCTAAATTTTGAATGTTCAGGTGATGTCATGGTCACGATTTTGATTGTCTTTCACAATAGTGATATACACAATGGGGCAGTGGGCATATGCCAAAAAAGGGAATGGAATAATGGTTAACTTAGAGAAGTGGTCTACATGATGTACCGGGAGAATGGATCGTATACAAGAGGTAAAGAGCAAGTTATGGTGCATCCATTTATTTTTTCGTGAAAGTGTGATGAAACTGATCTATAACCATTTACCACTGTAGCTTTGTTTTGTATGCTACATGGTGGATCTCATTTTTCATTCAGCACTTCTCCACTTCATCTTCAATGAGGAAAAATTCTTCATTGGTTTCTGAGTTATTTAGGACTACAGACTCTTGGAGTGGGATCCTATTTAACTTAGATTAGGGTGCAAGTCTTTTCACGTCATGTTTTTGTTTACTTTAAATATGTGGTGGCTACCAATTAATGTGCCAATGTCCCAATGAGCATCATCATGCCAGCTGTGGGCAATGCAGCATCAATGGCATCTAGGACATTGACCCTGCTGTGGTACATGTACTTTCTATACAGCACAACTTTTCTCTTGTCTTCAAGGTCTCTTTTCAGCTGCAAATTCTCTGGAGTTGTTAGGACTTATTGGCATCAGAACCAGGAGTTAATTCTGAGTAGATCCAATCTATCAGAGGGGTTTAGGCTTGCATCTTTATAACAGCCTCAATATATGGATTCTTACAGTTGGCACTATGTTTATAATCTTTTGTCAAACAAGTTAATGGAAAACTGACAAAACTGACTTTTTAACAGCTTGAAAAAATGCCAAAGAAAATGTTCATTGGACCAGGATTTGAACCAGAGACCTCTGGTTTTGCATACCAGTGCTCTACCCATCTGATCTATCAAGCCCTTACCGATACATGGTGGCCTTCCCAAATAGTCAACTAGTCTTTGCCATATAACTCCAGGGATCATATCCCTGTTTTCAGTTTGATGAAAACAACCAACTGTTAGTAGATGCAGTAGATGCAGCTTTTTCATTTAAAGTCAAACAAATCGATGATCACAATTGGCCAAATTGATTATTTTAACAACATAAATTGTAGGTCAAACAAAAACAGGAACTGATTGCTAACTGTTGAACAATTTTGAAAAAGGCAAAGAAAACTTGGAATGGAGCGGGGCTTGAACTTGAGACCTGTGGTCAAATGAAACAATTATTAAACGATATAACAGTTACTTTTACTGAAGAATGAAGTCCGGAACAGAAAAATATTACAAACTATTTGGGAAAACTTTGCACCAAGATGTTTCCTATTTGTTTCTTTTCATTCCCTTTTAATTTTTTTTATTTTATTTACATTTATAGAACATTTCGTCAAGGTATGCATGATCTTAAAGTATGGCCAGGTGTTGAAGGCGATGGGAGGTTTGACACAAGCACTCCAGGAAAAACTGTGGACAGTAGAGAACAAATGTCACTACTTAGCAAGCTAACAAAGAAACATCGAAAAGGACACATGCTAAAAGTGGACTGGTTGGATAGACTTACATTTAGAGAGATTGAAATGATAAATGAGGTAAGGCATGTGTATGTTCATATCCAGGGGTGCCTGTCCATCGTAGGGATACCTCTCCACCCAGGGGGGGGGGGGCTGCCCATCCAGGGGGTGCCTGTCCATCCTAGGGATACCTCTCCACCCAGGGAGTGTCTGTCCACCCAGGGGGTGTCTGTCCACCCAGGGGGTGTCTGTCCACCCTAGGGATACTTCTCCACCCAGGGGGTGCCTGTCCATCCAGGGGTGCCTGTCCATCCAGGGGATGTCTGTCCATCCAAGGGGTGCCTGTCCATCCTAGGGATACCTCTCCATCCAAGGGATACATGTACCTCTCCATCCAGGGAGTGCCTGTCCATCCAGGGGTGCCTGTCCATCCTAGGGATACATGTACCTTGCCATCCAGGGATTCCTGCCCATCCTAGGGATAGCTCTCCATCCAGAGGGTGCCTGTCCATCCAGGGGGAGCCTGTCCATCCTAGGGATACCTCTCCATCCAGGGGTTCCTGTCCATCCAGAGGGTGCCTGTCCATCCTGGGGTGCCTGTCCATCCTGGGGTGCCTGTCCATCCTGGGGGTGCCTGTCCATCCTGGGGGTGCCTGTCCATCCTGGGGTGCCTGTCCATCCTGGGGTGCCTGTCCATCCTGGGGGTGCCTGTCCATCCTGGGGGTGCCTGTCCATCCTGGGGTGCCTGTCCATCCTGGGGTGCATGTCCATCCTGGGGTGCCTGTCCATCCTGGGGGTGCCTGTCCATCCTGGGGGTGCCTGTCCATCCTGGGGGTGCCTGTCCATCCTGGGGTGCCTGTCCATCCTGGGGTGCCTGTCCATCCTGGGGTGCCTGTCCATCCTGGGGGTGCCTGTCCATCCTGGGGGTGCCTGTCCATCCTGGGGTGCCTGTCCATCCTGGGGGTGCCTGTCCATCCTGGGGGTGCCTGTCCATCCTGGGGTGCCTGTCCATCCTGGGGTGCATGTTCATCCTGGGGGTGCCTGTCCATCCTGGGGTGCATGTTCATCCTGGGGGTGCCTGTCCATCCTGGGGATACCTCGCCATCCAGGGGGTGCCTGTCCATCCTGGGGATACCTCGCCATCCAGGGGGTGCCTGTCCATCCTAGGGATACCTCGCCATCCAGGGGTGCCTGTCCATCCAGTGAATGCCTGTCCATCCTATGGGTGTCTCTCCATCCAGGGGTACCTGTCCATTCTAGGGATACCTCTCCATCCAGGGGTACCCACTCCATCCAGGGGTACCTGTCCATTCTAGGGATACCTCTCCATCCAGGAGTGCTTGTCCATCCTAGGGATACCTCTCCATCCAGGAGTGCCTGTCCATCCTAGGGATACCTCCATACAGGGGATGTCTGTCCATCCTAGGGATACCTATCCATCCAGGGGTGCCTGTCCATCCTAGGGTTATGTCCATCCAGAGGTGCTTGTCCGACCAGGGGGTGTCTGTCCATCCAGGGGTTACTGTCCATCAAGGGGTGTCTCTTCAACTAGCGGTTCTTGTCCATCCAGGGGTGTCTCTCCATCTAGAGGTTGTCCATTCAGGGGTGTCTCTCCATCCTAGGGATACCTCTCCACCCAGAGGTGCCTGTCCATCCAGAGCTGTCTGTCCATCTAGAGGTCCTTCGGGGTGTCTGTCCATCCAGGGGTGCCTGTCCAACCAGGGGTGCCTGACCATCCAGGGGTGTCTGTCCGTCCAGGGGTGTCTCTTCATCCAGGGGTGTCTGACCATCCAGGGGTGCTTGTCCATCCAGGGGTGTCTGTCCATCCAGGGGTGTCTGTCCATGCAGGGGTGCCTGTCCATTCGGGGGTGCCTGTCTGTCCATCCAGGGGTGTGTTTGTCCATGCAGGGGTGTGTCTGTCCATCCAGGGGTGTGTCTGTCCATCCAGGGGGTTGTCTGTCCATCCAGGGGGTGTCTGTCCATCCAGAGTATGTCTGTCCATCCAGGGGTGCCTGTCCATCCAGGGGTGTCTGTCCATCCAGGGGTGTCTGTCCATGCAGGGGTGCCTGTCCATCCAGGGGGTGTCTGTCCATCCAGGGGGTGTCTGTCCATCCAGAGGTGTGTCTGTCCATCCAAAAGGGTGTCTGTCCATCCAGGGGTGCCTGTCCATCCAGGGGTGCCTGTCCATCCAGGGGGTGTCTGTCCATCCAGGGGGGTGTCTGTCCATCCAGGGGTGTGTCTGTCCATCCAAAAGGGTGCCTGTCCATGCAGGGGTGCCTGTCCATGCAGGGGTGCCTGTCCAGCAAGGAAATGTGTCTCCATCCAGGGGTGTCTCTCCATCCAGGGGTGTCTCTCCATTCCAGGGGTGTCTCTCCATCCAGGGGTGTCTCTCCATCCAGGGGTGTCTCTCCATTCCAGGGGTGTCTCTCCATCCAGGGGTGTCTCTCCATCCAGGGGTGTATCTCCATCCAGGGGTGTCTCTCCATCCAGGGGTGTCTCTTCATCCAGGGGTGTCTCTCCATTCAAGGGGTGTCTCTCCATCCAGGGGTGTCTCTCCATCCAGGGGTGTCTCTCCATCCAGGGGTGTCTCTCCATCCAGGGGTGTTTTATCCAGGAGCGCATTTCCATCCATGGGTTCCTGTCCACACAGGCACTGTCCATCCTTTGGGCTCCTATCCATCTGGGTGGGGGGTACATGTACTTATCCATCCAGGGGGTACCTGTTCCTTCCCGGCGAACCTGTCTATCTTTGGGTAACCAGTCTAACAATTTGTGGAGAATATGCATTTGTACATGTTATTTGGGTATTAGATGAAGACTTCAAAGCACTCCACTCTGGTGGGTTGTTTTATGTAACTGAAAAAGTGGGCTGTAATGAGGCTCATATTTACTGAGCCTAGGATACTGAGCCTTTTGGATACAAATTTTCTTGAGTTTTTGGAAAGGGGTGCCTCATTTCCAGTAGTAGGCTCTGTGGTTTAAGTATTAAAGGGCAGTTGACATTCTCACCAAAGGAGGAGAGTCATCTAACCAATATTCATACATTTATTCATGAATTCCCATTCAGGGGGCTGATTGGTTATAGCCATCTGCATGCCCTAGCACTCAAACCAAGAATAAAATATGCTGTAGGATGACTGCATGGTACTGCTAGAATGGTATTTACAGTATGCAATTACTTATGTCATCTTGGGAATATTGTTCAAAAGAAACAAGCATTTCTTACATTGTTCTTAAGGGAGCAAAACAAAATGAATTCCTCAAAATAGAAGTTTGAATATCTATATACAAATGTAGATGTGTATAAGATTATTGTTTTATATCCATCTCTCACAGAGAGAGAAAAGAGATTCTGCCTTCATGTATTTAATGGTTGAGTTTCCCAAAGTCCACTACAATGGCACACATGACTTCTCCATTGTGCACTATGACAAGGTAAGAAACTTGTAAGGTTTTCCCATTCCAGATACATTCTATTTGGTGCTTGTGTACAATGTTCATATATATTATAATCATACAAATAAAGGAAAAACTGACTGGATATTTGTGAAATTTTTCAACAATTTATTTCCATATCACAGTAGAGAAAATACAGAAATGTATATAAAGAGACAATAAACATTAAATTAGTTAACATGTGAGGCATGTACCCCCCAACAAACCACCCAATAAAATATGCGCTCTAGCTCCCTCCAGTGCTAAGGCTTCCCCTAAGTACTGAACATTGTATGCAGCAATTTGGTGCAGTGCACATGCTACGCAATAAAAGCATACAAATAATTTATCAACAAAATATCAGCAAAGGAGTATTAGCAGTGACCAGTGAATAAATTAATTTGTTGGGTGTCAGTGTTGAGAGTGACAAAATGGAGTTTTTGACAATGCAGGAGAAGAAATATTGAAAGTCTCGACCCATCATTTAATCGGTGAGTCTATTTCTTGGATGATTTTGAATTAGTAGATTTTTAAAAGAATAGACACAATGACTTACATGCAGTATGATTGGAGACACCCACCCATACCAGTTGTAAAACATTTTTGTGGGGGAAAGACATCATTGTATGTTATGGCCGAGACTAGGCAGTGTTGTCTCAATATATATTAAGTAATTTACTGCACATTGTTATTTCTGCTCTATTTTGTCATTGGGAAATTTAACAATAATTATCGTTATTAATTTGTATCATTTTGTAGTGTTGCAATGAGGAGTGAGAATCATTGTCCTTCATTTCATCCTGTCAAACTACAAGCATTTAGAAGTTGCTGGTGGAGCAGCAGAAAAGGAAACTCCCTGGAAGCCAACCAAACGTGCCTAACAGTAGATGCTCGACACCCCCTTCCCCAATCAAGACTCAATTCACCATCCCAGGCTCCTTAGACGATACTATCTGGTACATGTACTACCAAGGATTTTCACTGAAAGAGGGAGGATGTCATTGACGATGGTCCACAACTACAGCTGCCATTCCCAGGCATCATCTACTGATAACTGTACTCTAGCTTCTGTCACCTTTTCTAGTCCTTCAGTGTAAATGTCATGTGAACACCTGTAAATAATACAAACAAGGAATTTGTAAGGATGCGAACAAATTTGGAGTGGTGTATTTATAGTTATAGATAAATCTTGAGCTGTTTTATGGTGTTGCACCAAAATTTGGATGTAACATTGGCACTGACATGTATATTTATTTGCATAAAATTCTCAATTTTTATTGTAATTATTATATTATTATTATCATTGTTGTATAATTTTTTCATTTTCTTTAGCCCTTTTCAGACTACGCTGAAAACACTCTCAAGGCTCATGCATGAGAAATCTTACAAAAGCACCACCGTGTGAAAGATTACCAATGCTCGAAAGTGACAGATGTCCCTGGTGTTCCCTTAATTTTGTTGTAGGTCCGGACTTCCGACAAATCTTCTGCTAGCAGAGGATTTCTCACGGGACCCTTGACAATCTATCATGTGAAGGGAGGAACTGTTTATTGTATGACGTCCCATGCTACAGGGTGTATATGCTATGTGATGCGCATGCTTGGAGACCCTAAAACATATCCTATTGTTGAAGTTATACATAAAGAGTTTTTTTCTTATTTTCCTGGAACCGAAGCGCTGAAAAGGCATGTCTGTGGAAATTGGCGCCGGATGTCTGACACAATGCTTGCTTGCGATTTCATCACAGACTTTTAGACAATGCAGCCCGGTAGCGAATGTTCCTCGTTTTTCGGCATTTGCATGCAAGGTCAGAAGTTATATTTGTATCGCTGGAACCGCGATTTGCACAGTGGAATAGTGTTGCCAGTGTTGGTCAGAGAATGAATAAGCTTGTCAAGTTAAATAGTAAAATAAATTTTAAAGTAAAACCAGCCTTTGATTGTCTGGTCAACACAATGATCAATCTCAAAACAAGCCAATATCTGCGACCAGCAGTAAACTACCTTTGCCAAACTTAAGCAACATAATTTCTGATGTACATACTGTACATGTCACTTGCATGTACAGTGTATTTATCATGTGCCTTACAGAGACTAGCACCGCTCAAATTAGGCGAGTGCATGTCTTGACCCTTCAGGCTACAAGGGGCACCCATGCAGGGAAAACACCAAGGCCGGGGCAAGCCAGGCCCCATGTGCTCACCAATTTCCCACCTCCAAAGGGGGATCCTCACCACTGCACTTATTGCATGACAATCTAAAACCTGAAAAAACTGTGGCCAGTTCCCCCTGACAGATCTCTCTGCACTCCCCCACCAGTCTTATTTACTCTGCAGACGGTACCCGCTGGTTAGAAACCAACGATTAACCCCCAACTGAGCAACTCTAGCCCAGTTAGTTCCCCAATCCCCACATCCTCATCGGTCGAAACGGATGAGCCCCATCCCCAACTGAGCAACTCTAGCCCAGCTAGTTCCCCAATCCCAACCTCCTCATCTGTCGAAACGGACGAGCCCCATCCCCAACTGAGCAACTCTAGCCAAGTTAGTTCCCCAATCCCCACATCCTCATCTGTCGAAACGGATGAGCCCCATCCCCAACTGAGCAACTCTAGCCCAGTTAGTTCCCCAATCCCCACATCCTCATCCGTCGAAACGGACGAGCCCCATCCCCAACTGAGCAACTCTAGCCCAGTTAGTTCCCCAATCCCCACATCCTCATCCGTCGAAACGGACGAGCCCCATCCCCAACTGAGCAACTCTAGCCCAGCTAGTTCCCCAATCCCAACCTCCTCATCTGTCGAAACGGACGAGCCCCATCCCCAACTGAGCAACTCTAGCCCAGTTAGTTCCCCAATCCCCACATCCTCATCCGTCGAAACGGATGAGCCCCATCCCCAACTGAGCAACTCTAGCCCAGTTAGTTCCCCAATCCCCACATCCTCATCTGTCGAAACGGATGAGCCCCATCCCCAACTGAGCAACTCTAGCCCAGTTAGTTCCCCAATCCCCACATCCTCATCCGTCGAAACGGATGAGCCCCATCCCCAACTGAGCAACTCTAGCCCAGTTAGTTCCCCAATCCCCACATCCTCATCCGTCGAAACGGACGAGCCCCATCCCCAACTGAGCAACTCTAGCCCAGTTAGTTCCCCAATCCCCACATCCACATCCGTCGAAACAGAAGAGCCCCATCCCCAACTGAGCGACGCTAGCCCAGCTAGTTCCCCAATCCCCACATCCTCATCCGTCGAAACGGATGAGCCCCATCCCCAACTGAGCAACTCTAGCCCAGTTAGTTCCCCAATCCCCACATCCTCATCTGTCGAAACGGACGAGCCCCATCCCCAACTGAGCAACTCTAGCCCAGTTAGTTCCCCAATCCCCACATCCTCATCCGTCGAAACGGATGAGCCCCATCCCCAACTGAGCAACTCTAGCCCAGTTAGTTCCCCAATCCCCACATCCTCATCCGTCGAAACGGACGAGCCCCATCCCCAACTGAGCAACTCTAGCCCAGTTAGTTCCCCAATCCCCACATCCACATCCGTCGAAACAGAAGAGCCCCATCCCCAACTGAGCGACGCTAGCCCAGTAAGTTCCCCAATCCCCACATCCTCATCCGTCGAAATGGACGAGCCCCATCCCCAACTGAGCAACTCTAGCCCAGTTAGTTCCCCAATCCCCACATCCACATCCGTCGAAACAGAAGAGCCCAATCCCCAACTGAGCGACGCTAGCCCAGTTAGTTCCCCAATCCCCACATCCTCATCCGTCGAAATGGACGAGCCCCATCCCCAACTGAGCAACTCTAGCCCAGCTAGTTCCCCAATCCCAACCTCCTCATCTGTCAAAACGGACGAGCCCCATCCCCAACTGAGCAACGCTAGCCCAGTTAGTTCCCCAATCCCCACATCCTCATCTGTCGAAACGGACGAGCCCCATCCCCAACTGAGCAACTCTAGCCCAGTTAGTTCCCCAATCCCCACATCCACATCCGTCGAAACAGAAGAGCCCCATCCCCAACTGAGCGACGCTAGCCCAGCTAGTTCCCCAATCCCCACATCCTCATCCGTCGAAACGGATGAGCCCCATCCCCAACTGAGCAACTCTAGCCCAGTTAGTTCCCCAATCCCCACATCCTCATCTGTCGAAACGGACGAGCCCCATCCCCAACTGAGCAACTCTAGCCCAGTTAGTTCCCCAATCCCCACATCCTCATCCGTCGAAACGGATGAGCCCCATCCCCAACTGAGCAACTCTAGCCCAGTTAGTTCCCCAATCCCCACATCCTCATCCGTCGAAACGGACGAGCCCCATCCCCAACTGAGCAACTCTAGCCCAGTTAGTTCCCCAATCCCCACATCCACATCCGTCGAAACAGAAGAGCCCCATCCCCAACTGAGCGACGCTAGCCCAGCTAGTTCCCCAATCCCCACATCCTCATCCGTCGAAACGGATGAGCCCCATCCCCAACTGAGCAACTCTAGCCCAGTTAGTTCCCCAATCCCCACATCCACATCCGTCGAAACAGAAGAGCCCCATCCCCAACTGAGCGACGCTAGCCCAGCTAGTTCCCCAATCCCCACATCCTCATCCGTCGAAACGGACGAGCCCCATCCCCAACTGAGCAACTCTAGCCCAGTTAGTTCCCCAATCCCCACATCCACATCCGTCGAAACAGAAGAGCCCCATCCCTAACTGAGCGACGCTAGCCCAGCTAGTTCCCCAATCCCCACATCCTCATCCGTCGAAACGGATGAGCCCCATCCCCAACTGAGCAACTCTAGCCCAGTTAGTTCCCCAATCCCCACATCCTCATCTGTCGAAACGGACGAGCCCCATCCCCAACTGAGCAACTCTAGCCCAGTTAGTTCCCCAATCCCCACATCCTCATCCGTCGAAACGGATGAGCCCCATCCCCAACTGAGCAACTCTAGCCCAGCTAGTTCCCCAATCCCCACATCCTCATCCGTCGAAACGGATGAGCCCCATCCCCAACTGAGCAACTCTAGCCCAGCTAGTTCCCCAATCCCCACATCCTCATCCGTCGAAACGGATGAGCCCCATCCCCAACTGAGCAACTCTAGCCCAGCTAGTTCCCCAATCCCCACATCCTCATCCGTCGAAACGGATGAGCCCCATCCCCAACTGAGCAACTCTAGCCCAGTTAGTTCCCCAATCCCCACATCCTCATCCGTCGAAACGGACGAGCCCCATCCCCAACTGAGCAACTCTAGCCCAGCTAGTTCCCCAATCCCCACATCCTCATCCGTCGAAACGGATGAGCCCCATCCCCAACTGAGCAACTCTAGCCCAGCTAGTTCCCCAATCCCCACATCCTCATCCGTCGAAACGGATGAGCCCCATCCCCAACTGAGCAACTCTAGCCCAGCTAGTTCCCCAATCCCCACATCCACATCCGTCGAAACAGAAGAGCCCCATCCCCAACTGAGCGACGCTAGCCCAGCTAGTTCCCCAATCCCCACATCCTCATCCGTCGAAACGGACGAGCCCCATCCCCAACTGAGCAACTCTAGCCCAGCTAGTTCCCCAATCCCAACCTCCTCATCTGTCAAAACGGACGAGCCCCATCCCCAACTGAGCAACGCTAGCCCAGTTAGTTCCCCAATCCCCACATCCTCATCCGTCGAAACGGAAGAGCCCCATCCCCAACTGAGCAACTCTAGCCCAGTTAGTTCCCCAATCCCCACATCCTCATCTGTCGAAACGGACGAGCCCCATCCCCAACTGAGCAACTCTAGCCCAGCTAGTTCCCCAATCCCCACATCCGCATCCGTCGAAACGGAAGAGCCCCATCCCCAACTGTGCGATGCTAGCCCAGCTACATGTTGTTCCCCAATCCCCATATCCTCGACCGTCAAAACTGACGAGCCCATATATTTAAGTTGGGAAAAGGTGTATCCAAAATTTGCCCTCATACGATCCTGACATCTCTCATGAATATCAATGAGGTCATGAATGTTTCAGATTGTAACATTTAATTGATCATATTTGGCCAACATAGTGAGATTTTTTTCATTTTTTCTTTTGTGACATGACACAATCATGATGTCATCAAAATGCGTGATTTTAAAACACATATACGCTATTGTTCAATCTCAATTTGTTTTGGGCTGTTAGCTTTTGTGCTAGACATTCAAAATCTAAAGGTTGGCACTGATTGACTATTGTTTCAAATTATTGTGAAATTTTGAATATTATACTCAAGTCCCATACACTTTGTGCACAAAATATGCACATGCATTTTTGTGTAGGAATAGAGATTATGGGTTTGAATCCCGGTGACGTCAACTTGTTTTTTTTTCGACCTTTGTAAATTTGATCAAAACGATGCGAAAAGGGCCTGCAATCAGTATAACATAAATATTTTCATTTGTTTTTCGTTTTTCCTTCTCTTTTTTTACTTGGATGGTCACGTTACCAGGGTACATGTACATCCCTTTAAAGGACCAAACTGCAAAGTGCAATTATGCCGTGATCTTAGATCCCAAAGGATGAACATTTGGCTTGTATCTAAGTTGGGAAAAGGTGAATCCAAAAATGGCCATTTTGTGATGGTTATGTCATCCTATGAATATTTATGAGGTCATTAAATTTTCATTATTTCACATTTTATTTGAGCATATTTGGCCCATGCAGAGACATTTTCTTGTTGCTTCTTTCACAACAAATTAAACAGATTGATGAACTCTCTTTTGGGCCAAAATTTCGTCATCATGTGATAGCACTTTAAAGGGGCAAATGTCAAAGTCTCTTCATGACCCAAATAGATAAATTTGATTAATTTGAAGTACAAAATATGCATCAAAATTGGGACACATGCGGAAAAGCGTTATGATCTGTTTTGCAAACAGACAAATCTCTTGTTTTTGTTTTTTGTTTTATTCTTCTTAGATTTTTCGTCTGTTTTTTAATGTTTAATGTTTTAATTAATTAATCTCATCTAATTTAGTGTAAACAATTCTTACTCATATTTTTTACTTATTGTTATGTCTAATGTTAAATCTCTCATCAAATTTTATTTAATCTCTGTATTTTATTTTCACTTTAAATGTTTGGTGTATTAAGTAGTTTTATATTGGCTTATCTAATCATTTTAGTTGAAAGTCTGTCTAATTGACTAATATCTTACCTATTTAATATATGTATGATGGTATATATCTGTTATATATATGTATACTGCTGAAGGTCTTTCTATTATGTGTGTGTATTTTTTAATTATAATATTTGCATTTTAGCTTAATTATTATTCTTGTTTAGTGGCTGTTATTTTTTATGTAAAGTGCATTTGAACATGTATAATGGAATTTGTACTATAAAACTGAATTTAATTATAGTAATAGTAATATTATTTTCTTCCTCCATTCTTCCGTCAGAAAATTCATTTCTTTTCTATTTGTTACCTCCTAAGGTAAGAAATGGAGGCGAATAAAATGACACGAACAATTGTTTTGTCATGGTGAACATTGGGATCGGACGTAAGCGAACCCTGGTGTTTAATACTTCAATCAACGAGTTAAATCATAAACATAACTCATCTTCAAATCATAAATATAACTCATCATCATCATCTTCAACATCTTATCGATTGGCAAATCTGGACTCAAGCTAAATACATTTTTTAAACAATAGTCATGTGCGACTACTTGAGTTAAATCGCGTTCGACAAATATCACTAATACTGCTATATTAAGTAGGACTTCAGAGCATGTGTGTGTTTATAAGTTTTTTGTGGCGGCGAGAGTGGAATCCTTATCTAACTGAAAATAAGCGTTTCTGGCGCTTTCAGATTTCCACCTTCCTTGCTTGGAAATTAGGAAAGGAGGGACGTGAGCATTGAAGGCCGCGGATGCTCCGCCAGACCTCAAGCTGTGGAGGCCATAAGTCGAAACATTGGGGACGATGGGTCGGAGAGCGTCCAATACTAGCTCCCTTGTGTGTGTGTAACTGAGTGATATAGGAGAGGGTACGTGACCTGTCTTCTTGGCAATGAGCCTGCGGAGAACAGGTAAGGTTGAGTCGTTTGGGTCACCTAAAGCCGAGAAATAGCGCTCTGCAATGACGACTGGGCAAGTGGGTTTGAATGTTCGGGCAATAACTACTTCTGCTCCTTGTCTAAATTGATCAGCCTTTGATTTAAGAAGACGTATGGTTAAACAGTCTGAAGATATTGTACAATCCTTGCGGCTGATGTTTTTGATGTCGTCGAAACGAAGAAATCCGGCGTAGGAGATGAAGCACACAAAGAGAATGCGTAGATCCGTTAGTGTTGCGGAGGTGTGCCCGTGCTTAACGTGCAGCTGTGCAAGAATGTCCGGGGTGATTGGTTCTTTGCGGATAGTCGGTGAGGCATTCATTCTTTTGAACCCTTGTAGAGCTGTCTTGACAATGCCGCTGTGCGTCGGTGAAGGCAAACCAGCCAAACTGTGTGCCCAGTTTATTGAGGCTACGGCGACATCGGCTGATGACTTGCATCCGATAGATGATAATTCAGCCAGGTACAGTGCGAAGTACACTGTAGTAAGGGTCGACTGGAAATGAAGCAATCTCGGGCTTTAATGAAGCCCAGTCCTCCCATTTGGACCAGGCGGCCTTGTATTTCCTAGTGGTTGACTGGGCTTTGGCTGACATGAGGACGACCGGCAAGACACGGCTTGCTAGTTGTCGAAGTGATGGGTCACGGAAGGAAGAGGAATTGCTGGTCCACGTATCTATTGGAAAAATAAAAAGAACAACCCAACAGAAAGGGTATACAGCAAAGACCAAAATAATAGATCTGCCTGTCCAATAGCATACAAGTTATACGGGAAGAGTGATTCTAATCGGAATCATAAAGAATGTTCTCCCGTAGAGCGAATTTTTGCAATTCGCTACATGCGGACCAAATGATCCACCGTTCTTCTTGACCGAATTGACATCGATTCGATGCTGAGTGTCAGCGCGGCAAGCTTTTGCGTACCGCTCGGTGGCCACAAAAAAAACCCTGTGGGGGAAACGTGGATGCATCCCGGACCCTCAGCGGAGGTGCACTCCTCCTGAACCGATAGGTGGAACTTCGCTCAAAAGGGTTTGGGGAGGGAGGGTGAATCTGGTGTCGCTTGACCGAGAATGAATGCAAGGAGTGGGCAGCAACGGCAAAAAGCCTAAACGCAACTTTTTTCCCACTGCAACTGTTAAGGGGTTGCAGCAATAAGGAGGGCCATCCACTTGAATTACGCATCGCTTGCTTAAGAGTTCAGAAATTGCATGCTCGACGAAATCAGAATGTTCGAGACTGGATGCGTTATTCTTAGCTATGAACAGGGGTGGAGTAGTAAGAAAGGGGATCTTATACCCGGACTCCAAAATATTAAGGACAAATTTACTAGCCTTCAAAAAATCTCTCCAGTACGAAATGCGAGGTTTCAATTTACCTTGCACTCCTTGAGGAGCTTTGTCGTTTAGTTGAAGCTCCCAGTCTCTACTGCTTGTCAGACGGTTTGCATCCTGGCTGTCTTGGCTGTTGGCGATCTCGAAGAGATGGGCATGTTGTACGCATGGCCCTTGGATTCCGCACTGGAAACATGTGCAGCTGTCGTTGAAGGATCTCTGGTAGGGACGAAAATACTGCTGTCGAAAAGGAGCAGCAGTAGTTGCGGTGATCGGTGCCGCCTTCGGTTGGAAACGTCTGGTAGCGGTAGCACTGTTGATGCGCTTCTTGGTGGCCGGCTTTTTGGCTGCGGCGGCCTTCTCTGCCTTTTTTCATCGCCGGAGTCGTCGGCCAGGTTGTCGGCCACGTACTCTTTGACGACGCCCCAACCGAGGTCTGATCTGTCTGCAAGCCGGATCAGTTTCTGGCGTTCCTTGAGGGTTTGACTTGCCTCGTTGAGATTGATCTTTGCCTGGTCTATGTCGAGAGTTTCAATGTTCTGAAGGGAGGTATCAATGAGGTCCAAGACTTTCTCGCAGTGAAAGAACTGTCGTTGGTTCCCCTCTCTCTTGAAGAAAAGAAATTCCACATTCTAGTCCATGAATAGATTCAACGATATTTTCAATCTAAAGTTTTATCAATAAGCCAAATAGAAATAGAATTGATGCCAAACTCAAAGCCACACTGATGTCCAAATTGTGCCAGGTTTCACTCACTTGTACTCATTGTGCACTTACTTGTGCACTTCTATTGATTTATTTCTGGTCTTACTGGTACACAAACAGTTGACCTATAATCATAAAAAAAGAGTGTGCCATAGCATTCTAGGCCTACAGTATACACCTGCCATAACCATGCTTGATGCCTTGATTAATAGACATTTTACACAGACTCCAATAAAAGTGATACAAGACACAGGGTTTGGATTTTGGATCACTGCCACAGCCTTGGATGACACCAAGTTGTTTAAAAATCTTTATTTTTCGTGTACCGATGCCTACTTGGCAAAACGGCCACTTAATTAAACTTATGAATAAAGAATTAAAACATAATACAAATATGCGGGCACACCAGATCCGACTTGACCATTATGGGCACTTGAGGCCCGACGGGTGCGGGCACACCAGACCCGACTTGACCATTATGGGCACATGAGGCCCGACGGGTGCGGGCACACCAGACCCGACTTGACCGTTATGGGCACATGAGGCCTGACGGGTGCGGGCGTACCAGATCCGACTTGACCATTATGGGCACATGAGGCCCGACGGGTGCGGGCACACCAGACCCGACTTGACCATTATGGGCACATGAGGCCTGACGGGTGCGGGCACACCAGACCAGACTTGACCGTTATGGGCACATGAGGCCTGACGGGTGCGGGCGTACCAGATCCGACTTGACCATTATGGGCACATGAGGCCTGACGGGTGCGGGCACACCAGACCAGACATGACCGTTATGGGCACATGAGGCCTGACGGGTGCGGGCACACCAGACCCGACTTGACCATTATGGGCACATGAGGCCTGACGGGTGCGGGCACACCAGACCCGACTTGACCATTATGGGCACATGAGGCCTGACGGGTGCGGGCACACCAGACCCGACTTGACCATTATGGGCACATGAGGCCCGACGGGTGCGGGCACACCAGACCCGACTTGACCGTTATGGGCACATGAGGCCTAAACGGGTGCGGGCACACCAGACCCGACTTGACCGTTATGGGCACATGAGGCCTGACGGGTGCGGGCACACCAGACCTGACTTGACCATTATGGGCACATGAGGCCCAATGGGTGCGGGCACACCAGACCCGACTTGACCGTTATGGGCACATGAGGCCTGACGGGTGCGGGCACACCAGACCCGACTTGACCGTTATGGGCACATGAGGCCTGACGGGTGCGGGCGTACCAGACCCGACTTGACCGTTATGGGCACATGAGGCCTGACGGGTGCGGGCACACCAGACCCGACTTGACCATTATGGGCACATGAGGCCCGACGGGTGCGGGCACACCAGACCCGACTTGACCATTATGGGCACATGAGGCCTGACGGGTGCGGGAACACCAGACCCGACTTGACCGTTATGGGCACATGAGGCCCGACGGGTGCGGGCACACCAGACCAGACTTGACCATTATGGGCACTTGAGGCCCGACGGGTGCGGGCACACCAGACCCGACTTGACCATTATGGGCACATGAGGCCCGACGGGTGCGGGCACACCAGACCCGACTTGACCATTATGGGCACATGAGGCCCGACGGGTGCGGGCACACCAGACCAGACTTGACCATTATGGGCACATGAGGCCTGACGGGTGCGGGCACACCAGACCCGACTTGACTATGGGTACGAGACCCGTTACCACGGGCACACCAGACCTGAACATGCTAGGCACACCAGACCCAGCTATATTAAACTAATGATAAAATCAAATTCCTTAGACATACCGGTAATTGTTTGCAAAGTACGTGTACAGTTGTGTTCCCACCGATGTAGTACACTCGGTCGGGATCATAGTCTGATGACACCTTCAAGCGCTATGAAAATGAATACTTTGCAAAACAAAAGCAAGTATTATTTATAATGCACGACATTGTATGATAAATGATACCTAAGCCCGTAAATGGGTTAATGGTTGACTGTGTCCAGCAGAACAATTGCTACCCGCAACAGCAAAATAGCCAGCTTAAAATCCATGCTTGGTGGAGTGAAACGGGGTGGAGGTGGGTGAAAATGTTCCGTAAGGAAACCTAAAAACCGCTCTTTGTCCTTTGGATGGCTGTGACAAAGTGGCCAATAATTCCAACCCCGCGAATACGCAGCATCCCTAGCAACGGGAGTCGCCCTTCCCATTGGCTGAAAGTTATCGCGCTTCTGATTTGCATGTCAACGACCTTTCACATGTGCATAATTAAACCATATTTGGGCATTGAGGTATGCGGCCAATTCATGCATCAACAGTGTGTTAAAGTTCAAATGACGTGTTCTAATAACTTTCAGTGGCTATGCGTAGTGCATACGCCGGCTTAATTCTCTCGACGACAGCGAATTTAGAAGGCGCTATAGATTTTCCCAGGAGTGAATATTTCATATTGTAGAAGATTTGCGAGAGAATTTGGAGCGTCAGACTTGGGTAATTCCCCGTTATCATGTAACAACACATGTATAGGCCTACATGTATCTCTGTTTTTCATATCGAATGCCTACCTTGCTTTCCTTTTGAACACCATAAAGCCGATGATCGTGACGATCCTCGTCAGACATGGAATAGGGCTAGGTGTTCCATACTTTTTTATTTTACCGGTAGTGCAAACGTTTGACCATGGTTTGACTTTCTCTAGGCCACAAAAAAGAAACACCCTTTCTAAAAGCAGATTGACGGGGACAAAAACAGATCGACTGAAAAGGGGAATGATAAAGTCACAGATAACATTCGCAGTTTACCGGGTAGTTATTTCATTCAGTAAACAGTGTGCAACATTTGTGTATTTATTACTTCAAGTGATATACAAAAATGTTGTAAACTGCTTACTGACTAAAATTACCAAAAGGCAAATCTTAAAATTTAGTGGGCCTGACGTTTTGATCCTAGCAGGACCTTTCTCAAAGGCAGAGTGACAAGGACAAAACAGATACACGAAGGAAGGGGGAAGAAAGTGAATAGGACACGGATGATGGGGCGCCTGAAAGCCAAAACATGCAAATTTGGAATGGCATCAGCCAGACGATCTGAAGTGTGGAGAATATGGTGGTTTTCCTTAGTTATCTTCCTGAGAGGAGGAAGAGAAGGGTGGTAGTGACAACTGGAGGCATAGAGATATTGATGAGTGTCGGTGGGCTTAGAATACAGGTCAGTATCTCCACCAAATCCAGGGACGGCATGGAGCCTCACTGAGCATGCATTCCTCAAGGTCACCCATGAAGAGGCAAGCAAAGGAAGGAGCCATGCGCGTGCCCATGGCAGTGCCATGCACTTGAAGATAGTGCTTGCCAAGAAAGGAGAAATTGTTCTTGGCCTGCACTAGCATCATGAGGGTGGTTATGTCAGAGATGAGTGGATAAGACTGTTTTCCTTTGGCCAGGGCCGAGGAGCAAGCTTGAATGCCTTCTTCCTGGGGGATGTTAGTGTATTTATTATGTATTTATTACTTCGTCGATGTGTCACCGCTTGGCATTTTGACCACTTCACAGCTTGTCCAAGTTGCACCTCCTCAAGGCTGTAGTCACACTAATAACTCGGATTTGTAAGCTGAAATTGGTCTCTGTTACGAGGATTTTCCTTCAGAGTGCTTGCGTCACTAGTTTAGGCTTTTGATTGTTAGAAATCCTCTGCATTTTTTCAGCACAGCAACGTTAGAAAATGCAAAATGGCTGCCTCCAATAACACTTCCGCTGCGTGTGTATTGTCTACGAACGCAGCAAATACTTAAAAGCGTGTGTACTTCAAGCAGTCATTGATATGACCGAGGTCACCCTCGTCCAAAATGTTTCACAAAAAGTAAGTGAAAATCTGATGTTGCACAGCTAAGACGAGTTTCATGAAATTGATTTTAACTTATGGCTCAGCTGCGCCATAAGTTTATGGCGTAAGTTTTGTGCCATAAGTAGATAAGACGTAAGTTACGCACAGTTTCGTGAAATTGGCTGCAGATCACTTTTACCAAGATTTTTTGTTCTCTGGACTCTGGAAATGCCAATCCATTCAATATCAGCTTGGCAACATGCATGTACTGTACGGTGTACACACAATATTTGATCCATGTCACTTGCAAACATCAATATTGACAAAAAATCACATTAAATATTATAAACAATGACAGTATTGCATATGCAGGAAATGTACGGTATTAGGAGTCTGCTTTGCTTTTTTTTCTTTCTTTTTTCTTTTTTGACAGATTAAATCTGTCTGCCATAATGTTTTATTTTCATGTTCAAAATGTTGATGGGTAATGCATCTTTTTAATATTCAGGAAGTGGAATATTTCTTGGGATATTAGGATCATTATGTAGTCTGAATGGTCATTAACAGTGCCTTCTTGACTCTTGAGGCATTTTATTGCCAGATTGGTTAACAATGTCTTTGTTGAGTTTTTTTTTTAGGTTTTATACTTTTGAAATTCCTATATCCTATACTGTATATAGACACTACATTGCTAGACTGTAAGCAAGCTTATGCCTGGGGTTTTAAAAAGACCCAAAGTGGATGGCAGAGTGTGTTCATTAGTTACCGCAATTTGGAAAAGCCACATGCTCTACTTTCAGATATAAGGGCCATTCCCACTTTGCAGACAACCATGGCTTGAATCAAGATTGAACTGAAAAAACATTGTTTTTTGTGATCCAATAGTGGTTGTGTCCTTGAGGTGGGCCATGCAGGGAGACATAATTAATTAATTATAAAAAAACCACAACACTTCCTGCCGGTCACAGCGTGAGTGGTACATTGTGGGATTAAAAAAATGGTGCAATTCAGCAGAGCATTCCCACTCGCATCGCATCATCCCCGTGGCAGATACATGTATGCAATTATATAGAAAAATGTCAATAATAGTAGAGTCTGAATCGCAATTCAAAACCAACTGATAATCAAGTTTATTATGTACACAAAGAGGCGGTGAATTTATTTTATTTGAGCATATTTGACCAATGAATAGAGATTACCGGTATTCTAATTTTCTAAAAAATTATTACACATCAAAGACATTTTCCGAAAGACTTTGTGCACAGCTGGTGAATACATTGTATGTAGTCTTGATAAGACTCTGGTTGGCTTTGTGTTATCTACATGTAGGGTACATGCCTCAGGCCTATACCCACACATGCACACAGTATGCTGCTATGCAAGGTTCTTTGGTTTTGCTCTGAACCAGAAGTGTCTGTATTATTTTTTTTCATTTGTGGAATTTTTATGAAAGTATCTAGGGGGAAAAGCCTGTTCTATGGGAAAAGTTCTTTCTCATACTCTTACTGCTGTGCCTTGCTCAGATTGATGATTGACAGACTGTTGGTTTGTCATTACTTGAACCAAATTTTGTTGTGCTTTCCTAGACCTTTTAAGGTATGTTTTGGTCCTTTAAAAGAATGAACATTTCTTACCCTACCTACATGTATCTTCTGCTGTAGGGGCCATAAAAGTGTGTCAGTACCCTCTCCTGGTTGTTGAAACCTTTTTCAGAGGTTAATGTTTGCATTCAGGGAAGCCATGATCATACTTTATAAAGAGGAAGACAATGGAACCTTTAAAATTGGTGTAATAAAACACTTGTCATTTGAAGTGAAATATAGACTATGACCATGTACATTTATGTGTCCCATATGAAAGATAGGGACATGTACTCCATTTGTATTTGTATTTGTATTATTGTAGCTCTGGAATGGTATCTTCATTTGCTCTCATACCCTAGGGAGCACTTTGACCATTACAATTACTGTAGTTACGATATCTTCACTGTGACTTGAAAAATTGACATTTTATTAAATTCCTTCATTTATCAAAATTTTGTGAATGTAAAATCGTTTTTCTGAAAAATGTTTCCTAACTGAAGTGATAAGTTTTCCATTTAGAAAAAGGCTCTTGTAACATACATGTCATGCATGTACATGTAGCATTTCGTTTTTGCAATTTTGTTTGTAGGATGCTGAAGAAAAAGTAACAATCAAGAATTATGCTGACATTGTGACTGTTCCTGATCCAGAAATGTTAATGGTACATATAAATTGCATTCCATTGTTATCTTTTGTTATTCATATTTTATTATTCAATGCATCATAGAGAACCATGTTAGTCTTATGGTCGTGTTCCCTTTTATCTTCCCCTTTTTAATCAATATGTCACTAATCTCGCCCTGGTCTGTCTACCACTACCAGCATTCCTCCCTTATTCTGTAATCTGTATCTTATTACCTCTATCCCTTCCTATTGCTTTACTTTGTCATTCTGCATCTCCACAAAGGGTGCTGCTTGGATCAAACATTGGGTCCACTACACATTTTTATCCAAGTGGATAATTTAGTTTTTCCTACCATGTTTCTTAAATCTCTAATTAAAATAAAAAATCAAATATAATAGTAAATAAACTGACCGAAGCTGAGAACATCCAACTGTTGTGCTCATTTAATAAATTACATTTAATTACTGGTTGTGTTTCTCACACATCAATTATATGTTCATGTGTAATTAAGAATATGTGTTGTACATGTGTATATTTACAGAGAAATTTTGTTGTGTTTAGGTTGCTTCAGATGTATTATTAGCTCCATTAATCTTGAGAAAGAAAAGTATGTGAAATGGAGAACATTTAGATTTGGCCACATAATATAATCAACTCTTAACAGTGCTCTGAATTAATTATTCATATCATTTTCCTTATACAGGAAAATCTTGTTGAGGCAAAGCATCATACTCTTGCACGAAGTGAGAGGAGCTGTTTGACAGATAAAGATCTCAAACCTAATGCATCAATGAGAGATCAACTTGCGGTAAATAATCTCTATTGAATATTTGTAGGGTATTTCTTTTTCATTTTTTGAAATTGCTCAGTGTAATCATTTCGTTGTTGTACACATGTCACACTTGTATGGCTGGATGTGATATGGACGTTGCACTGCAGTAATAGTCCTACAGAGATCTCCATGCATTGTTGCCAAGTCCATATACAACTCACAGAACAACCCATGCCAGCTCATCAATGCCTGTTCAGGCTGTGGTCATGCCTCAGGCTAAAACATCAACACTGGACAGAACCTCCCTTCATTCTTCGATTAGGATATGGAATGCCTTCCCTGACACTGTGGTAGGAAAAATTAAGAGTTACAGTGTCCAATCTTTCAAACAGTGCGTCAACAAACATATACTTTAACTTGATGGGTAACATTTTACATGTACCTACATGTATGCACTATGCTCCATACATGGACTGGCAAGTTCTCATGTGAGTTATATTTTCTGAGGAATGATACATGTGGCTGGATGACTCATTGTGTTTTCATTAAACTACCAGCCTTACTAGAGCACATGTGAGTTATGAGCTGGCTGGACATGATCCTTAAATTGCTGGAGAACAGTGCAGTAAGATCTGGTTCTGTTTCCTTTTTTTCCTTTCTGTTTTTCCTCCGGCAGGGCTTAGTTCTTCACATGGGTTTCCAGCCATGTGTGCTTCCTCCAACTCTTCTTGTGTTTATAATTTAATTTAATAATCATTTTTTTCCCCCATTTGATTGGACTAATTTGGAACTCTCCTAAGCAGGGATTCCTGAATTAGCTATTGTTCGCTTTTGCACAATATATATAAAAAAGAAAGAAAAAAGAGGCTGTGACAAAGTGAAGCAGCAAACTGGAGGTCACAAACACCCCAGAGTTCCTAGATACAGCGAGCTCTCTCATTGGTTGCAAGTTTTCCACCCCCTTTCCTGATTGGTGGGGGGCTTGTTATTATTTGCATATATTTGCATATCATTTGCATTGTCCAAAGATGGCCTTGAATGGTAATTACTGTTCTGCTCTAGAACTTTCCAAGCTATATCTATTTTAAGTTGCATTTACCCTTTGAGCATAGACTTGTTACCAGGCTCTGAGTAACTGATTTAGCTAACCATTATGTCACTGAGTATAAATGATTCTGTCTTCAATTGATAAAATATGTTAAACATAATTTGTCTGTCAAACATGGTAGATTGTATAATTTTTGTCTGATATGTAGTCCCAAATTGTTATGTTTGGTGCCACCTGACTCTCTTGAGAGGTTTTCTTTCTTTTTTTCTTTGAATCGTGGCATTTTGCTCTGCTGGCCAAAATAGAATTTGTCTACCGGTATTTGCTCTTTCCTTGTTGGAATGAAAATGATGTACATGTCATTTTAGAAGGTACAGTGTATACACATACACCCTTACAGTATGATGCTGAGCTTGTAAGTGGAACTTGTATACTAGAGGGGATTTTCATCAATTTATGAAAGAAGAGTAACCTTGTATATTATTTATACAAGATACGTAAATTACAGTAACTGTCAATGTTAGTTTATGTTTGTTGCCATAATTTGATTTAAAACCATAACTGTAGCATTAAAATGAATATAGAAACTAAGAGCATTTTTATAATTTTTTCATTCACCCACAGAGTATAGTCGCTTATAGTCCTACCAAAGTCCTTTCATCTGAAGAAGCTGACCTTGTGTGGAAGTTTAGGTTCTATCTGACCAATCAGAAACCTGCTCTGACTAAGTTCCTGAAGTGTGTAAATTGGATTGTTCCCCATGAGGCTAGGCAGGCCATTGAACTACTTAGAAAGTGGAATCCCATCGATGTTGCTGATGCCTTGGAACTATTATCACCTCAGTTTAAAAACCCAAGTGTACGAAGATATGCTGTTAGTAGACTCCAGCAAGCTGATGATGAGGTAAATAATGTTTCTGCATGCCCACCAAAAAAGACCGTTTTACACAAGAGCTGTAAACAGGGGTCCTTTGCGAAGAAAACACATCGATGTCAAGAACACACGGATAACGGATATACACAGATATCTTTGTCACCATATTGCAGGGGTCCCGTGTGAATCTTGGCAGGGATTGAGATGTCCAAAATAATTTTGCATTGATACGACATCCGTATGATAATCACCAAGATTGGTCATGTAAATGCACCGGTGCAACAATGCTTCCAAAATCACATGGTGCCTCACAAATGCTTACTAATGTTTCTTCTACCATAGAGCAAGCTTCTACAGAACATGTACGAAAAGCGGCCGGTAATGTCGAGAAATCATGATGTGTCAGCAAGAATGAAGCGCATAATCTTCAATAGACAAAGAACATATCGTCGCCACCAACTTCGTCCACAATTGTTCTTGAAAATGGCATCATGATTATAACTTTTTTCTGATTGCCCCGATGATTTTGAACACCAAAATCACACAACAAAAACTAATATAGGGATGTAGCCTGTTTGGCGCACATAGTACCAGCAGCTTTCTTTTCTTTTTTTCTCCCTTTCTATACAAAATTCATTTGATGGAAAAAGGAAGACAATAGGTTAAAAAAAAAGAAGAAGAAAGATATAAAACTGTAAATGCAAAACGTTCTGGAAAAACCTAATGGCGATTCAACTTTTCGGTCTTAATTCTAAGTTAGTGTTAAAACATTAACATCTTCATTTAAAAGAAATGAAACAAGTATTTTGATAAATTACTCTAGTACATTTTATGCTTTCACCAAAGAATAAGAAAAAATAAGACATGCTAGACTGGTGCTGTGCAAGCTAGAATTTTAAACCATGCCCTAAACCTTGTTGAAAGTCTTGTTGCTTTGCACCTGTCGTCTTCGCGATATTGACATACATGTATATACCTGGGTTTTGAGATTGTAGTTTATTTTCACTGTTTTATTTACTTTTTACTTTCTTTTGTGGTTGTGTTTGTAAAGAGTTTTGACGTTTTACGCAAGGCGCTATTTTAAATATCTATTATTATTATTATTATTATTATTATTATTAACTGTCTTTTAAGCTAAAGCACGCACATACCTCAAATACTGTACTCCTCTATTAATCTTACTCGCCCTCCTTGCATATTACTCTATTGAATCACACAAACAATATTTTCCTGCTCTACGTTGTGCTGTAGGAAAAGAAACAAAAATATTCGCCATTTTTAAAACTATTAAAGTAGTATATATGTCTATGCAGCAGTACTATTTGTATAACGCATGCTTGATAAGGTGTGATAATAATTCTAATAAGAGACTGAATAAATATGTGTACATCTTAGAAATCATGAAAGTGCCAAAAGCATCTTAACATCTGTCTTGAAAATATTTAGATATTAATGTTGAATATTTATTTTTGTACCTATGATTTCAGGAGCTTTTGTTGTATCTTCTCCAACTTGTTCAAGCCTTGAAATATGAGAACTTTGATGACATTAAATCACCTCACCGGGTACCTGTTGTCAGTCAATCAGGTGTTGGGGGACATACGGATTCAGCCGTGCAGAAAGAAAGGTATAGTGTTTGAAATATGAACATTTCAGCTTAAATAAAGAAATGTCTTATAAATGTAAATTCTAAAATAACTTAATTCTTTCATTGAATAGCAATCATTTTTGGTTGGACACAGCGCACATGTATTTTATCTTATTTTGTAGTCTTAAGTTCAGATGAGAAATACAATGAACATGCAGTTTTATGTCTAAGTTCTCTGTGATACACAGATTGATTTTGTTAAATAGTAGTGTTGGGAAAATCCAGCATTTTTGGAATTGATTCTGATTCCATGTAGAATTTACTCCATTTTGACTGGCAAAAGTACAGTATGTGCATGACTTTGTGCATGTTCAATAGATCGTTTGTACCAGCAGCCATCTTTGGGGCCTTCTAGTGTTCAGTGACAATGCAGGTACAGAGAGTGCACTCTTGCCTATCCAAGAGGAACAAAGACTAGGCCCCAAAGACGGCCACCGGTGCAACCGATCTATAGTGGTCACTTGAAGGTATAGTCACTCACAAATTTGCTTGATGCATAATTGACAGAGGGTTGTCATAAGGAAAAAAGGTTTTCCAGTTCAGAATTCAATTTTTTTTTGTCTGGAAATTGCACGCAAATAACGTAAATCATATGCATGGGTAGGGCCTGGGAAGCTTCCTTTTAGATTCTGTATTTGCCACCTGAACCATTTGCAAGGCTTACATGAATTGTTTAAATCTCCTACTATTTGTGGGATCCTTCAGGGTACTGGTTAGTTCTTGTGGCCCATTATCAAAGTATAAGTTAAAACCCCAAAAAGACTTATTGTGTGTTTGTGGGTGTCACCTAGCTTGCCAATGCAACCCATTGAAATAACACCTCTGTAATGAAGAGGAACCACGAAGTGGGTATCTCGAAAATAAATAACTCAGGATAAACAATTATAGAGATTATGTACACACATTTGCAAAGAACTCAAAGTAAATCAGAGGGAAATTTCCTCAAGTAAACAAACTAATTAATTTGTGGTTTCTTTTCCTTGAGGTTATGCACTTAGATATTAAAAATTCCCATTACGCATTAATTTGAATTAAAATAAAACTTCAGAACTGAATTACTTCAAGCGAAATATTCAATGAAACCTTTCTTGAAATCGGCTGCTGGTTACAGATTGCAAACAACGAAGGAAATATTGTTGCCCTTGTGAAATATAAAAAGAAAGAAAGAAAAGAAAACAAGTTTCAAACCAAAACAAATTAAATAAAACCGTATTGCCAAATTGCAACCCTCCCCAAGTGTAAGCAGGTGATGGGTATGGACTGTGCTCCTTGGTGCAGTCTTGCATTCAGTATCACTACTGCTGAAATGTGGTTCTCTGTCGCTTCTATGTATTTGGACTGGTCAAAAAGGAGGGTGTTGCACGGTACAGGTACAGGTTGCACAGTTTGGCTCACGGCCTAAGCATTTGGTTTGCCGGCCCTGTACCTGCTGTGGCTGCATCATTGATGTCCACAGATTTCCTTCTAATTTACACAGTTTGTAGATGGTCATGATAGAATCCTCATTTTGAAATGTTATGGTCCGGGATGTTAAACTTCTTGAGAAATATTCACTCAAACATCAGCAAATACTTTTTTACTCGCGAGTAATAAACTATTTCTTATACTATTTCTTATGTGACGTTTGTTTTTCCTTTTTCTACTTTCTCAGATTACCATTTGAGCTAAAACCTTCGCAGGATTTCTTTTTTGGATTGTTGGTTTAACATAAACTGTTGGAATTTTTTGACTTTTTCCAATGTTGTATAGCACCGACAACACATTTTATCATTCAGTGATCAAATGCCTTATTCTTAGCTTCAGTGATTTCTGAATGGTGTTTCAGTGTACAACACATTACAGTTGATCGAGGTGGAGATACATGTATGCTGAACATGGATGTTTTCATGGCCTACATGTACTTCATAGAAATTGGTTCATGCCAATGGATGGGTTGACCTACATGTACATTAGACTATGCATAGTTTTTTATGGAGATCATTTAGCACACAAGTCCCATTGCCTTTTTTGTGGCAAGTAAGGATCCAAGCTCATGGGCTGTCAACCAATCAAATTCTGGTTTGCTGTCCCACATTTGGATATGCACAGCCCTAGGGGATAATTTTAACACATGAAATCCCATTGACAATTTCGTGTCAAGCAGGGATCCAGGAACAATTCTGTTGACCAATCAGATCCTGGTATTTTGACCAATCAGGGCTCAGGGGTTGTGTGCTCTGATTGGCTCTCCTTTATAGCCAATGAGAAGATGGTTTCTGTTTGTCCAATCAGCATCTTTCTAGGTTTTTGGTTTTGGCTGTTAGTGAACAAATTGGCTCACTTTGTCACAGCTATTCATGGAGGTCACATCTATGTGAGCTCCATAATGTTTTAATTACCCACCTCCATCCCCAACTCCTCCTGATGTTGGCATTTTTTAGCGGGAAATTTGTCAGACACGGGATCAATTTTATGGGTTTATCATAACTATCATTTTGTTTACGTAAATTAGCCTAATTTTACTTTTAGGTATCAAATACAGGTACTTGTCAGGCAACTAAGTTCTCATTTAATAGGCTTTGGCGCCCTGTGATGTTTACCAGGGGTCATTCCGACCGTATGTATAAGCGGTGGGCCTTTCTGGCTTATTGTGTAACAAATAGTATTATTGTGCTGTTATCTTTACAGGCTTTTGAATTGACATTGGAATAATTTCTGCGTTCATTTCATACACATGCTATGTGGGTAGTTTATTCTTGTTTACATTGTAATTGTAGGCCTACATGGCCTAAAATGGCTGGGTTTGGTTTGCTCAGCAACTTCATGGGTTTGACGATTTTTCAGGTTGTGGTTTGGGTGTTTGAAAGGGTCTGGTGTGCCCATCTTTCAATTGGGTCTGGTGTGCCCAACTTTCAATTGGGTCTGGTGTGCCCAACTTTGTTATGGGTCTGGTGTGCCCAACTTTGTTATGGGTCTGGTGTGCCCATCGTTCATATGGGTCTGGTGTGCCCAACTTTCATATGGGTCTGGTGTGCCCAACTTTCATATGGGTCTGGTGTGCCCAACTTTCATTTGGGTCTGGTGTGCCCAACTTTGTTATGGGTCTGGTGTGCCCAACTTTGTTATGGGTCTGGTGTGCCCATCGTTCATATGGGTCTGGTGTGCCCAACTTTCATATGGGTCTGGTGTGCCCAACTTTCATTTGGGTCTGGTGTGCCCAACTTTGTTATGGGTCTGGTGTGCCCAATGTTCATTTGGGTCTGGTGTGCCCAACTTTCCTATGGGTCTGGTGTGCCCAAATTTTTATTGGGTCTGTTGTGCCCAAGGGGTCTGGTGTGCCCCACTTGATTTTCCTTTAGTTATTGCCGGTTTGCCCTGAATACAAAGTATTGGTATCCGGTAGAAATTGTTTCTGGCTGAATCAAAATAAATTCATGCTGTGGCATTTTGCCAAAAAACATAATTACCGTCGTGGGTGTCATTTTATTTGGTAAGTCTAAGAATAACCCAGAAATAAACATGAGGATCAATGAAGCTTATCAGATGCTTTGATTGAACCTGGTGATTTTTGCCGGTATGGGCCAGAAGCCAATGAGAAATGTGCAGAAGTACTTAGATCGCTGCCAAAAGCTACCTGGTTAACTGTAGGGGAGTTGAGTAGACATTGGAACCCATTGATAGGTATGGGAGAAAGTTTCATGAAGTGAAATTCATGAAAGTGTCAGAAAGTGTCAGAACATTTGATGGTTTAACCTCTCAACTTGAAAAAATCATGTGATGGAGGTTGCAATAAAGTTATGCTCTTGGATGAATTGTTTGTATCTGGTGATGTGTGATACTTGTACAACATTTGTCAGTTAATTTGTTATACAAAGCTTTCTAATAACTGTACACCATATACTACTGTATCATCAGCTGTTGCATGTAGGTTAAGTGAGAGGTAAAAGTGTTCCGTGTTACTTTTTTGCAGCTGTAAAGTTATGCTCCCACATCCCCTTGCCGAAACTCCAGAAATCTCAAATATTGCTCCAGCGCAAACTAGTAATTCATCTCAAGATCAAAATGCAGAAGAAGACGTAAGTAATGATTAATTTATTCTGAGGTTTTACCAGCTCGATGGCCAAGTGGTTAAAACGTCTGCACTAGAAAGCAGGAGTCGCAGGTTCAAACCCTGTCCAAGCTGCCTGATTTTTTTCATCAGGCATTGGGCAAAGCACTGAATAGTGAATAGTCAGTGCTTATTATGTCGAGCAGGGCAAATCCCCATTGAATTATTTGCTCCTTGACACAAACATCATGTTATATCTATGGTGCAACGTGGTACCACCTTATACATTATTTGAATCCGCTGTACGACCTCGACCAGCTCGGTGGTCAAGTAGTTAGGACGTTTGCACTAGAAAGCAGGACTTGCGGGTTCTGGGTTGAATAAATTACTGAAATTTGAATAAATTACCGAAACACCTAAGAGGTACACCACTCAAACTCTAGGCAATCCTAAAACAATTTTCCCACGTGTAAACTAGTCACACACATAGGTGAACATGCAGTAGCAATGTGGGCAACATCCTTTGTCAGTGTAACCTTAACCACTTGGCGCCGGGCGTTTTTCCAGTGCCTGTGACCGCCTTACAGGTTTTTTTTTAAACAATGTGTCATTTTTAAACGTCGCTTAAACAATCGGAACAATATATTTCTGTGAAATACTGTAAATCAATAAGGGTATACTATAGGAACAAGAGAGAAAAACTTGCTGCAATTCTGACATCGGTGTGGCTTTTGTCAAGAGATTATCCGTTAAAAAAAGGGCCCATTGTGCATCATCAATGGAGTGTAACGTTATTTGTGTATGTGCGTGTACAATACCGACGGTCCCTGACCGCAGACTAGCCTCCACTCCAGGCAGTTAAAAACAGATACAGATTGCGGTGAAGAATGTTGGTGGAATTCACTGCCTGACCGATGACCATTGGGCTGTGTGGCATCTGGCATGCCAACACAATGTATCCCGCATGCTACCGGTATCAGTGGCAGTGCGCTATCCCTCAATCATCCACAGTAAAGGTCTCACAATTGCGCAATTGTTGCCGCTAATCTCGCAATTCATGTGGCAACTTGCGTCAAAAAGGGTCTTTGTACTGATTTGTATTGCTTTGTTCTCAGCTGAAAAGAGTCTTTGTTAAAAATGTGGACAATAGTGGTGCCTGGATATTCGAAGGGCCTTGTCGCATAGAAAAACAAATGGCACTCTGATTTTGGAGGTCCCTGCACGAAGTGGTTAACGTAATATCATCAACTGCCCTTGAATGCAGATCGTGCAAACCAGGGCATCAATTCCAAAATCCTAAAAGACATTGAACTCATAAACTCACCCACACCTTTTGGCTTAATGTAGAAGACCACCCTTAGCTTCACGCCCCTTTCACGTCTTGCTCTTCACTAACAACTGTTTCCTTCTCTTTTCTAAGTTTTGAGGACTGTACGTTCTGTTCTACAATATCTCCAAGTTCATTTTAAGAAGTTTTATTTTTTGCTTTTGTTTCTAACAGATGGATTTGGCCACTTTTCTCATCGATCGAGCTTGTCATAATTATTCACTGGCAAATTATCTTTATTGGTATTTGCTAGTAGAGTCAGACGACCAAGATGCTGTAGACACAAGAGTGATTCATATGTACCAGATGGTATTAAAAAGATTTAATGCTTCATTGATTAAGGTAAGTACATACGGATATACATGTAATGTTTCTAACAGTAATGGCCCCACAATAGCAAAATTGATGCTGCTCATCTGGCACTTCAGCTGGCAACTGACATCACAAAGGTGTGTAAACCAGGGTTGTCCATTATAATGCAGCCTCTCCTATAACCAGGGTTGTCCAGTAGAAACCAGGTTCGCTCATTTCTAGGGTTGTCCAGCATTAACCAGGCTGTCCTATATAAACCAGGGTTGTCCAGTATAAACCAGGTTCTCTCATTTCTAGGGTTGTCCAGCATTAACCAGGCTGTCCTATATAAACCAGGGTTGCCCAGTATGAACCCGGTTCTCTCATTTCTAGGGTTGTCTAGCATTAACCAGGCTGTCTTATATAAACCAGGGCTGTCCAGTATAAACCAGATTCTCATTTCTAGGGTTGTCTAGCATTAACCAGGCTGTCCTATATAAACCAGGGTTGCCCAGTATGAACCAGGTTCTCTCATTTCTAGGGTTGTCTAGCATTAACCAGGCTGTCCTATATAAACCAGGGTTGCCCAGTATGAACCAGGTTCTCTCATTTCTAGGGTTGTCTAGCATTAACCAGGCTGTCCTATATAAACCAGGGTTGTCCAGTATAAACCAGGTTCTCTCATTTCTAGGGTTGTCTAGCATTAACCAGGCCGTCTTATATAAACCAGGGTTGTCCAGTATGATCCAGGTTCTCTCATTTCTAGGGTTGTCTAGCATTAACCAGGCTGTCCTATATAAACCAGGGTTGTCCAGTATGATCCAGGTTCTCTCATTTCTAGTGTTGTCCAGCATTAACCGGGCTGTCTTATATAAACCAGGGTTGTCCATTATAAACCAGGTTCTCTCATTTCTAGGGTTGTCTAGCATTAACCAGGCTGTCCTATATAAACCAGGGTTGTCCAGTATAAACCAGGTTCTCATTTCTAGGGTTGTCTAGCAATAACCAGGCTGTCCTATATAAACCAGGGTTGTCCAGTATAAACCAGATTCTCTCATTTCTAGGGTTGTCTAGCATTAACCAGGCTGTCCTATATAAACCAGGGTTGTCCAGTATAAAGCAGGTTCTCATTTCAAGGGTTGTCTAGCAATAACCAGGCTGTCATATACAAACCAGGGTTGTCCAGTATAAACCAGGTTCTCTCATTTCTAGGGTTGTCCAGCAATAACCAGGCTGTCCTATATAAACCAGGGTTGTCCAGTAATCGAGTTATTCCATATCCAGTGTTTCCCATTATAATCCAGGTTTTCCTCAATTGTCCAGCCTTAACCTGGTTGCCGCATTACCTGGGTGGTACATTTCAAATTTAGCATTACGATAAGGATTTCAGTCTGTTCTTTAAACCTGGACTTTCCTAATATCTTTGATAATCTTTGGTTTTGTGCCACATTAAATATATGGTAGTTCTGTGTAAGACATCGGTGTTGAGGGTACTTAACACTTCATGATTTCTTTGCATTAAATTTGTCATAGTGAACATGCAAAATTATCACAAAAAATAGCAAGAGGTGGTTATAATTGTACTTTATTGTTTTTTATTAGGGAGGACATGAGGGATTGTTGTACCGAAATTTATTGATGAGACAACATGGATTGACCATTCAAATACTTAAACTCATGAAGCAGGTTTCAAGGGAAAGTGGAAATAGAAAGAAAAAGGTTGGTGTAGTTTTATTTATATGTACTGTGTAATTTGTATTGTGTATATGTATGCTGTACGAACCAGTGCAATATATCATATAAAGTACATAGTACACCATGAAGTAAACCACACATACATGCACACAAATAGTTTCTTTCTTACATTGAAATATGATATGTTCTGAACATTTGAACACTCTTTTTTCTCAGATTGAGCGGCTGCAGTTTCTTCTCAATGATCCAGAAGGTACAAATTTCAACTTTGTAGCATTTGATCCCTTGCCATTGCCTCTTAATCCTGAAATAAAGGTTAAAGGCATTGTTGCAGAAAAAGCATCTATTTTCAAGAGTGCTCTGATGCCTAGTAAGCTGACCTTCATGACAGTTGATGGAATTGAGTATACAATGATATGTAAGAATGGTGATGACTTGAGACAAGATCAGCTGATACTGCAGATGATAACTCTCATGGATAAGGTATGATGATATACGGTAATTAAATACTTATTTGTTTTGGACACTGCTTTAAGAATTAATTTTCTAATTTAATCTTACATTGATATACAAAAATGTTGCAAACTGCTTACTGACTAAAATTACCAAAATGTAAATCTAAAATTTAGTGGGCCTGACGTTTCGATCCTAGCAGGACCTTTCTCAAAGGCAGAGAGAAAGGTCCTGCTATGATCGAAACGTCAGGCCCACTAAATTTTAGATTAATCTTACATTATGATTTGTTAACAATTTACTTCAAAAAGTGTGAGATGCTTGGAAGCCATTTTAAAATGTTGCTAAATAATAATACTCATTCTGCAAAACAGATCAGTTACAGAATGCTTGTATATGTGGTTGCTTGTTAAACCTGGTAAAATTTAGATGTCTGTTAAGCTTTTCTCACAGTGTAATCCCACCAAAAGTGCTGGTAGGCCCATTTTTCCGTTGGCACAATTGTGCATAGTGTGCAAACTGTGCAAACTTTGAAGACAGAGAAGCCTCCATTCCATATGGACAAAATTTCAAGGTGGTCAGTCTCACCCCACTTGAGTGTTTACTATCAACTCAAACATTGGAAAGGGGAGGGGGTGTCTGTTTCAGCAGAAAAGGTATGCACTAGCAAGCATTAGCCAGAATCCTTTATGTGCATCTCCATGAATGTGCTGTCATCGGAAAAATATTCAATTTGTATACGTTTGAATCCCTATAAAGATATCCCTTAAAAATCCTTTGTTTTTTTAAATTTAAATTGTTCTATTTTCCAGCTCCTTCGTCAAGAAAACTTAGACTTGAAACTGACACCTTACAGGGTCCTGGCAACAAGTAGTAAAAGTGGCATGTTACAATTCATCGAGTCAGTTAACGTTGCTGATGTTTTGTCAAATGAAGGAAATGTTCAGGTATGCTTCCCAGTAAAGTAGTCGGTAATAAAGTCAGCCATTTCTTTGTGACAATTATGATTTTTTTTACTGTCATTGAAATTACAGTAAATTTGGGCCATGTGATAATTGTGACAGTTTATGCAGATTGCTTGATAGGTTTCCTTGCTAAGTGCTCAAGCAAGTATCAATTAAGTTATTGAAATAAGAATACCTAAAGCGGGAGATTTCATACATCCAGAATAATGATGTGCATACTTTATTTACACAGGAGATATGGAGGTTCATATGCAAAATCATTAAGGATTTTTAAACCACTCTGTTGGCCCTTTATTTTTTCTAGCCTGGTTTGTAGTTATTAGCTTCTCCGGCACAAAGCGGAAAAGCTATTGTTGTTGTTAAAATGTTTTCGTTATAGCTTTTCCGCCGCTTCCAGCGAAGTGAAAAAGCTATTGCTTTTGTTCTGATTTTTAGCTTTTCTGCCACGAAGCGGAAAAGCTATTGCTTTTGTTCTGATTTTTAGCTTTTCTGCCGGGAAGCGGAAAAACTATTGTTTTTGTTCAGATTTTTTTGTTTATTGTGCAAATGTCTTGAAAACTTCATCCCAGCGCTTTAAAGGGGCAAATTTCAAACTCCAATAAAATTTCAAACTCCAATAAAAGCAAAAGTACAAGTTACATGTAGTTTGGTTTCAATTTTGCAGTATATCTAAGTTGGGAAAAGGTGTACGGTATACAAAAAATACCCTCATTTGATTGTTACATCATCTCATGAATATTAATGAGGTCATTGTAATATTGAATTGAGGATGTAGTTAAGAAACACCCTCCGGGGCCAAAATGCCATGACGCAATTGTGACGTCAACAAAATGCGTGATTTTAAAGCACATATTAGCCAATGGTCAATCTTCTTAAAATTTGTTGGGCATTTAGCTATTGGGCTAGACATTCTAAATCCTGAGTTTGGAACCAATTGACCCTCGATTTTTTAAATATTATAATGAAGTCCCATAGACTTTGTGCACAAAATTTGCACGAACCAGATGCGGAAAAGCGTTATAATCTGTTCGCCAACAGACATAAATCTCTAGTTCACCTTGGGGCTCCGAACCATTCTGAAGTACACGGTTACGTGAAAAAAAAAGTACATGATCACATAACCATGAGGACTGGTACTGGTACTGGTACTGGTACAGTTTATGTCACATGCTGCACTAGTCTGGTTCACAGACCAAGAATAATGACTCGCATCAACCTCCTCCCCAAAATGATCGAGCATGCACTAACACTAGCAGCTCTCTCATTGAACGGAAGGGAACAAGCTTAAACTAGGGGTGGTTCCCGCCACCTACGGTAACCCCAAGACATCCCACACAAAGTACAGGACGTCTGGTGACTATGTACAGGATGGAAACCAGACTAACAACTGCACTGCCCTTTCGTCAAACGGTGGCGCTATACCCAAACCTCTTCATTCAAGGACTCATAAACCCATAAACTCAAGATTCGTACATAGCTTTTCTTTCTTATATAGAAGGCAGACTTATGACAAACAGACTTATGGCACTAAGTTAAAATGTAGTGTAAATTGTGACTCATTATGACATCATCATGGGCCATAGCACAAGTGCACAGATAATTCCAATGCATTTATTTCACCAAATTGAAGTGATTGGATTTCAACTTGGTAAAAACATATACGATGTCACCATGACGTTACAGAAGGCAGAAAAGCACAGCGTGCTGTTCGTAGAACAGTCAAAGCTCTACTTTCTTCTTCTTGTCGCCAAAATGCCATAGACTTTGCTCATGGAATTTGTGGAAGGCACTTTGGCCATTGAACAAACTTGGATTTGCGTCAAACTTGGAAAATGCATTGAACAGACTTGGATTATTTTCAAACGTGGCAAATGCATAGAACCCATGCTGAAATTTGTCCTAACAACCTTGATATCATCATGACGTCATCACGTGTCATGTGACAGCGCTTTAAAGGGGCAAATTTCAAATGCCATTATTAGCAAAAGTACTAGTTCGATTAGGTTCTCATTTGCAGTGTACTGTATCTAAGGTGGGAAAAGGTGTATCCAAAAATTGCCATCTTTTGATTGTGACCACATCTCATGAATATCTATAAAGTCATGAACTTTACAGATTTTCACATTCAAATGACATATTTGGCCTATGGAGCGATTTTTTTTTTCATTTTTTCTTTGATATCTATTGGGGACATAGTTTAGAAACACCTTCCGGAGCCAAAATGTCATTACGTAATCATGACGTCATCAAAACGAGTGATTTTAAAATATATAGAAATGATAAGCCATTGGTTTAATCATCTCAAAATTTTGTAGGTAGTTAGCTATTGTGCTACTGAGACATTCAAAATCTAAAGAACTGAATGACCATTGTTTAGAATTATTATGAATTTTTGAATATCATACTCAAGTTCCTTAGGCTTTGTGCACAAAATATGTAGATGCGTTTTGGAGTAGGAATCGAGGGTATTCTATGACGTGTTAAAAAGAGAAGCGGAAAAGCTCTATGCTCTGTTTCACAACAGACACATATTTCTCGTACTTCTCTTTCTTATTGGAAAAATCCCATAGACAAAGCACAGGTGTTTTGTAAGAGCCACTTTGGCTATTGAACACACTTGAATTTTCGTCAAGCTTGGCAAATGCATAGAGCCATTGCTCAAGTTACGTATCGTTCTCTTGACACCATCATGAAGTCATCATGCAAAAGTACCACTTTGTTTGGTTTCAATTTTGCTCTACATGTATATCTACATGTAAGTTGGGAAAAGAAGTATTCAAAAATTGCCATCATTTGAACATGACCTCATGAATTTTAATGAGGTCATGAACTTTTTAGATTGTAACATTCAATTGAGCATATTTGGACAATGGAGCGAGATTTGTTTTCATTTTTCTTTCAAATCTATTGAAAATATAATTTAGAAACACCCTTTGGGCCCGAAATTACATTCCGCAATTGTGATGTCATCAAAATGCATAGCTTATTAGCCATTGCGTAACTTATTAGGCATAGCCATTGGTCAATCTTCTTGAAATTTGGTTGCCAGGTAGCTTTTGTGCTAGACACGCAAAATCTGAAAGTTTGCACTGATTGAACATTGTTTTGAATGAGTATGATTTTTGGAATGTCATTATTAAGTCCCATAGACTTTGTGCACAAAATATGTGCATGCTTTTTGGGGTAGGAATGGAGGGTATGGGTTCGAATCGCGGTTTTGCCAATTTTTTTTTTTTAAGAGAACCAGATGTGGAAAAGCGTTATGTTCTGTTTTCTAACAGATATAAATATGTAGTTTAAATTTGATTCTTGTATAGTATGCATATGATACATTGTATGAAATGACACATTTAAAAAATAAAATATTCTGACATTTAACAAATCTTGAATACAGTATAATACCATGGTTTTAATATTTTATTATACTACCCCATTTTTAAATGAGCTGACACCAGTGGATATCTTAATTGCATGTATAAATGCTGAAATTGTTGTTTTTACTTGTTGTTATATTATTGTTTCTTCTGTTATAGAATTTTTTCCGGAAGTACAGTCCCAATGAAAGTGCGCCATATGGAATCAGCCAAGATGTAATGGATACATATGTCAAAAGTTGTGCTGGCTACTGTGTGATAACTTACCTTTTGGGAGTTGGTGATCGCCATTTAGATAATCTCCTTCTTACCAAAACTGGGAAACTCTTCCATGTTGATTTTGGATACATTTTGGGAAGAGATCCCAAGCCGCTTCCACCACCCATGAAGCTAAGTAAAGAAATGGTTGAAGGCATGGGAGGTGCTTCCAGTGAGCAGTATCAGGATTTCCGTAAAATCTGCTACACTGCATTTCTTCACTTACGCAGGTCTGATCTAAAAAGCCTTTTTGTCATGTTCTTTCATTATAGTTTTATTGAAAACAATCTACTGTATTCTACACAATAAAATAACCTGATTCAATTCAATTTAATTCAATTCATATTTCCAAGTAATAGATAAAGACTACCATCAGATATGTATTAATATTTGCACCAATAACAAAAGGCAAACCCTTGTTTAATTCCATTATTACTGAAGCTGACTACTATTGATTTGACACTTCCATTCTTACAGACATTCCAATCTCATACTCAACCTATTTACTCTAATGGTTGATGCTAATGTGCCAGACATAGCTTTGGAACCAGACAAGACAGTAAAAAAGGTAAGGCTGTCAAATCAAATTTGGACTTGCAGTGAAATGTAACGTAGTGGAATTTCTTTAAAAAAGCAAAGAAATTTAACTGGTTCTTAAACCTGTGGCTTAACATAACTTAGCTATCCAGCCCTTAGGTGTGAGGTTTTCCAAGTAGTCAACTATTTTTTGGCAGGGTGGGGGTATCAGGCAGAATAATTCAACTGCCTTATGTATAAGCACTGAGTACCCGGTGCTTTGCCCGATGCCTGATGAAAATTTTCAGGCAGCTTAGATAGGATTCGAACCCGCGACTCCTGCTTTCTAGTGCACTCAGTGCTTATTACGTCAAGCAAGGTAAACCCTCATTGAATTACTTTCTCCTTGATGCAGACATCATGTTATATCTATGATGGATACAGTTTCTTCACCACTTTGCGCTGGGTCACTTTCCAGTGCCATGACCGCCATACAGAATTTAGTTATTTTCAAAACTCACTAAATGATGAGGAACAATAAATATCAATGATATAAATCAATACAATACATTATGTGTTCAAGTAAGTCACCTGGAACAATGCAGATGTCAGTCAGGCTTTTGTGAAGGGATTATCCGCCTGAAAAAACTAGCCCCTGTACTGACAGCCTTTGACTGCAGACTAGCCTCCTCTCCAGGTGCACCTCTTCAAGGTGGCCAGCCTCAACCAAGTGTAAAATTTGATGTTGGACTTGGACACACTGTCTTCTGTGGCAGCGTGCTATTCCTGGATCATCCAAAGTTAAGGTCCCACTAATTGTTGCCACTAATCTGGCAATTTATGTGGCAACCTGTGTCAAAATAGATCATGCTATACATTGCTTTGTAGAAGGCAGAAGAGTCTGTGTAAAGTTTGGATAATAAGTGGTGTCAAAATTCGGAGGGGCCTGTGCAAAGTGGTTAACGTTATTAACAAATGCTCCACCTTAGCAAAGATTGTTTACTATTTGGGAAGGTCTCAGCTAAGGGCCAGATCGGTCAATGGATGGTTGTGAAGCAAAAAGGGCATTACCTAATTAGGCCCGTGCTGGACAAGGTATATAGTACATATATTTTTCTCCCTTGTGCTAGCATTACATGATAAGACATTTTTTACCAAATTTAGTGGGATTTCTTGCAAATCTGCTCATTACAATTATTGTAAAATTGCCTATATTATATACAGTATATATATATATTATGTATATATATTGTAAAACTTGTCAATATTATATGCATGTAAATAACTCTTTTAACATGTTTGTGAACTTTTGCAGCTTCAAGATAAATTTAGGCTGGACATAACTGATGAAGAAGCAGTGCAGTACATGCAAAACTTGATAGATGTCAGTGTGGGAGCTGTTTTTGCTGCTGTTGTAGAACAGATCCACAAATTTGCACAGGTACATGCACATGTAGTTTTACACAGCTGTTAAACCATTATCATTGGTTGTTGCAAACGCACTGGCTTAAAATCTCCAATTCTTAATCAATCAAATAATGATGTTTTTAAGGGTGGGAAAAGTAAAAAAAATCAATTAACAAGACTAGCTATTCTGGATGTATTGAAATATAACATACAAATGCATATTATGCATTATCTGTTTTCCTTTTTTGTCTCTGCAGTATTGGAGAAGGTAGTGGAGCTGCATGTCCTGATTGGATGCTTCAGTTGGTGCCCCCAAACTGAAACATTGTTACTTGTGTCAGATTCAACAAAAGTGTACTTGGATAAACATACCCTTACAGAACCTTCATGATAGTTTTAATATCTAAGAAATTGTATGGATTTTTTGCATCTCCAGTTTGAAAGAAACAGGTTTTTTGTCTCCTCTGGCGAAGTGGAAAAGCTATTGTTTTTGTTAAGATTTTTCTTTTTCTTCTTCTTCGGAAAAATCACATAGACTTTGTATATGGTTTTTGTCGGCTGCACTTTCGCCATTGATCAAACATGGATTCACAACAAACTTGGCAAATGCATAGAGCCCATGCTGAAATTTATCCTAGCTACCTTGAAAACTTCATGATGTCATCAAGAGGCAAAATAATAGCAAAAGTAGTTTTTTGGTTAAAATTTTGCACTATATCTTAGTTGGGAAAAGGTGTATCCAGAAATTGCCATCATTTGATTGTGACCTTTTATCATGAATATTGATGAGGTAATGAACTTTCAGATTGTATTATTCAATTTAGCATATTTGGCCAATGGAGCGAGACGTTTTTAATTTTTTCTTTTAAATCTATTGGGGATATGGTTTAGAAACACCTTCAGAGGCCAAAATGACATGATGCAATCGTGACGTCATCAAAATGCGTGATTTTAAAACACACATTAGCCATTGGCTAATCTTCTCGATATTTGGTATGTAAATAGATATTGTGCTAGACATTAAAAATCTAAAGATTGGCACTGATTAAACATTGCTTTGATTAATTATGATTTTTTGAATATCATTAATAAGTCCCTTAGATTTTGTGCACGAAATGTGAGTGTGCGTTTTGATGTTAACATGAATGGCAGGGATTCGAATTGTGGTTTTGCAAAAAAAAAATAAGAACATAAAGAGGAGCAGATGCAGAAAATCTCTAGTTTATCTTCTTGCCAATAGCTAATTGTGATCTCTCATGACTGGCATTACTCATTAATGGCATCCATGTAATTTTGATGAATATTTGATGAAAATCTGCCTTCTCAAAACTATAAAACATTTTGAGAACTTGTTCATTAGGTATTAAGACCAAGTTATATGTATGTGCTCTGAACTGTTATATGGACCCATGCTGAAGTGAGGCTTGGAAAAGAACTTGGATGAAAAGTGCATGACTGATTGGGCAAGCGGCAGAGGAACAGGCGTCAGGCAGCATATCCCCAGTTGCTTGGAGGTTGTGGGCAGACAGCAGGAATATTACCCATGGCTGTGCGGTATCTGTGAAAATCCAAACATCAGCTGTCCACTCACACAAAGTGGCACAAAGTGGCACATACATGTAACACACTGCAATATAGTTCCAATTCTTTTTGTATCCTTGTTACGCTCATGTAATGTGTTTAAGGTTTTACACCATTGAGCTGTTTTATACCGAGTATTAGACAGTTCATTCATGTATTGGTGAACCCATTCCTGATAACCTACATGTACATCTGGAGATAACTCCATGGGTAAAAACATCTGAAAGAGAATCTATACAGAATTTCCTTTATTTATTAGAATTTCAATAGAATTGTTTGCTTGTAAATTGTTTGCTTGGTATTTTTCTGCACTTCTTTGGTTTTTCATTTAGGAGATTTTGAATAATTTCAATGATTTCAAAATTCTCTAAACAATTGGGAACAACAAATATCTGTGAAATAAATAAGTAAGAGTATGTTATGTGTACCTTCGAGTCAAACCTGGCATTGTTTGAATGTCTGTGCAGCTTTTGTCAAGAGGTTATCCCTTGAAAAAAAAAAGGCCCATTGTGTGTTGTGTAGTAGAATATTGTGCCATAAATGTAACTAAGTAGCCTTATAGCATATGTACTGGATAATATTTTTGTCGCAACTCCGCTCTCGATGACAGTATACATCCACTGCCTGTCTTTCCATCTGGCACAGATAGCATAATCACTTATCCTCTCATTACTTTGAGGAAGGTTGCTCGCATCATCTCTAAACTGGATGCTTGCAAGACTCCAGACCCTGGTGGAAACCCTGTCATAGTGGCAAATGTGTGCTCTCCCAAGCTCTCTACCATTTTTTAGTAAGATCTTTGATTGCTTTCTCAATTAGCAGCTCCTTGATATCTTGAAGAGAACAATCTTCTTTCTGACTGTCAGTGTGGCTTTTGACATTCTCTCTCAACAGGTGATTTGCTTTCCCTAATGGATCATTTCAATAGGGCCTTGGACCTGAGAGGTGAAGGTCGCACTGTAGCACTGGACATTTCAAAGTCTATTGATAAAGTCTGGTAAAAGGGCCTGCTCCACAAAGTCCAGTCGTTTGGTGTTTCTGGTAGAATGTGGTCTATAACTGCTAGTTTCCTTTCCAACTATAAGCTGAAGGTTGTCCCTGAAGGCCAATCCTCCCCTACCCTCAGTCAATTCTGGTGTCAGTTCCGCAGGGCTCAGTCCTGGGACCAACTCTTTTTCTTCCATACATTAATGATATTCCTGATACTGTCCTGTCTCAGCTGGTGATGTATGTGGACGACTCTCTCCTAACTGTTCTAATACCTCTCGTAGTGTTGTTGCCAACTCACTTGATCAGGATTTGGAGAAGGTCAATACCCTCTGGGGAAACAAATGGTTGGTTACATTTAACTCCAAAAAGACTCAATCATTTTCCGCATCCGGATTCAGAGATATTTACTTTCCCCTCCATACATATGAACTCCAGAGCAATACCTGAATCATCGCATTTGCTGCCTCTTAGGCTTGACTTCTCTACAAATGTGATTTGGGAGCGGTAAATCTGTGGTGTCGGAAAGAGTGCTTCTATGCGAGCGGTTGCCTAATTATCTTGCACAGACGTTTCTACATTCTGATGCTATCCTGTATATTAAGGCAACTATACGGCCCATCATGGAATACTGCTCTCATATTTGGGCTGGCGCATCTGCCTTTCACTTGTCTTTGTTGGATCGTGTGCAGAGATGGGTCAGCAAGAAGCTTGGGTCATCACCAAGCCCTAGCCCATAGTCGATCGTAGGACGTTGGCTGCCCCGAGTCTGCTCTACAAATACTTCCATGGAAGATTATCCTCTGGTCTGACTGACTTGGTCCCTCCAGTCAGGACATTTTAAGCGAGCAACCAGGCTGTTTGCCTCCTCTCACCTGTTCACTTTATCTATCCCAAGGTGTAGAACAAAGAGGTATCAGAACTGCTTCTGCTTCTCTCTGGAATTCCCTTCCTTGTTCCTGAGTTACACCCTATCCCATTTCCTTACCCCTTAACCTTGAGTGGCTTTATAGCAGTGTTTTGGGTGAATCTGCATGAATAAAAAAATAAAAAAAATTTGATCACAGAGTGGCACAGACTAGCCTCCATATCATGCAGAAGCGGTGGCGTTAAAGGTATACAGTTAATATGGGGTTAAATAAATTGGGATTGTTATAAAAACCAACGTGTCTATCCTTCTTGAGGCAAAAAAAAATCTTATTTTAGCAAAGAAACCCGGTAATTTGGCCCAAAGATTGTGCACCTTACTTTGGAGACAAACTTGCCATGTCACATACAGTTTATGTGGTCGGCCCTGCTGTATTATTTATCAGACGTAAACATCGCACTGTCGCATGTGCAGTGGAGTGCTGTATTGTCGATCATCACGCTTGGATGATTTTTGTCTATACGTGACGTCACACGCTCGCAAGGTGGACTTTTTTTGGGGGGGGGTGGGGCAAACATAGGCAAAATTAAGTGCTAAAAGAAAGTCTTTTATTGATTATGTTGTAAACATTACCTAAGAAGAGTTTTTATCCAAATCTATTTCTATATAACTTGAAGCCAGGCACGGAGTCTTACTGATGCTAATTACACCATGCAGACAAATCTTTGAGGTGGTGGGCACCAGCCAAGTGTGCATACAAAAATGGTGTCCATATCATTTCGTATAGGCTAGACTATTGGTGATATACAAAAATGTTGCAAACTGCTTACTGACTAAAATTACCAAAATGTAAATCTTAAAATTTACTGGGCCTGACGTTTCGATCCTAGCGCGACCTTTCTCAAAGGCAGAGTGACAAGGACATAACAGATACATGTACACGAAGAAAGGGGGGGGGGATAGTGAATAGGACACGGATGAGAAACAAAGGACAAAGAGTGAAGCTGGTAGGGAGAGATCAAAGGGAAGGGCAAGGAGTAGGGTAGGGATTAGTGAGAAGAGGGGGAAAGATCAAAGAGAGAAGTGTGAAGGACTGAACACAAAAGAAGGATAATCAGAAAGCTGCATGGTGTTAGTCATTACCCTCCTGGATGTTGAGACCATGTGGTTGAATAGTCCGAAGACGCTTCATCCACATTTTCTCACGGCTAAGACGGACAGCATTACTACAGTGACCAAGTGATTTTATGCCCAGTACACTCATATCTCATATCGAATGATCAGGGAGATTGAAGTGATACCCAACAGGGGTGTCCATTTTACCGGTTTTGATAGTAGACCTATGGCCATAGATCCGTTGTTTGAGGGTGTTTTTGGTCTCGCCAACATACTGAATATTACAAACTCTACAAGAGATGAGGTATATGATGTTGGAGGTAGTGCACGTGATACAGCCATATAGGTCGTGTCGGTAGTTCCAGAAGAATGTCCATTGAAAGAGTCTTTTTCCTTGACATGTGTCTTGCAAACAATGCATTTCAAGGTACACTTAAATGTACCAAATTTAGTTGGAGGTGAAGAGTCCAAAGGGGGAACCTCTACTCGGAAAATTAAGTCACGCAGGTTACAGGGGCGCCTGAAAGCCAAAACAGGCGAATTTGGAATGGCATCAGCCAGACGATCTGAAGTGTGGAGAATATGGTGGTTTTCCTTAGTTATCTTCCTGAGAGGAGGAAGAGAAGGGTGGTAGGAAGTAACTAAGGGAACCTTGGGCTTGACCTTGAGACCTGGTGGCTTTTGTTTTAGTGCCGAACTTCTGGGAATGGAATAGACTTTAGCAATGCCTTTGAGAAAGGTCCTGCTAGGATCGAAATGTCAGGCCCACTAAATTTTAAGAGTTCTTCACTTGGCGAGAACTATAGCCTCTAGCAACCAAGTTACTGGCCAATACACGTGTATGGCGGCGAAAGTCAGACTCATTGGAACATATGCGCCTCAATCTGAGGGCCTGGCTGTAAGCTATACCAGTCTTACAGTGTCTGGGGAGACAACTGGAGGAATGGATATATTGATGAGTGTCGGTGGGCTTAGAATACAAGTCAGTAGTGAGTGTATTGAGGTCTTTCCGGACGGTGACATCCAGAAAGTGGGTCTGCTGGAGAGACCGCTCCCATGTGAAATTGATGGTCCTATGGAAGGAATTGATGTGGTCAAAGAAAGCATTCAAGCTGCTACTGTCCCTAGTCCAAATGAAGAACACGTCATCTACATGTATGTATCTCCACCAAATCCAGGGATGGCATGGAGCCTCACTGAGCATGCGTTCCTCAAGGTCACCCATGAAGAGGCAGGCAAAGGAAGGAGCCATGCGCGTGCCCATGGCAGTGCCATGCCCTTGAAGATAGTGCTTGCCAAGAAAGGAGAAATTATGCCATGCACTTGAAGATAGTGCTTGCCAAGAAAGGAGAAATTATTCTTGGCCAGCACTAGCCTCATGAGGGTGGTTATGTCGGAGATGGGTGGAGAAGACTGTTTTCCTTTGGCCAGGGCCGAGGAGCAAGCTTGAATGCCTTCTTCCTGGGGGATGTTAGTGTATAGAGAGGAAACGTCAATAGTACCAATTATGGCAGTGGTAGGAATTTGATCCTTGACACTTTCCAACTTTCGCAGAAAGTCGGGAGTGTCATGGACGTATAAGGGGATTTGGGGAACTAAGGGTTTGAGAAAAGAGTCAATGAAAAGAGATATGTGTTCCGTAGGTGAACCATTGCCAGAGATGATGGGTCTGCCTGGGTTGTTGGTCTTGTGAATTTTGTGAAAGGTAGAATCTGGCAGTTCTACAATTGATCGGTGATAGACATCTGTGAGCTTTTTTACTCAAATGATCACGTGATTGCATGTCATCCAAAACTTCCTGAATTTGCTCTGAAAATTGCAAATTCCTGAATTTAGACTATTGGTAGACTATTGGCATAAGTTGTTAATGCCAGTGACTCGCTAAGCATTTGTTAGTTCAAATTATCTATACTTATACAGTGTTGTTACTAATATATTATGTATACACTGTACATGTACTTCCAACTTGTTATGAACATGCTATGTATATGTAATAGATATGGACCCATCCCCCCCCCCCAAAAAAAAAAAAGAGGAAAAAAAAGAAAGAAAACCACCAACAACAACTCACGGCAGTTAACGGTTCAATGCTTCTGGCTGGCACCCTCACCAGGCAAAGATTAGTTGACTATTTGGGAATCCTAGCAGCAACCATCAGCACAGGCTGTTACGTAACTTAATGACTTAATGAGTTGTTGAATGTGTTATTCATGGCCGGCTGACTGCAGTGCACTTATAAACATCATATACCTCATCTCTTGTAGAGTTTGTAATATTCAGTGTGTTGGCGAGACCAAAAACACCCTCAAAAAACGGATCTATGGCCATAGGTCTACTATCAAAACCGGTAAAATGGACACCCCTGTTGGGTATCACTTCAATCTCCCTGATCATTTGATATCAGATATGAGTGTACGGGGCATAGAATCACTTGGTCACCGTAGTAATGCTGTCCGTCTTAGCCGTGAGAAAATGTGGATGAAGCGTCTTCGGACTATTCAACCACATGGTCTCAACATCCAGGAGGGTAATGACTAACACCATGCAGCTTTCTGATAATCCTTCTTTTGTGTTCAGTCCTTCACACTTCTCTCTTTGATCTTTCCCCCTCTTGTCACTAATCCCTACCCCACTCCTTGCCCTTCTCTTTGATCTTTCCCCCCCTCACTAATCCCTACCCTACCCCTTGCCCTTCCCTTTGATCTCTCCCTACCAGCTTCACTCTTTGTGCTTTGTTTCTCATCCGTGTCCTATTCACTCTCTCCCCCTTCCTTCGTGTACATGTATCTGTTTTGTCCTTGTCACTCTGCCTTTGAGAAAGGTCCTGCTAGGATCGAAACGTCAGGCCCACTAATTTTAAGATATTTTTTTTTATGTTTGCCCTGAAATCATGAAGGTGAAATTAATAAAAGGGCCTTAAAACTAAGCATGCTTGCTTATCAAAACAGGGACATTATTTTTGGAAATGACTTACCGGTAGCCCTCAAAGCTGTGGTCCAGGCAATTGAAAGTTCTCCTGCCAACCAACATCCAATCACCCGAGGCATTGTGTAAGAGGGGATATCCAAGACAGTATCATATGCCATTCAACTTCAAGAAGACAAGGTTTTATCAGTGGATCCTAAACATGCCAAACCAGGGCATTGTACCAGCAACTTTCTTTGGTAATGGAAATTACCACTCGGCCTCAGCTCAATCCAGCGTGATTGGGCCTCCATGGCTCAAAAGCTAGCAACCGAGGGACTCCATTGAAGCTTGTAAGCAGGAGAAAATCTCACTTAATGATTAAAAGTTTGTCCTGAAAAGATACCTTTGACAAATGGATTATAGACAGTGGCACATTGCAATAATAAGTTTGATACAGACCCTGTATATGGTTGTTTACATGTACCTAAGCAGCTTTGGTATTGTGACTGAAACAAAGTTGATTATGTAGCAGCCCATAGATTAACATGCATTTTCATCCGTTATAATTCGTTATAATGGTCATTGACGATACTTTAAAATAAATCACCATTTCTTCATCACAAGGCCAAAGCTTCGAGGGCCAGGTCATTTCCAAAAAAAGCTTGGCTCATGTTTCATTGCTGATACTTTAAAAGAAATCACCAGAAACATGGCAGCTCAAAGTGCTTAAGTGTTAGTTAACGAGAAGACCATGCAAAATCTTAAAAATTCGAGAAGGTGGGTGAAGGGGTCATCAGTTTCAGTTCAAATCTTGGCTATTTGATCCCCATCTGGAACGATATCACCTGGTGGAGTAGCTCCATGTATATTCCCACAGTGACCGAGTACGAGGCACTGACAATTTTCGGTACAAAAAGGGTATTTGTGGGTGTTTTTTCAAGGCACTTTAGGCATATGATTGCAGCCACGTTTGTGCCCTTAATTTTTTATCATTTTGTGTCAAGTTATATATCAAACGAAAGAGCTCAATCTCTTCTAGACAATGAAATAAAATGCATTGATGTGCAATCGTTCAATGAAAATATCTAGGCTTTGGAAATACATAAATCAGCTCCTTCGAGAAAAAAAGAGTCATTTACGCACCAGACCATTACTTAATTAGTGTAGGGCTGACAGTTACCAAACTTGGTCAAAATAGGGTTTAGATATCCGACTACAATACTCTCAAAACGACGTGCTTAGAGTTGTGATGTGAGAGGATGATATGCCTCTGTTCTGAAGATTGGTGACATGCCTTCCTCACATGAATCCCTGAAATGGCCAGGTATTACCACCTAGGCCTAGGCCTATGCCAACTTCGGCTTCGAGGAAGGTGGTGTGCGCTCCTGGCTGGCATACAACATTAGTGAGCAGTTTCATCTACATACAAAACTGATCAAGCAGCCGCTTGGACCACTTGCCACCAATTACACTGTTGGGAAGTATACTGAGCCCAAAGTCTTGATGGGTGCTATTGGCCAACAGAGGGAAGATGTTCAGTTCTGCACAGAATCAAACTGTGAAAACTTTCTCCACCAATGAACTCCTAACGCATCATTTGACAGCATATTATGCTTCGTCCCTTCAAGGAATCATGGTTTGAACAGATTACATGTCAATGGGCTGCAAAGATTGGGGAAACGCAAGCTGACACCTCTCACTGCAGCAAAGGTGGTGTGATTATAACTTCAAAAGCAGCTTTAGCCCCCACGTCTCAGGCACTCCATGCTGGATGGGCCCGCAAATTGTCCAAGGCCAGAAAGAGGTTTTCACAGCAAGTGAAGAATTTCTTGCTCGCCCAGGTTATAGTTTGTGCCAATATAGGGAAGAAGGAAAGCCCAGAGACTGTGTCGAAACGTTTGGAGAGTCGTTTAGAGAAATATGACTGCTTGACAGCCAACACGTAGCCATTTATTTTTTCACTCCTTGCTGTCTTACACAAATCAGGGGCATTGCTATCCGAGGAGTGGGCTGATGTGAGGTATAATGCTGTGGAATTGGTCGAAAGATGATGATGGTGTACAGAAGCAGTGTGAACTATGAGGCAGTATAGCTTGATGTCATTTACAATGTATTTATTTTGTATAAAATGTTATTACCAAACTAATCTTTCCCAACCGGCTGCCTCTCAAACTAGGCGTGTCGTTGTGGACAGGGTTTTGTCCACAAGGAATCACCCACATTTTTAAAAGCCTTTTTTTATAGGGTTCTTGACTTCTTGTGGTGTATGATGAGAAACAGTGTCTACATGTACAGTACATGGTCTACTTCTTGTGTTTTCCAGAAAGGTTTCAATTGACATGGATCAATGAGAATACAATAACAATACAATACAATAATTAACAATACAATAATTATATACATGTAATTATATTGACTACGTCTTTGACCTGTTACAGAACAAAAACCATTAGCTAAAATCTGGCTTTTTCCTTGCAATGGGATTTAGCTCTATTATCCCCCCTTTTTTATCAATTATTGTTTGCATGCAAAAGTGTGCATGTACTCAATTGCTTTTAATACTTGTACAAGTCATGTAAATGTACAGTGTATATGTAATATTGAAATTTGTAGACAATAGGAGAAGACCTAACAACTTAATACGCCCAAAGGCTTGCACTGATATGTACCTATGGGACCCATACCAATCAGAAAAGCTTATGGCAAGGGTTATAAATAAGAGATGATTCACTATTCCTGTGGTATTTGAAAGGGTACTTTACTTACAAATTGTAAAAGCCGAACTCTTAGTATTAAGGTACTGTCCATCAGGAGGAAATTAGTTATTTTCAACATAATAACCGAATAATACAACTGAAGGACAACCATTTCTTTTTAATTTTAGGTAAATACAGGTTTTCTTTCTTTGCAATACATGTGCTGTACATCAAGACTGCCGCGGAAAACAGGCAATCAAAATCAAAACCGGTACCAGTTTTGACTGATAGAAGGCTAAATATGCAAAAAGTGGTTTTAAGTGGCTAAAGCCGGCTACTGCAAGTCCATATTGAATACAGCTGACAAATAATCTATTGATGCTTCCAAAAGACCATGATAAGGACTGTCTTTTGTCAGAGTTTCATTGTTCAGGGACCTGCACTAATGACACTACAGCAATCCAAAGAAAGCTGTATCTACACCGCAAATTTGGGGGTACCCCTAAGTAAAGGCCTCCCTCTGACTATTAAATATATTTTTTCCTTCAGTTTGGATGTCGGTCTTAGGTCAGGATACAACCTCCACACCCTGCAAGTTTCAATGCTTTACTTCTTTACACTATCAAACAGCAAGCATTTTAAGTTTTGTTGCATGAAATCATCAAAATCGCCCTTTTTTTACTAAAAAAAATACATATTTGACCATTTTTCCATTTCACAAGGTCTGATCGACCTAAAATTTTGCACACCTTCAAGGCTACCTGTGACCCCAACACAAACCAAATTTCAGCCAAATCCGTTGACCCACACCTTTTCACCTTCTCATGAACTAACACTTACCGGTAAACAGAAGAACTGGGTATTTTCATCACCAATGCAATATCCCATTTTCTCCCGTTTCATTGTTGACATTTTAAATAATATGGTTTTCCGGCACTCGTGTCCGGAAAACCCCCTGTGGCACAGAGGGGGTGAGAGCAGGCATTCCAATGGCCTGCTTCGCGAGGGGGCCATCATAGCCTACTCACAATTGGTCGCTTTGCTGTTGGTCTATTGTCGCTGGCCAATCCTTTCCCAGGAGACGGGCAAGCTGTAGCGATCTCGCGCATTCTCTCCCTCTTCCTGCTATACCACTGAGCGTGCAACACGTCCGACGATTCCCTCCCTCCCTCCTCTAGTTTGTTGTCACTTCCATGAGCAGCGGTTCTCACCGGTGCCTGGGCGTTTGCAAGAGCAACGAGTACATACTTGTTTGGGGCAGTTGCCCCTTCTCAGGAGGTCCCTTATAAGCGGCGGTTCCATTTTGTAGTTGGGCACTAATGGCTTAGAGTGAAGCCAGCCTTTCTCTGTATAACCAGTTGGCGTAAGCCAATGAGGGCGCAGGCAGGCACAGTCAGGTCCAGAGGAGAACTACGGTCACCCTATCTCTGGGCTGGGTCAGTTGGGCTAACATCCCAGCTACATTAAAGGCTGTTGATGGTATTCAACACGCTCTATTCTCTATCAGTGAAGTGTAGCCAAGTCCGCCACGTACCGGTATTCTTGTGGGCCGGTTGAATCCCTCTGGTGATGTTACATTTGGGCGCATTACAGCCCAGGGTGCAGTGCACTCTCGTGTTTCTGTCTTCCCTGGGGGAGTTGGTCAGTCTCCCAACTTGTTCCTTATCCATTTGGTGCTATCTTGCAGGAGAGCCCTTAGTACCCTCAGTACCCCACTTGTGGGGACGGTATAAACTGGTTCCTTCGCGGCTTTGTGTACCTGACAGCCCCTGCTTGGGGGATTGTTTCTTGCCCTCTGGCCACGTGAGACCGGTCATCTACACAGGTTAGCCGCTGATTTCACTTATGCCCTCATGCGAATTGCTGTACTCATGCCCAGGTGTGTACTCGGTTAAGCTTGCATTTTTGCCTCCCCTACCCTCAGGACCTCTTCCCTGGGGTCCCCCTCCGTACCTTGGCAGGAGCAGGGGGCACTAATGGGGGCGGTGCCTTGCTAGAGGGGGGAACCCGTGGGTTCACCATGCCTCAGACCATTTGGTTAAATTAAAAATTTACTTGATTCGTTTCTAAAGCTCATCAACAGAGCTCGCTTTCTATTCTGTATTATCGTGACCTTTGACCCTCTTGTTTTAATGGACAGGGGGCTTGATGCTTATTCTTGTAGTAATGAACTTAAGCAAATTCCTTGCAGTGGTTTAGTGTATGTATCTTGCTAAACCAGTTCGCTAGCGTATCTTGCTAGCACTCTAGTCTGTGGCCTTTTCGCTCACTTATGGTTAATTACTCGAGTTACTATGTTTCGCCTTGGGGCCCCATTCAGGTCAGGCAACAGTTAATTGTAATCAAACTGGTCAAACTCCACTTTATTGGCTCAAGTTACACTAAGGCTTTACAGCGTGCAAAACTAACACCTACGTGTACTGAATAGTGCAATAAATGCTCAGTGAGGCTTAGCTGGAGCAGACCACATATATTTTGTACTTGTGCTTCCTCTTGTCCTCTCTAGGGCCAAATAAGACATGCAAGGCTTTGCATGGTGGGTTAAACAATGGGTAACTCGACATACCGGCAGTACATGTATGTGCTGGCCGTCTTCAGGAGAATGTTACTGCCGGTATGTCAAGTTACCACTCAGGTTCTTTTCAGAACCGCAACTCTTCTTTAAGAGACCTTATACATGGTGTCACCGCAATCCCTCCTATATTGACATTTTTTTTTAGTGCTCATGATCAATTAGGTTATATCATGGTTCATGCACTGCCACAAAATGTATTTACCACAATACAATCATGTGAAAAGCAATGGTAGGCTTGTGTCATGCTTTCTAGTAGCCCACACACTATCCAGAATTACACACTAGAATTCTGAATTGTGTAATGGTGGAAATCACCACTCTAACAACGGGACAATGGGCTCAGACATCAAGTGTACATTGTATTTGACTGTACTGGGTTTAGGAAACAAGTTACCATTCATATGGATATGTATATGTACCAGTAGTTGATTTTATTAAAAACACTAACATGCTTGCAATGACAAATTAAATGGTAGTATTAACTATAAATGTTCTTCCAATTGTGGCATATGCTCAGCTGGTAATCTATAAATCTGAGGTCTACCGTATTTCTGTAATTACTAATAACCGGTAATTGGTAGAATCCTAATAAACATCATTCCATTTGTTTAATTAGGAGATTATGTCCGCATTCCCTGGGAATATAACTGGTTTGACCATGGGGCTGTTTTATAGATCCATGGTTTGACCCCTTCCATCATTAACTCAATTGTTTTAATCTTGCAATTTCTGAACTTGTGTCTTTTCCATATGCATGCTGTTCCTGTCGGGTAGGGACATTCAGTTTGATATTCCAAAGAATCTAACTCTTGTCAATAACAATTTTTTTTATACATCTTTGCTCACTTCAAGAAACAACTGCTCTGATAATGTTCTTCCAAATTACTTTGTAAAAGGTATGTTAGTTAAGGTAAATCACATTAAGGTAAAGTTTCAGTAAATTTTGAGGAAACTAACCACACCATTTGCACAAATCCAAATTTCGACCTGACAAATTTGGTTAAAGTAACTTAATCAAGTGGAAGTAAATACAAGTAAATACTTGCTGTGAACTTTTAGCGCTTGGAATGCTGCCATTTTCATGAAAAGTGGAATTTTGTATGATTTTCCAATGGGCGTTTTAAAACAACTTTTGGAGAAAAAAAACATGCTTACCAGCCTTAAAGCCCCAACGCACCATTTGCCCAAATCCAACATGGTCCATTCGCAATTACTGATGACTGTTTTGACATTTACTCGCAATTCTCCAGTGCAGAAAAATAAGCCACTTTTTCACCACTTTCTCGCTACATGGTTGACGGATCGGAGCTGAAACCTTTCAGGGGGGTTATTTCATGCATATGCTGGGTAAGACAAAGTATGGATGCGTTTCTAAGACCTTTACCAATGGTGTGCAGGGGCTTGAATTCTGGCTCTCCTGGGCCAATCTGGAGTGTTTTTACTTTCATCAGATCAACAGTTTTTCTTTCTCATAGCATCGATTGTATCATTTGATGAAAGAAAAAATATCGCTTGGAAAAACCTTTCATTACGGTATGCTACAAGAGAACGTTTAATTTCAGCATCATCCATCTTTTCTTCGAATTTAGCCTATATTCTTGATACTTTTCAGTATTAACTTAATGAAAAACAAATGGAAAAGATATTCTGCCAATAATACAATTATACAATTTTGTATGATATACAATGTAACAATGACAAACTAGAAATTTATGTCTGTTGGCAAACAGAACATAACGCTTTTCTGCATCAATGGGATTTGAACCATACCCTCCATTCCTACCCCAAAACGTACGTGCATATTTTGTGCACAAAGTTTTGTTCACAAACTTTTTCCTCCCAAAATACAGCATTTTTGGTCGAAATATTAATTCACAATTCAGACATCACCCATTGTGCATCGTCAATGGAGCATAGCAAGACATTTGTGTGCGGGTGTGATACTGATAGCCTCTGACCACAGACAGCCTCCACTACAGGCAGTCAAATCTTTGAGATGGTCGTCCCCAACCCAGCGTACAGTTTGTGGAGAAGTGGGCGGAATTCCACTGCCAACACACTGTCTCCCGTGGCAGCACACAATCATGATCATCTGGCAACTTGTGTCAAAGGGGTGCTTCATATTGATTTGTTAGTCAGTAAGCATTAGCAACATACCTGTTACCGGTACTTGATCATTTATTTAGATAGTGAAACAAGCATTAGATAAACAGCTTCAAACCTTTATACTATCTAATTCATCAAGAAGAAAACTACTAAATATCTTTTCTTTCAATAAAATGACCGGAAATATGTCAATGATGGCAGACACCATCCAGCTCATTTTGGTGGAGTTGCAGTGGAATATCCAAGCCGACAAGTGTTGCAATCTTCAAAATCCAGGTTGCATGTACCACCCTCTTTCTCCTAGAGTGACAGATACCAGAAAAACAAATCATGTCTCCCCTACATCAGGATTACAGTTTGAGTTTACCAGTTTCTTATATGCATACCGGTATTCCCCTAGCCTTCTCATACTACATGGCACAGCACAGCCACTTTGAGATCTAATCATGAAGCATACATCCCTCGGATAATGGACATGGGGCACCATACTTCCAGCCTTGTTTGAAATTGGATCATCCCTAAAATATGCCCTGGATTTGGAACCTACTCTCCTGTGATGGTCATGTCAGTGTATGGTCTGGATATCTCCTGTCTGTCCACTGGCTGAGGCAAGTCTGGATGAGAGAATTTGACAGTTGATACCATCCAGCATACTACTGTGTCACACATTGTGTGCGTGTGAGGAAGGGTTGTGATCATAAAATACATGTAGTTGCTGAGCTTCTTTGAAGGGGCAGGCGTTGAGCACTGCCTGTATTTCCAGAAAATTGATTTGTAGCCTGTGGTGTTCCTGATCCCATGACCTCATACCTAATGTGAAGTTCGAGTGGCTCCTTGTTAATTACAAACACATTAGTGGTAATGATGATCCCAGGCATTGGCCACACAATAGTGTCAAGCAATTTATTACTACAGGTACAGATATAGGATTCTGAAGATATGCACAGAAAGCACCAGATGACGGTTGCCTCGTGCCGGTCAGTGAGCTTGCCTCGCGTCCAGATCCCAATGCCAATAAAGCGCTAGGTGACGCAGTGTCACATTGCACACGACAGCGCCACTAGTGTGCCAGCCTCCCGTCACTGGGAGGTCGGTGCAAATTTGTGAACATTTTAAAAATGTAGCATCACCTTTCCCAGTGGGTTTTTGGCACTAATGCAGCCCCATAAATTGGCGCAGGTCTTGCATCTCCTATTTCTGACACTAAGCATTGCTTTGATGTTATTTGATGGCATACCAACACAGGGGTACACAAACCCTAGGCAGGGATTTAGTCTTGGGCCAAGACATCAGTGATCGATGGTGGATTGAGAGTGCATTCTCAAATAATTTGTAATAGCACGCCCTCTTGCGACATACATTGTCCATCTTTGCTGGCTCTCACTAACATCTTGGGAATCCTGCATTGCTGGGTTAACTTTTTCATTGTTTTCTCCCCAGCCTTTCCTAGGGAATCAATCAGCGTGCGATCACTGAAATAAATGTACATAAATTAATATATCATTATGTGACCTGGGTTCAACGGTTCTACATGCGGCTGCTGCATCTAGTGCTAGTAGTGATGCGCATGTGCAAGGCGACCAACGACTTTCGTAAAAAAAAAGTAAATAAGACTTCAGGCTTTGCATGGTGGGTGAATCAATATAGGAAGGTTTGCGGTGACACCATGTATCAGGTCTCTTAAAGGGAGAGGTGTGGTTCTGAAAAGAACCCGAGTGGTAACTCGACGTTTCGACCAGTATGCTCTGGCCTCATGAAAAGTTGAATGTGAAATCGTTTAAACCGAAGCAGTCAGAAGCGATAGATGCGGCTCTACTAGGCAAGGATGTGTTCATCTGTCTGCCAACCGGCTTCGGTAAAAGCCTGATTTTTCAATCACTGCCTCTCTGTAAGTTCGACGTGAAGAAGAATGAGCCGAATAACATCGTCTCCGAATTGTATGCTATTGTTATTGTGTCTCTCAATTCTTTGGCCATGAATCAAGCCACTGGTCTGCGGTACTATTACTACTACTGGAGTTGTGTCTATCGTTAATTTGGTGAAACAGACTAAGTACTTCATTTGTGATCTCAGAAAAAGAATTAATTCTAACAAGTTATCTATTGCAAGAATTACAAATGTGATGGGATTCAGCAGCTGTACTAAAATCACCGACGATGTTCTTTAGGATATTGACAATTTCGTGTTTTGATTTTAACGAATAATAATTCTTACATGTGATCAATTCTTTGGAACAAACCGGACACTATCTGGCAGGTTGTTGTTTACACAGAGCCGCCATGTTGTTCAAATTTCACACGGTACGAACGATGATTGACTTGGATTATGCAAATTACGACCATGAAAACGGTTCATTTACATAAAACAGCGACGCCCACGGCATGTGCAGGATTCCCAAGATGTTAGTGTGAGCCAGCAAAGTTGGACAAATTATTTGAGAATGCACTCTCAATCCACTATCGATCACTGATGTCTTGGCCCAAGACTAGGGAGTGACTGGCCTGTGGGAACTAGGATAAACATGTGACCTAGCACTCCAATATGTCTAGACTCATTAGAGTCTAGACATATTGGAATATTCAAGTTGCAGGAAGTCAAAACCAGTTCCACTGCACGTACCCTCCATTTTAGGGCTGCATTTGGCTTAAAAAATGTTCTGCAAGCCAAGATGCAGACAGTCAATGCACCCTGTAAGTGCCCTATCATCAGCTCTGTGTACAGGTGTGTCATGTAGTCTAGTAGATGGTCACTGCAGGCTGGGCCTCTATCTGGGCCCCTGACCACAAGCCACAGTGATAGTTTGTGGAGACTGTATTATCAAATGAATGACTAACAGCAATGAGTGAGCAAAGGAGTGTATACCGGTAGATATAAAACAAAAATGCAACATAATTTATAATTATCTGCAGTGAGAATCAAAGACTCACAATTTTCTGTCGTTCCTCCTGCAAACTGTTATACTCATTACATCTTGCAGCAAGGTTTCCTGTGGTCAAGCATGCTGATTGAAAATTACAAAGATAAGAAATATGAATTTTATGGCAGTGATGGAAGAAATTTAACATTGATTACAGTATAAGAAAATGTCATGACCATCCTGTAGTTACACTTATGTGTGTGTCAATTCATCTCCTTTATTCATTAACATGACTCTAGACGTGAGACTGGAGTGTGTTTAGAAACAAACCTGCAGACCTAATTGAACTTTTCAACAAAATTAATGTATAGCCTTCTCTTTCCATATGCATGAATTTTCAAATTTCATTATAAAGTGATATCTTCTGTACAAGGAAAATTGTAATGTTTTCACACTGCATTGAATTGAGTGTGCACTGGCCATACCAAGGCCGTGACCAAGACAGCGACCATGCAACTTCATGTGCTGAGTGTTAGTGAAACACAGAGCCACACAGAGCCACTACATCATGTCTATCGCAGTGTTACAGTACATAAACCAGATGATATATGAGACAATACCAGACTATAATATAAAGCGGATTGGTATCTAGCCATTCAAATAGCATGAACGCATTGAGGGTGAACAAGTGCCATGGATCATGTGTGGTTGAATTGCAAACTCAGTGCACAGATTTTTGTCATGCCCTGCACTAGTAAAAGTCTACTATTGCATGACTGACTTCCAAGCGTAAAGTTCTTCTGTCAGTAATTTTTTGTTGGTCAAAAAGAAATGTTCCATATACATGTATAATTCAAATTCTATTCTTCATATATAATGACTATATGGTGCACTGGCATTATTTTTTCATGATCTGATAAGTTGGATGATTCTTTTTCTTTTATTTTAAATACTCAGTCCCCTCTTCAGGGTGCTTCGCTAATGTAACAAACATCTATCCCGGACATTCGGTCACGGACGGCACGGACAGCCTGTTTATTCACCATGAATGACTGGTAAAATGCCACCCACAGAGGGTGCAGTGCACAATGACCTTTGACCTTCAGCGACCTTTAGTCAGCCACCGGCCCGAGTACACAGCAGTTTTTACACGTCAACGAGGGATATGTATGAAGCGGTGATGTAACACAGGAAGCTGGAGTGTTTTCCGTGGCCGTGCGGTAGTTTTACATCGTGGGACTGTTTCCACAGGACTTTTTTCGGTCTTGTTAAGTTACCTTGGCTGAGCGGAAAGTTTCCACGACCCCTTACGGCCTGGTAGTTTTACATTGAGGTCGCGTGAACTTAGCAGGGACGTTAGTTTACCCTGCATTTCCACTGGATTAATGTTGTCATTCTGCTCACTGCTCAGCATCGGTAGTTTTACAAAAGTAAGTCCTGTGGAAACACGGCTTCATAAGCCACCCTTCGTATAAGCCGCAGCTTATATTCAGAAAATTACACGATTTGGGAAGGCCCTCCATCTGTGGGCTAGATTGCTCATATGGAAGAACATTAAACCAGAGGCCTGGGCTTAAATTCTGCTCCAGTCCAAATTTCATAGCACTTTTTTTTTAAGAGGTGCTTTCTTCAAGATGGACATTGACAAAACATGAACTGAAATTGCGTGTATTTTTCTATTAGTGGAAAAGGTTATGCTGTCTTTTCAGACTTACAAAATAAAGTGCTATTTCATAAAGATATAAAAATGACAACCTAAATACCTGTTCTCAGCTGTATCTAAAAAATAGGATATTGTAGCTTAATACTTACAGATGTGATTAATATCCACAGTTTTGTTGTAAGTGTTAGCCTCCATTGTTGCCATGCATGTGTACTTTCCTTTGGTAAGTTCATGTACCATAACCTTCAGTTCCAACAGCTTGTCTGATAATTGAGTTTCCTCCACCAAATGGGTATTGTTTTTTATGAAATTGTCGTTATTCTCTGTATGAAAAGAGAAAAATTCAAACAAAAATATTAAGCAAGTATGTGCAAACAGGACAGATTTTAGTACAAATAATTGAGCATGAAGATGACCATGACGAGGGGAATTGGTAGGTGCGTCTTTGTGATATCCATTAAGATGACACTTTTCAGAGGGCATAATATGTGCCTTTCAGTATCAGAAGTGCAGCAACAGTTAAATTCTGTGTTGAATTATGAATGCAATTGTTAGCAGTAAGTGTTTTCAAATCTCTCCAAACTCATCTCCTTTTCTGATTCAAACCCTGGGAAAGATTTGTTGACTATTTTAGAAAGGTCACCATCTAAGAGATGGATACCTCAGATGAATAAGAGTGCTAGTACACAAAATCAGTGATCAAGGGTTCAAGTCCCAATCCAGTCAAAGTGTTTTTTCCCCCCATATTTCAAAAATGTTTAAAGTTGCCTTGTTAGTTTTCATTTATTTTTATTTATACATATATACATGTATACATTGTATATATGTGGGGAATTGGTTTATTTAACAACACTGTCGTTGGGGGCACTAACAATGCTAGCGTTTGTCCAAACCATTTGACCAAATTTACTTGGGCCATGCTTGGGCAGTCTTCCATAAGTTTTCGGAGGGGTTAGTCACCCTGTGGGACAGACCACAAAGAGCTTCCTATTGTAAGTCGAGCGACTGAGGAAAGGCCAGGGAAGAACACTTCATTTGTCATTCGAGTCCAGGCCCATTGGCTGGTGAGTTCTGAAACTTATTTTATTCAGCATCTTTTGTAATTCCCTGCAATTCCTTGTGGCATGTTTGTACGTTTTCGTGTCTCCGTGGCTGTGGTCGGTTAATGAGGTTCCTTGCTGTAACCAAGAGATTGTTGAGAGTATACGATAGTGTGTAGTATCATGGTAGTATACACCATGCATGACTGGCTTATCACTTAAAGGGGAACGCAACCCACAGAAAAAATTTTGGCTTATCTGATTTGGTGTTAAAAGCAACCTACAATTACCTAGATGTGCTTACTCATCTACGAGTTTCATAAAGAGGGAAAAATTGTGGAATTCAGTGGTCGAATTTGCGTTCCCGCAACCTGCCATCTTTTTTTAGTTGTTTAGGAAGTGGGCTGCAGCCATCAAATTTGAGAAATTTCTCAAAGACGGCTTAAAATACAGTTGAAATGTTGTGATTTGTAGCGATCACTTCACTGAAAAGGACTTGCAGGCCAAACTCACCGGCTCGAAGCCGAGAAAAATACTGAAGGAACATGCCGTACATAATGGTACCATGGAGGAAGAAGGTGGATATATGTAGCGTGCCATATTTTTATTTGTGCTTTAATTTGCACGCTATCGCCGACGAGACTCCAGTCGCCCTCACTGTTTATTCCCTGGTCGCTGTCCCAGCGCTATCGTGTGCATACCATGCACTTCTATGCTGCAGTGAGGTTTCACGATTTCAAGTGCACGACCCCTGACCCCCAATAAGCTATACACAGCTTCACTAACATGTGTAAAAGTGTTTGTAGATTGAGGCTATACGCAATCACCACGCTACAAATCACGTAATTTCAACTGTATTTGTAGCCGACTTTGAGAAATTTCTCAACATTGATGGCCGCAGCCCACTTTCTAAACAACTCAGGTCTCTTGTCGTTGTTGGGAACTGCATGGAAAGATTTCCCCACCTTTTTCCCGCTGACATTTTGACATCCAAAAGCCTAGCAGTACACCATCGTTCAGCTCGCAAGTGTATACATACTACACGTCTCGGCCCATACGGGAGTTTTCCCTTGTGATGTCACACCCCCCGCAATGATTTCCGGCCCCTTCGAAAAGAGGCTTTTGTTTTTCTTGTACTGCGGTTTGGGTTTTTGATGAATAAAGATGAGGGATGGCCCATAGTACTGTATAACAAATTGCCCGAGTCGTCTCTGGATCTGGGATGGTATCCCAACAGAACCAGGTCTTACTGCACTGTTCTCCTGCAATTTAAGGATCATGTCCAGCCAGCTCATAACTCACATGTGCTCTAGTAAGGCTGGTAGTTTAATGAAAACACAATGAGTCATCCAGCCACATGTATCATTCCTCAGAAAATATAACTCACATGAGAACTTGCCAGTCCATGTATGGAGCATAGTGCATACATGTAGGTACATGTAAAATGTTACCCATCAAGTTAAAGTATGTTTGTTGACGCGCTGTTTGAAAGATTGGACACTGTAACTCTTAATTTTTCCTACCACAGTGTCAGGGAAGGCATTCCATATCCTAATCGAAGAATGAAGGGAGGTTCTGTCCAGTGTTGATGTTTTAGCCTGAGGCATGACCACAGCCTGAACAGGCATTGATGAGCTGGCATGGGTTGTTCTGTGAGTTGTATATGGACTTGGCAACAATGCATGGAGATCTCTGTAGGACTATTACTGCAGTGCATTTTGTAAAGCACTGTGACGGCAGCTACTTCTCTTCTGTCTTGGCCAGTTCCCTACAGGCAGTTGCTTGATCTACTCCAATGATTCTGAGAGCTTTTTGCTGAATTGAATCAAGCTGGTTGAAGACAGTTGGTAAGGCACTCATCCACGATAGACAGGCATATACTTGTTTGACTTAAAGGGGAATGCAACCCAAGAAATAAAGTTAGCTTATCTGATAGGGTGTTAAAAACAACCTCAAATTACCTACTGTACATGTATGAGTCACGCAGTCTCAAGTACGATTTTCATAAAGAGAGAAAATTCATGGAATTGTAGGTCGAATTTGCGTTCCCGTACCGAGCCATCTTTTCTAAAAAGCCGCCGCTGTTTGCTGGGGGTGTGATGTCAAAACGGAATGACGGCAACAACGTCCGATTGATTAATAAACCTTTCGAACGTTCGCAAAGCATCATGAGTATAGATGTCAAACTGGCCGTATTTTTATCACCCAACTCTATGTCGAAGCACGTAAGTTCAGTTCACAGAATTTGTGTGTAGATACCAGCAACAAAATATATTTTTGGTTGGAACGTTGAGAGGGTAGTTTCAGAGAAATCATTGACTAGATGACACTAATGCGTGCATCGCGTGCAGCTAGCTACATGCACGTCCCAGTAACCAAGGGAATCTCCACATTTCCACAACCAGTGGCGGCTTTTTCGTAAAGATGGCTACGTACGGGAATGCAAGTTCGGCCAACAATTCCATGAATTTTCTCTCTTTATGAAAATCGTACGTACGTTTTTTTAACACCAATCAGATAAGCCAACTTTATTTCTTGGGTTGCATTCCCCTTTAAATTGAAAAGGCTACATCCACTTCATGTGATCCCCATGCTGTTGTAGCCAGGTTTACAACAACTGGTTGTTTGCATCTAAATTAAATTGGGGTGTGATCCGTGGAGATATACATTTATGGTTGAATGCTATTGTCTGGCATCCCCACCCCAGCAAAAAGCTCACTAATAAGCGCAATTTGAATTGCGATCCAAATCGCAGTTCTGCTTGCGATTTTTTGGAAACAGCGCGATTATTTGCCGGGCGCTGTGTGTGCACAACCGAAAAGAGAAAATCGAAAAGTTACATCCCACAATTCGATGCGCGAAGATAAACATCCTCCTACCGCCCGGCGGCTGTTAGCATAGACTTCTAGCTGTGTGTGCAGCACACGTGGAAGCTTCATCGCAGCGTGTTCACTGCCAGCTAAACATACAGCGCATTCTGTGCACAACATTATACGTACACTGTACATTGTCTGTACATCTGTAATGTACATGTACAGATGGTTACTGTACAGTGTACAATGTACATGTACATGTACTACACAGGGACAGTTTCATGTCAACAAACTTTTCGCCTCTGGATACCAGGTCAGTTTCTGGACAGCGTGCTGGCTGTACCAAACAACGGGTACCAACAGTAGCTGTCAAAAGTTTGCGTGTTCGAACACGGGTGCCTTTTCAAAGTCCATGCCCTGAAAGGAGAGAGCCAGCTGACGGACAGCAAAACGAGCTACTACAGCGCAAAAATGTCGCAAACTTTGTTTCCTTTTTTCAGGTATGCCTCCGTACGTGATCGTTTTTCAAATTATTCTCACAGTCCATGTTCCATGAGAAGGTGTGTTAAAGACACGGCCAGCTCATAAAGCCTCATATGCACGTTGCACAGGCGCTGTTCATGGCACAGTATAGGTTCCTGTTGGACACTCTTGGGTCACATTTCAGGCATGCGCAGTTCTGACAGAATCTGATCAGTTTTTGAATCGCGATTCACTTTTCGATTTTTTTTGCCGTGTGCGGATGCACGCGAAAACAAATGTTTTTCAATCGCAATCCACTTTTCAGTCATTTTTTTCTAGTGGGAACGCACCTAATAAGGGAAGGCCACCATCTAAGGGCAGGATATCTGGTATATGAAACCAGAGGTCTCAGGTTCAAGTCCCAATGTAGTCAAAAAAATTCCCCATTTTTCAGAGGGCACATCTCTCATTTGAATAATTTATACAGGTAAGTGAATACATAATTAGGTACATGTAGGTATAGATCAATCAAAAAATAAACTTAGGTACATTTTTCAATGACCACTTCAACTGTTTAAAAGTTGCCTGTCACTTTCCTTTGACATGTTTTACAGATTTGATTTTTTTTCCTTCATAATTGTTCAAAATGTCCAAGTCAATTTTTCCTCTATTTGTTTGTGCTTCATAAAACACTACACTGCAGAATCTGCAAGCAACACATCTCTTGAAAACATTGGAAGTGCCTCACATATTTATCATCCTGTGTCAGATTTTATAATCTCAAACATGCTATACACTAATTGTGCTTATTTATACACAGCTGGGTAGCTCCTGGTAAAATCCTGTTTGTTTGAAAATAACATTTTGGTGAAAATCTTTTAATAATTCTACCACCATGGTGCTAGAATCATACATATGCAAGTATGATTTAACTGTAGTCAAACTGTGTTTAAATGTACCCACCTTTAACCCATGACAGATTGGTGTTGCCATGGAAATAGGGGCCACCATCAACCTCACAGTACAGGAAGATGACTGAATTATCACAAGAATCGATCTTCTCAGATGCTGGCTGAACAAACACTGTACAAGGGCCAAAAAAGCGTCCATTTAATAACTGGCTATTTTGTTGTTTGGTTGTTTTTGTTTCCCTAGTCATTTTCCATATTCTGTTACATCTCACCAATCACAGCAACAGACACTCACTGGCTACGCAGAACAAGTAAACTACATGTACATGTACCACTTGGGATATACAGTATATATACCAAATGGTACATCCTATGTACAAGAAGTTCAGCTGTATTTTTTGCTTATTATTGTGCGTTTAGGAATTCAGCCATCACACTGTGATGAGAAACATGCTGTTTGTAAACACATAAGTGCATAAGGTTCAGTGATGAAAAAATTAAAAACAAATCTCTGAACCATATTTTATAATGATAAATGCACAAAAGACTGGAACAGCTAGACATAAGAACAATGAATCATTGAAGAAACACCACGGCACCTCATTGAGTGAAACTATGTTTTCTTCACCGATGTCATCTTCATTATATTGTGCTAATGCATACAGATGCCGAAAATCAAATCAAAACAAGATTTAGTCTATGTAAATTAAAAATGTCTGGAGGTTCTGGATTTTTAAATAAATGAATTAAATGGGAATGCAATCCAAGAAATAAAGTTTGCTTACCTGATTAGGTGTTAAAAACAACCTACAATTACCTGAGTCACTCACGTACAATTTTCATAAAGAGAGAAAATTCATGGAATTGTTGGCCGAATTTGCATTCCTGTACGTAGCCATCTTTTCGAAAAAGCCGCCGCTGGTTGTGGAAATGTGAGTGAGGACGGATAACTGCCGCATGACTATGAGTATTGAGGTGCCCAGATGTGCCCCCTATACTACGTGCAGTGTGTGTACACTAGTGAGCTAAACAATGGTGTACTGCCACTGCCAGGCTTTTGGCTGTAAAAATGCTAGCTGGAAAAAGCTGGAAAACACTTCCATGCAATTCCCAATAAGGACAAGAAAACTGAGTTACTTAGGAAAAAGAAAGTGGGGTGATTTGTACTGTAGCGATCACTTTACCTCCATGCTTCACCGAGGAGGATTGGGAGGAGGACTTGCGGGCCAAACTCACCGCCTCGAAGCCGAGAAAGCATACTGAAAGAACATGCTGTTCCTTCTCTATATTCCACATTGACCAGCGATGGCAACACGTGAATCGACAGCTTCAAGAATTTCCGAATTGTTTTTGTTTCGGTAGTCTATGTTAATGTTTACTTATTCTCCCATGCACGTGCATGTGAGCTACTTCTTGGTGAAGACTGCATGACTCAGTTTGATTTCTTGATTTAAAAAACTAGAAATTAATTCTAAAAATACAAGTATCTTTTTAATATTTTTGGGGTTTAGATTTATGTATGACTTTGTGAAAATATTGATGAATAACTTTAGTAACAATTAAAAGGATTGAACAAGCTTAATAAAACCTGTTCGACATTCGAAAAAGCATTATGGGTATAGATTACAAACCGGCTGTGTTTTTATCACACAACTCTATGGTGAAGCACGTAAAATCGTGAATTGTTTAGTATTTTCTCAAAAACCAGATGGAATTCAGAAATTAAACTCACACAGAATTTTCGTCTAGATACCAGCAACCCCAACTGAGCGTTCCGACAAAAAATGTATTTTGTTGCTGCCTTTTGCTGGTATGTAGACGAACATTTTGTGTGAGTTTCATTTCGGAACTCCATCTGTTTTTTTAGAAAAAAAATCACTAACGTTCAAAAGGTTTATTGATCAATCAGATGCGGTTAACGCCATTCCGGTGTGACATTACACTCCAGCAAACAGTGGCAAAAAGATGGCTAGGTACGGGAAAGCAAATTTGGCCTACAATTCCATGAATTTTCTCTCTTTATGAAAATCGTATGCGAGTGTCTCATAGGTAATTGTAGGTTGATTTTAACACCCAATCAGATAAGCAAACTTTATTTCGTGGGTTGCATTCCCCTTTAAACGAAAAATGACATTTGATGAAGGAATTTACTCGAAACACCCAGCCTTCAGTGAAGGCATGACGTCATATCCATCACAGCATTACAGTACATGAATGCACCAGTGGAGGCGAAAAACATACGATATGTATACATGTATAAGAAAGGATACAGACTACATAAAGTAGACTTGTATCTACGGCAGTCAGTCATGGAGTGAAATTGAGTCGTATTGAAGGCAAACAAGTGCCATGGAACACGTGTGGTTGAATCTCAAACTCAGTTCATTTTTGTTATGCCCATACTGTGCCTAATAAAAATCTACTAAGTCATCTGGCTGCCCAGAAAATTGTTCGCAGCAAGAGTGATTTTGAAGAAAGTGTCCTTTGTCATCTTTTCATTGTAGAGGAAAAGGAACACTGCTCAGATCAACTCAGCATGGAATCATTGACATTACTGGTGTAATCAATGGCACTTTCATCAGATTCTGGCTCATTTAGATGAGCATTTACAGTTCTGTGCATTCATTTGGAATCCTTACAGCCATCCTCATAGCTCCTCTTCATTTTGATGATACCCTGTTAGGGCAACATCAACTAATGTCAGAATTTCTAATGAACTTTCTCCTACCCCGTGATATTTGTTCATTATATGAACAAATATCAAGGTCAGCTTTTAACCAGCACCAGTCAGCCAACCTCAACCTATAGACCACCTCCAAGCTTTGATTTCCAACAGACCCAGCAATCTGCTTCCTCTCAACACTCAGAGGTGTCAATTAATATATGATATAAAACATACAGACTTAAAATGAACTTTATGAACTTTAAATGAACTTCATATACTCACCGTTTGCTTGTCCATTCTGACATATGGAATTTGATCTTGTACTAGACAAAAAGGAAATCATATACATAGAGAATCACATTTCTATTTTCAACATGGATTTCATAGTGCAACTAATGTTATTCCTGTTAATTCAACAGTTTGCTCTGAATATACCGGTACCTTTCAACATTTTCAATAAGCTGTCTTCCATGTTTTCCTGAAAAATTTCCTTTTCATTTATCAAATGATAACAGGGAAAGCTTGGAAACATGTTTTCATGTATATTATTTTAAAAGGTGTGCAGTGTTAAAGTGATGTCAAAAAATAGTCTAAAATCACTCAGGAAGAGCATGCTGAGTATAGGGGCAGTATTGAATTGCATTTTAAATTGATCATTGAAAAATTCCAATACATTCCATACAAGAGTATCTCTTTTGCTTGAAACAGGTTTCTTGTGGCATTTGCAAATTAAGACACTTCTGCTGTCCCTGAAAAAATAGGTTGGTGAATTTATTGAATAAATAGCGCTTTTTAATGTAAAATACAGTGGTTTATCTTCTTCTATTTGAGTCAAATATGTTTGCCTGTTTTTGTCTGTATCAGTGAGAGTTTGCCATTCCAATGTAACGTTTGAAAGTTTAACTTGTATACTAACAATGAGAAGTCATCTTTTTTTTATTTGCACATCTTTTTTTATTTTGGAGGCAACAATATAGTATTACTTTGGTAAGATTTTCACTGAAGTCCATCAGACACTACAGCACATATGTACACTGTATGACCAAAATAATTGCAAGCCAGAGTTCCATTCAGTGCAGAAAACCAAAATGACTTTACCTCGAAAAGTAAGAGTGGTTGTGACACTCAATTAAATACTTCCTGGAAAGGTCCATGTAGGATATTAACAAGTCTGTGCAATGCACTGTGTACATGCACATGGAAAATGCTCACCAAATGTACATTTTGACCGTGTCAAGTCACACCCATGGTGACAACACTGAAGTGATGACAGATGACAAGACATCTTGCAAACTGCACACCGTAAATCATCAGCTCTGAATGACTTCTTATAAGGCACAAGATGTCCAGAGTTAGCTGACTATCATCCCATTCAAGTGGATATGGTCTGGATTGTGAATTAATGCTGCCAGTACCAATGAAAGATGTGTGAGTGGGCATAATGTTTGGCCGTTTGGTCATAAAGAATATGTAGTTTTGATTGTTTAGATGATGTAATATAGAAATGCGGGGTTCTCCCACCACACATGTCACATGAACCATTCGCGGTTAATCCAAGACAGATGCAGTATTGAAGGGGCGCACTGATGTATGATCGTATAAAAGCAGTCCCCAGCAACAAAAATCCAATTCAAGCCACTGCTTATACTGCTGAGGATTGTGACTATAAAGTGAACGCTGGATAAACAGAGTTAAAGTTGAAATGCCGGGCAACAAAAAGATCATTTCAATCCAGACAAGTTATTTGACAAATTCAAAGAATACTTAAACAATAAGTTTCACACTATTGCAAAATCAGAAAAGAATTCAGATAATTCATCAGTTAACCACTTCGCGCCAGGTGGTTTTTCAGCGCCGATGACCGCCATACGGGGGTTTCTGAACAATGCATCATTTTAAAATCTCGCTAAAACAATCGGAACAATATATTTCTGTGAAATAAATCGATAAGGGTATACTACATGTATGGGTACAAGAGAGTAAAACCTGGCACAACTCGGACATCGTTGTGGCTTTTGTCAAGAGATTACCTGTTTGAAAAAGGGCCCATTGTGCGTCGGACTTGTGTGTGTGTGTGTGCGTTTACCGTGCTGTCAATCCCTGACCACAGACTCCAGCCTCCACTCCAGGCAGTCAAATCTTTGAGTTGGTCGGCCACAACCGAGCGGTAAATTGCGGTAAAGAATGTGGGGGGAATTAAAGAATGTGAAGGGAATTCCAATGCTTGACCGACGACTGTTGGGCTGTGTGGCATGCAAACACAATGTCCCCCGCGTGCTTTCAGCGGCAGCGCGGTATCCCTCGATCCTCCACAGTAAAAGTCCCACAATTGCACAATTACTGCTGCTAATCTTGCAATTCATGTGGCAACTTGCGTCAAAAAGTGTCTTTGTACTGATTCATATTGCTTTGTTCTAAGCTGAAAAGAGTCTTTGTTTAGAATGTGGACAATGGTGGTGCCCGGATTCGGAGGGCCCCATTGCATACCGGTAGTCGATCAAGCCAACGGAGCTCCGGATTCGGAGGTCCCGGCGCGAAGTGGTGAAAGAACATAAGATCAAACTCAAGGCAAAGGAATTGACAAGACCCGGGAATTGGGCACAGTTCGAATACTACCGGAAGGTCGAGATAGCACTTGACAAAATCAAGACAGCCCTTGGCAAAGACGACATCAAAAGAGCAGAAGGCGGCCTCAAGGAAGCTGAAACTTTGGTCCTAGAAAGGAAGAAGACCATCAAGCAGCAAGGCTTGTTGGGCGACCATCTAGGAGTTGGACAATTTGGCTACTTTGGCCATTGAACACACTTGGATTTTTATCAAATGTTGCAAATGCATAGAGCCCATAATGAAATTGTGCACATCATCCTTGATGTCATCATGATGTCATCATGTGTCACGTGACAGTGCGTTAAAGGGGCAAATTTCCAGACTCAAATATTACCAAAAGGACACGGTTGCTTGGGTCGAACCTTGGTATGTATCTAAGTTGGGAAAAGGTGTATTCAAAAATTGCTATAACTCAACTGTGATGTCATCTCATGAATATTTTCTGCTTTTCTGCCAAAATGATGTCATCAAAATGCGTGACTATAAAGCACATAATTATTAGCCATTGGTCAATCTTCTCAAAATTTGGTGAGCAGTTAGCTATTGTTCTAGACATTCAAAATCTGAAGGTTGGCATGGATTGAATATTGTTTTGATCTATCATGATTTTTTAATATAATTATTAAGTCCCATAGACTTTGTGCATGAAATGTGTGTGTCCGTTTTGATGTTAGCATGAATGGCAGGGGTACGAATCTCGGTAACAGTTCACTCTCTATTGTCCAGCACAGGTGTAAACCAAATTGAAATTGGCAGGGTATGAACCTTAAAGGGGCTTGAATAAAATTTAAAAAACTTACTATTCTTAAATTGGATTTGGAGCAGGTCATATGTAAGTCTGTCTTTTTCAGCAACTCTTCAGGTGATTAAACATATCCTTTAAATAATTGTCTGCAGTGTCCACAGACGTGGGTTGGTGCTGTCTAGGTAGTGTTTGCTGTAAAGAGTGATTATCCCCATGGTGTCACCCTTATTTAAAGTTTCATTTCATAGTCATTGTTGTGAAGCAAAACCTTGCAGGATTTAATCAAGAGCCACCAGAAAAGTGTTCAGGAATTATTTGGTTGTGGAGGTAAGCATCTTTTGGTTTACTTAGGGTTAGTTTAGAGATGCAACCAAGACTGGTCTTTGTATTGACTCCATGTCAGTCAAAGGGTATCATATGAAATATGTGGGTGCAGATAAAATTGGTCGGCAGCTTTAGAATGGGGTCTGGAACTGGAAGTAGGTTTCAAGCAATCGCGGGTTGATCCTCTGAATGGCACAAAATGGCTGTAGCATGATGGGTGTCAATAGGCAGAGGCTTGATTGTGAAAGAGAATTAATGACCAAGTAGATCTGAGGCAAAAACCCATCTGTCCTGGGTAACTTCTTGAAGGTCCTGAAGAGGAAGGGATCTGGTCCCCTCTGCCTATACCTGGAGAACAACTGTGTGCTTGGACTGTCACTGTGGGTTTCACTATTAAACACACTCACTTAACTAACAGGGCTTGGTTGCTGAATCATCCTTTGATGTGTTGCTGCTTCAATGATAGTTATTGGCACTCTTACTTGGTGCCTGGAGGTCTGAAAGGGTCAGCTTGTTTTAAGAAAACTCAATGGTGCAAGTTGCTGATGTTTGACTGCATGGTGTCTGGCCTCTAGTGTTGACAACTGCCCTTTGCGGGCACAGCTTCTTGGTATTTTCAGTTTCAATGAATGCTACTTCTTTCCCCAATGTACATATGAAGGGACACTATGAGAGGGTCCAGTTGATGGGTCACTAGTTTGCCATGTCTCACCTTCCTCAATACTGTCATTATTAGTGTCTGACAGTCATACCATACATGTAGATGGGAGAATAGGCACACACGCATGTACAGTAGTCCCAGCTCATACCGTACTGTGAGCATGGCTTTCATTCCATGTAGGGTGGTTGTGAAATGGACCCCAAGTAGTTGACATGGAGGAACAAGTTGGCGATACATGTACACTAGACTCCCGAATGGCTAATGCTGAACAAGTCCATCTACTGTACATGTACATGCGTACATTTTACAGACAGCTACCGGTAGCTCAGACAAGACCTTTCTCAGACAGGTGGCTTACATATTATAGCTTTGTGTACCAAGCTCATAACATGTTAAGGGTCCCCCTACAGCCCCTACACAACATTTGTTGAGGTCAAAGAATAGCATCCATATATTGTCTGATCCAACATTTGCATGAAATAGCACACCTGTGAAAATTTCAGCTCAATCCGCCAACCGAGTCTCGAGAAAATCGTGGAAACCGCTTCATTTGTTTCATGAAAATGCAGCATTCAACGTCGTACTGTTCCGAAATGCAGTTTAGATCTCGGTGAGACGTAAACTATTTCTTTTACTCATTTCTCCCAAAATGCAACATTTTAGGCAGAAATATTTCAGTGAGAGGTTTCTACTATAACCATCTTCAAACTGTATAAGTTTCATGTAAATCTGTGAACATTTCTTTTTTTTAATCTTACCAATGTTGTGTAGGGGCTTTAAAGCATCATCTAAAACCAAGATTACAAAGTCAAAATCATCAGTCCTGTCAAACACATTGTGATATATGCAGTGCTCATTCAAGGAAACTTGCTTTCACAAAGACCATTTGGGCTCATACCGGTACATATACGTTTGTACACTGCATTGCTGTCTGTGTCTGTTGCCATCAGGAAGGTTTTCTCAAAGAAATCTCAATCCTTTTTCGTAACTGACCAGATTCTGAAAAAAGGCCCCATTTGATAAGTGTTTATATTTGGAAGGGGAAAACACAAGTGCATACAGCCTTTTGGCCCCTCATCCATGGTACATCCCTTATTGTAGTATGGCAGTGCCATTTTCCACCTTGTCCATCCGGATCTTGTCCATCCGACCTGTCTTAAGTCATCACACATAGCAGGAGAAAATGGCAGGACTTTATCCAGCCAACTATCATGACACACAGCAGCAGGAAAACTGGAAAACAATCAGTGTGCTTGGTAATGACTACACTAAGACACAACCCAGCTCAGTCACCCCTGACCAAGTGGCACATCAACTCCTCAAGAACAGTCAAGGAAATCAAGAACACTGCCCAAGATGAGCCAAGGTTCCAAATGTCCAGGGCCCAATTTCATAGAGCCGCTTAAGCGTGAACATCTGGTAAGCAGGAAAAGCCTGCATTGTGTAAGCAGGATTACAAACTGCACTGCACTGCAATTTCAGTTGCTTTTGACTTGGATTTCACTCTTCTTTACTCAGCACAAAACAAGAGTAAAGGTTTTGCTGGCAAGGTAATCCTATGAATCATGATTTGCTTAAAGGCCCAATACAACATTGGGAAGATCGGGAAACATCGATGTCCACAGATTTCCTTCTAATTTACACAGTCTGTAGATGGTCATGATAGAATCCTCATGTTGAAATCCTACGGTCTGGGATGCTGTACTTCTCTAAATCTTCACTCAAACATCGACAAATAGTCTATTACTCGCGAGTAATAAACGATTTCTTACACTACTGAATGGTGCGTAAACCGTGACGGCTTTTTGCATTTTCCTACTTTCTCAGATTACCATTTGAGCTGAAACCTTTGCATGATTTCTTTTTTAGAATGTTTAATGGTTTAACACACAAACTGTGGCAATCTTTTGACTTTTACCAATGTTGTATCAGGGCCTTTCAGCAAATTTTGGCAATTAACTAGCTCTTTGAAATTGGCTCCTGACAGCATACTCTCCAGAGTCACAAGGATTGACTTCCAACATACCTAAGCTGTGGAGGAAAGCCAAAGTCATCGCACTGCTACAGGCCTATTGCTAAGCTATTCAGAAAGCTTATTCTGAACTGCATCACCTATTTTGTGGATGAATGCCTAATCAATCAGGCTTCAGACCAGGGAAATTGTGCACTGGGCAACACCTCAACCTCACACAATTAATTCAAGATGGGTTTGAGAAAGGATTGATAACAGGTGCTGCTTTTGTTGACCTCTCGGTAGTGTTTGATACTGTGGATCACAGAATCCTAGTCCAAAGAATCTTTGGACAGACTTCAAGCTGTCAAACTCCAAGCTGTCAAAAAGGTTCTCAAAACAGGGTCTATTTGATCTCAATATTTTTTTCTGCAAATTTGGCCAAAACAAGGCTATAAAGTCACTTAAGGTTAAGGGCTAAGGAAAAAAGGAGATATTGAGGGACTCCGGAAGGCTGGAGATAGGAATTGACATTCCTTTTAAAAAGGGCAATACTACCCGGTAGGCTGGGGGGAAAATGAAACCTGGAAGGAATTTCCAGAGAGAGGCTGAATGAGGGAAGAAGCTGTCTTGATACCTCTTTGTTCTACACCTTAGGATAGATAGAGTGTACGGGTGAGAGAAGGCAAACAGCCTGGTTGCTCACTTAAAAGACCTGACTAGGGGACCAAGAGCAGAAGAACACCTTGCATGGAAATATCGGGTAGAGGAGACTCAGGATGGCCATCGTCCTACGATAGGCGAGGGGTTGCAGTCACAACCCAAGCTTCTTGCTGACAAGGTTAATAACCCACCTCTGCACCCGATCCAACAGGGACAAGTGACAGGCAGATGCACTAGCCCAAATATGAGAGCAGTATTCCATGATGGGCCGTATAGTTGCCTTAATATACAGGATAGCATCAGCATGTAGTGTGCATGAAAAAGACAACCAGCTTGCATAGAAGCACTCTTTGCCACACCACAGATATACCGCTCCCACAGGTAGCATTTGCAGGGAACTCCAGCCCCAAAAGGGATGACTCGGATAATGCTCCGGAGTTCATATTTATAGAGGGAAAGTTAATGTCTCTTGATCCAGAAGCGGAAAATAATCTAGTCCTTTTGGAGAAAACAGAAAGCTTGTGAGATCTATGTCCAGTGTTACAGCACAAGCTTCACCTCTCAGGTCCAAGGCCCTATTGAAATGATCCATTATTAGGGAAAGCATATCACCTGTTGAGAGAGAATGTCAAAAGCCATACTGAGTACTGACAGTCAGAAAAAAGCCATACTGACAGTCAGAAAGAAGATTGTTCTCTTCAAGATATCAAGGAGCTGCTTATTGAGAAAGCATTCAAAGATCTTACTAAAAATGGGGAGTAGACTGATACAGACGGTAGGTTGATGGGTCAGAAAGTTCCCCAGAACCTTTGAAGACTGGAACAACAGATGGCAGACACAAACATAAGTCACAAAGACCACATTGTGAAATCCAAAGTTAAGATTGGGGCTAGGAACAGCATCCTCAAGAAATTGGCCAATACCAGCATGGGCACAGATGCTGGAACTATCTGAACATCTGCACTCCCCTTATGCTTCTCAGCGGCAGAATGTGCCTCTCTAGTCTGGAGTAAGTTGAGTAACGCTGCCAAGATCCACCCTGCCCTAAATGCTGCCTGCAGGGCTATACCTTGGTGCTTGAAAACAACAAGAATTGACAATCTCTATCTGCTGTCTGGCATTGCCAATCCCTACATCAGACGTGAGGCCCTCCCTCAGAAGGAGAATCTCAAACAAGAGACATAGCCTAGTCAACCTCTGTTTGACCAAGAACCAGCAGAGAAGAGCTTAAAGTCAAGGCAAAGCTTCCTCCATTCCATACTAGAGGCTGGCCCTCTGGTCCAGCTACCTGCACAGCACTACACACAAATCCTCTCTCTGCACAGACGAATCTCTACCCTACTGCTCTAAGGAAGAGTGGCCTTTCTGGTCCTGCCTAATTTGCCTAAGATCAGAAACTGGACGTTGCAAAGTATCTAGAGACAACTGGGGCTAGGAGGATGATCCTACAGCATGTGAGTGTGGAGAAGAGCAGACGATGAGACATCTGCTGGTGTGCCTTCTCCTGCCTGAACAGTGCAACCAGTACGATCTTGGGGTCCTCAACAGAAGTGTGTCACACTTGTGTCAATCCAAACAAAAATAACAGTTAAAGCAGATGATGTACCAGATGGACAGCCAGCCAGATGGACAAGATGACTGGTACTATAACATAGGCTCACTTAACTTTCAAACTCGCCCCCCAAAGGAAATGATAAAACTCACCCATCGAATTGGTAGTTTGTCAGGCATGTAGGGCATGAATTAAAAGGTATGGACCCAAGTAATGCATGTACTTAAAACTTACCACACACATTGCCCTTGGAGCCATTTACAATACGGTGATTTGACAACATCACACTCCTTTTGTGATCTAGCCGAGCATTGAGTATTTAGGCTCCATCTCACAACATTGTTCTCTGTTGTTATCACAAGATGTGTCACATTTTCCTTTTCTAACAGTTTTAATCCAGTCACGGGTCCAGAGGTCCCCTTTAAGGCAAAAATATATGTATATGACTTTTATCATGAATAAAGATTGAGCATTTGCAAATTATGTTATGCCAATACAATCAAACAGCCTGTTCCATTTCCGTATAACAATGTGAGCATACCATGGAAATTCACCAATAAAGTTCATGTTTGTGTACATAAATACAAAACCACAAACTGTGCAAAAATCAAAATGTAATGAATAAAATAAAGTAAGCAATTGTGGTGACAAATCCAAAGCTATGAAATGTCTAACAAGATGCCACTCAGCGCTTAGGGAATACACGTATCTATTAAACATAGAGAAACCTATCAGCTGTGTTGTACTGTCACACAATTACAAGATACATCAATTACCAATACAATTGATGAATGCCCAAAAGCATAAAAACATGAAATTATGATCCCAAGGGAGACACAAAATAGTCTGTAAAACTGCAGTGTATTTGGATGTCATGGTCTGCATGAACCAGCTGTGGGTACATTCCAAGGTTAGCAGCAAAGTTGATTGAAAGAACATACTGTAGTAAGTGGCTTAAATCACTTCACACTGGGACCTCCAAATTTGGAGTGTCTGTGGTGTTACTGGGGCTGTTCCAATGTCCCCCCCCCCCACCCCCAATGCAATTATTTGGATCGTGATTTGAGTCGCGATTCATACTTTTGGTGAACACAACAAATGCAATTATTAGTGGGTTTTGAATCGTGATTCTTAGATGCTTACATGTTGCTATGGGCAGATTATTATTATTTATTATTTTTAAAGGCGATGTATCAGTTTTAATAATTCAAATGTAGATTACAGCTATGACAGATCTCAAAATGTGCTATCCAAGCATTCCTTTTTCAATGTCTGATCCATGCATATTGGGAACCAGGTAACAATGTATCATGTTATCAACCTGTTATATCATACATCTTCAATTAAAATAATAATTCTATCTTAAATTTTATATTTATGTACTCTTTGACACAGATATAAAGTACATAGAATTTGATGCAATAATTTAACTAGATTTTCTCATGCATTTTTATTTACAAAATATAGGAAAATAATGAGAACAAAAAAATCAGACTTACCAGTTCGTTTACTTCTACAGTATTTCCATCAAAATATTTGATTACAGAACCTTTGGCTGTCAGTGTGGAACAAAAATGATAAAATATTTATAGCAGTTACAAGCCAAACATTATTCAAGTAAAATAGAGGCTAGATTACATAAAGAAATTGAGCATCAATTGACACATCTAGTTGAATATGAAAAATTATATATAAGGGATACTTTCACATCATGATAGCAGCATATATCGGTCATTTTTAGAAGTTTTGCAAATGCTCTAAACAACGTGTCAAATCTTGAAAAACACAAATGAGTTCCATCATGATTTATCTTTTAATTTGGTAAGCATTTTTGTCATATAATATTAAAGATCCCCTCCTCCTTGAAACCCAGTGTATCATTTCTGATAGCTACTGGAGCATGCCCATGTCTATTTACTACTGATGGTGCAAGACACTTGACATTGTACATGTACTTAGGAGGATATGTCATATGTCTGTGGTCATATATCACTCAACAGTAATTGCAGTAAAACACTTTATCCATTCTTTTTATTAGACAGAAATTTAGGTTTTTCATATTTTTCTGCAAACCTTACACTTACCTGTACCAAAGAAGTAGACTGAATTTTCAAAATCAATTGCCAAGGAAGTGAAGCGAACTCCATCTACATAAAACATTGGTACTGCTGACATATTGAAGTTACTTGGTGGAGACTCCTGAAACCCATCAGTTGGATCATCAGGATTATAGTTGGGTACAGGTTTATCCATTAGTGGATTTTCAGTAGTTGAATGATCTTCATTACACTAGAAACAAAAAGTAACAAAAATAGGTGTGTTTATATTACAAAGGAGTTTTACCCCTCATATTATAAAGAACCAAAATGTTCAATTAAATCAATTCATTTCCATCAAAGTAAAGAAAAACTGACTAGGAACATTTAAAAAATGTTTTTAAAATGGCAAAGAAAACTTTGACTGGATCGGGACTTGAACCCGAGACCTATGGTTTTGCGCACCAGTGATCTTACCATCTGACCTATCCAGCATTTAGATGATGGCCTTCCCAAAATACGTAGTCAACTAGTCTTTGCCTGGGTGGGGGCACCAGTCAAAACATTCAACCATTAACTGCATATATTTCCATGGATCACACCGCTTTCATTCAGATGCAAAAAACCAATAGTTAAAAACCTGGCTACAGCAGCTTGGGGATCACACAAAGTGGATACATAAGTCTATGTATATACATGTATATATTATATAAATATATACATATATGTAGTAATATATAGAATATATACTTTAAAGGGCTAACACAGCATTGGTCGAGGTGAAAGAATGGCATCCAAACATTGTCTGATCCAACATATGTATGAAATACATGTAGCACACCTGTGAAAATTTCAGCTCAATCCATCAACTAAGTCTCGAGAAAATAGTGAAAAACCGCTTCATTTGTTTTGCAGAAATGCAGCATTCAACGAAATGTTCCGAAAAATATTTGAATTTGATGTTCATTTGACTCAATTGGAGTGTAACTTCACATTCTGCTTTTTGGCACAAAAACTAATTATCAAACAGGTTTGAGAAGATTGGCCAATGCCTTATGTGTGATTTAAAATCTTGCTTTTTGATTTATCATTATCAAATCTCATTTGGCCATCACATTTTGGAGAATCTGAACTACCGGTACATACTCAATAATTGTAAAAAATAAAAATAAAAAAAACCATCATGCTTGGAAAGCTGCTTAAATGAAAATCAAAATCAAGATCACTGCCATAAAAGACTATACCAGTAAGTGCAGAGATGGGAGACCATCAAATGCCTGCTAGGTTAATCAAATTATAGTCCTGCTCTGTCGTTCACAGCTTCCCACTGCAGCCAGTGTGCACACACAGAAGGAAGCTTCAGTCACCCAAATTGAGTCATGCTCACAATGAAGTGTGATTAAAGGCTTTGATCCACACAACATTGTATCCTGTTCCCTAGTTCCTCATGCATTTGGTCGAGTTTAAAAACAAACCCACTGCCTCCATTACACCTTTCCAACTGGACTGAGGCCAACCAAATTAAAATTAGAGTGGAGGCTAGTCCTCAAGGGGTCAGAAGGGGTCAGAAGTTATTTTTCTACAAGTTCCCTTCCAGAAAGTTAATTATGGCAAAGTGCTGTGACGTTGTAATTTCCAAAGAATATAATTTCTGTGTTTCTTCAAGAAAGAAGTCTCCAAAAAGACTAATGTCTGCCATTACATTAATGAGCTTGACGGTTTCCTCAAGCATCCAGTTGATCCTTTTCTTTGTCATTACTATAGCTATTCGTAATGCACGCTTGACAAGCTTGTTGATACTGAGAGCAATACTGGTAAACATATACCACCGTGTAAATAATATCACAGTACCAGTGATACGAATATAATTATTGTCTGGCCAGACGGTCTGAGGAGAATGTGGTGATTGTCATTAATAATTTTCCAGAGGGGAGGGAGACAAGGATGAAAGCTGGTGACCAAGGGGATCCTGGACCTTTTCGTATTGCGAGGAGACGTTCCTGTAAGGGTTAGACTACGGCAAACAGACCAGACACCCCTGTTCTGGACACCCCATTCCTGGCATATTGACGTCCTTGGAACCAACCAGATCTGATTGTTCGTGCTAAGGTCCCCTCTTTGGCCCCAAACCAGCATGGAACCCTCAAGTGTAATTTCTTGCAGGGTTTGCAACTTTCAATATGTCGGCGAAACTAGAAAAACCTCAAGAAACAACTCTATGGTCACAGAACTACCATCAACACCCAGCAAGTAGATACCCCTATGGGCCATCACTTCCATCTCCCTAATCATTCCATTCTTGACATGTCTGTACAGGGCTAATCCTCACCTCATTAACACCTCTTTTCTTCATCTTCCATGTGGCTTTCTCCTTTGATCTCCCACTTCCCTCCTATCCCTTTGATCCTCCCTATCCTTTTGTTTGTTTTCCCTAATCTCCCCTCCCTCAGTGCACATCTGCATCTCACTCCCTTCCCTTTTGTCCTTCCTCTGCTATGTGCTTGTTTCATGCATTTACTAGTGTTAACATTTGTGCCAGTGCTGACAGGGGTTATCCTCTTCGCCCGCTGGCCGATGGCCATTTCTCAATGTTTGGGCCTTGCCAGTGTTTCTGTGAACCATGTCAGCTGCTGAGCCATGTGTAAAATGTTTGTGTATATGTGGGCAGTGTGGGCCTATGGCTGTGTGGGCCATTGTGATGCCATTTGGGCATATTTGTGTTGACCATGTGGGCCAATGGGGCTGCATCCCCCCAAAAGAAGTGGAATTGGGTTTCCACCAATGCCTAGAAAAAAATGTGCTGCTTTGCCATATGCAAAAGTAAACCTTGGTATCCGGCACCACATTGTCTGGTCAAAATAAAAATGCTATATTTGGCTGCAGCAAAGAGAGAAACAATATCTTAGTCATATGTCACTTTCTCGGTCTGAGTATAAATTACTTATTTCTTGATGGGAGTGGGAAGGAGACTGCTTTAATCCCCACAAAACAAAAATGGGAGCAGAGGACCAAAGTGAATGGATATACATGAACCTACCACTACTAGGGATCAACAAATGGAACTTGCACGGTGGGAATAAGAGCACCCACTAGGTGATAAGAATCTTAAATTTGGCATTTTAAAATGTAACCGAAGAAGACATTAAAGTCTAATACAACAATGTGAGCATTTGATGGGACAGAAACTTTTGTTGATCCTATATGAGATGTTTGTTCTCACAGACACTTGTTATAGTATATATCCTTTGTTTTGTAGGGATTACCATGCCTTCTTTATAAGTCATATCAGTCATATCAGTCATATAAGTCATATCATATCAAAGTCAATATCTGACAGTATGTTATCTTTGAAATCCTGCTTTTTTCATGAAATAACAAAAGGTAACAAATTCAATAAATTAATTAAGTGGTAGTAAATATACAGAGAATTTAAAGGGATAACACAACATGGGTCGAGGTCAAAGAATAGCATCCATACGTTGTCTGATCCAACATATGCATGATATAGCACTCCTTTTAAAATTTAAGCTCAATCCGCCAACCGAGTCTCGAGAAAATTGTGAAAACCGCTTCATTTAATTAGCGAAAATGCAGCATTCAACGCCGTACTGTTCCGAAAAATAGTTTAGATCTCGGGGTGAGACGTAAATTATTTCTTTATTCTTTTCTCCAAAAATACAAAATTTTAGACAGAAATATTTCAGTGCAAGATTTCTACTATAACCATCTTGAAACTGTATAAGTTTCCTGTAAATCTGTGAACATTTTTGTTTTTGGGATCTTACCAATGTTGTGTAGGGGATTTAAAAGAGAGAGTAAAAAATGTCATACAACATACCGTGCCAGGTCTTGGATTCAATTTTGGAGTTGGGAGCCATTCGCTGTTTGTGTTCACTTGCTCTTTAAAAACTCCTTCATCAAATAACTTCATAATGTCTGTCATTCTATAACGACACATAGCTGAGGAGTTTGGTCCAAGGCTACAAAAAGTAAAGTAAGTTTCAACACAAAAACAAATCAACTGAAAAATCAAATGATGGATCAAAAATCCACCCAAAAATTACATGGAGTCATTAACCCACTTGTATTCTTAAGTACCGGTATAAGTTATAGTAAAAGTTGTAAAAGGACAACTTAAGTTCTGGTGCTTGGCATGTTTAAAATTCTGCCTTTAAGAAAGGTTCTGCTATTTTTCTATGTTTAAAAATTCATGATGAAACCAATGCCATTACCCTGAACATGCATCAGAGCTTACACATGTCATGTTTCAGAAATAAAATGCATACATGGACACAAAGCTTGCATCAGTCTTCAGTTTGTCACATCAAGATGAAAATGAATTACAGTAGGTGTTTTTAACAAGGTCAAGGTGCTTTGCTTAATGCAACAACAAAATGAGAGAATGTAATGTTTTACATAGAAAAGGTAAAAATATAAACAGAGATAAGATGGGAAGTACTTCATTTATTAAAGGGCTGTCGTTCACTGTCTATTGTTATAATATAACGCAGCTTTGTACATATATATAACCAGACAACTACAGTCTATACATGAAGGTCAAATATTCAAGGCATTTGTTTCCATCATACATATGCAAATTTGAAATCAAAATTATAAGAAATACATGCTCTCTCAAATTGACCTTTGACCCATATCTAAAGATGCCATTTTCACATTTTCCAAAATTTGAAAGGCCTGGGACTTGCGCACCTAGAAGCCGATTTCACCAAACATTGCGCAAGCTGCGCCACTTTTGTTTGTGGTGCAAGCCTTGCGCTAAAGAGATTGCGCAGCTACATGTACGCAACATCCTTGCGTCCAATTTCAAGAAAGTCGTCTTTGCTGCACAATGCTTTCTTTATTAATAAAAGGTGTGGACGAGCCTAAAACAGAGTACAAAGGTCACATTGAACTCTGTTTTTGCAGCATTTACACGTACTCATATTGAGTGTGAATCTGAAAGGTTTGTGTTCGCCGTATTCGTTACGGTACTTACCCATTCCACTTCCACATATTGAAAGAAAATAAACATATGTTTGCCAGGTAAATTCACTTACAGCTCCGATACGAATAATTGAATACGTGAATAACAATGAAAATTATGTGGTGTAGATGACAGAAATCGCGCACATTATGTCGGGAGACTTTCGTGAAGTTTTTGTTTCAGTGACAAGCTGACGGTGTTTTTTGTATGCAGTGGGTGAAATCATGTCAGAATACGAGTCACATTTGATGATGTTTTCCCATGGCAAATAGTTTTTAGGTGTTCAAATTAGCCTTTCTTTAAGAGATAAGACTTTGACTTAGTTTGAGTCAAAAAGTGTATTTCTTGTTGACGAAATTCCAACTCTATTGCACAAACGAGTATACAGAATGATTGTCGTGTGCATAAACGCTCACGACTGATGACTCTCTGATGCTTGCATTGGGCTAGCAAGAGCTATATTTTTTAGACTTACGCCACCTCATCCCATAAAATGTGGCGCAAGCCAACGACTTGCGCCAGTTTTTGATGTGGCGCAACTTACGTGAAATAGCTGCGCCATAAAATGTGCCGCAGGGTGTTACGCCATTGCGCAAGGTTTTGTGAAATCGGCTGCAGCACTCTTACCATCTGAGCAAGAATTGTTGAAAAGTTCCCAATCAATTTTTCCTTTGTTTTGTTTGATTTATAGAGCTTGATGACTAGCAGAGTGTACTACAGAATGAATCATACTTTAAACAAAGTGTAGGTTAAAAAATTAAAACGGATTAAAGGTCTTAAAAGTGTGACAAGGTAATCATGAGCCCCTTCATGAAAACCACATTTTATGACCATCATTATGATCGTTCTTAAATTAGCTCATGATGACTGATGAAGGAATTATCTTTGATTTTTAGTAAAAAATTGTCCATTTTGTTATTGTTATTGTTATTTTGGCGTTACTCAGTGTTGCATACAAGTACAGTAACTTTCATCAAGATCTGAAGATTAGCAGCCAATTTCATGAAATATTAGTTCATGGCATAACTCCAAAGTGCGCAATAACTTTTTGACATATTTCAAGAGAGTTACGCACTATCAAAACAGGACGTGCAAGTCAGGGGATTAAGCCATGAAATGTGGCGTAACTTACACCACGTTTTTAGGTAGTGTTAGTCATTGCTCCACATTGTAAAAATGGTGTTGATGCTGCAGTTAGCGCAACATAAACATCAGAGAGTACATGTACTTTGCAGAGAGAGATAGTTTTGCAACAGCGAAATTATAGGCGGTGATACAGATTTTCCCAGAAGGGGAAAATCAAAGATAAATTTGCAAGACACTTTCGTGCATGAAACTCCGGTAATATTCTGTTTTTACTGTAATAATGAAAAGCAACAAACATGCATCTTATTTCTATATTGACAGCCTGCCACGCGGCAAATGGCTGCCTCCAATAGATTTCAAAGGCGCATATTCCATATCTACAACGACATGCATCTTGTAGACTGGTTCCCTCCCAGTAACCCAAAATTAATACTACAACTTGTACAAGCGTAAACAGGGAACTACCCTGAAATACATATGCCTGTGCTCGTAGTGCTGCATATTCAAGCACAGTTCATAAGCTTCAGCCTTTCATATTACACCATCTGCACTGTGCATGGTGCGTCACGTTCACCTCAGTGTGTTGGTTTCGTGATGGAAAAAATCTCAAAATTTAGTGGGCCTGACGTTTCGATCCTAGCAGGACCTTTCTCAAAGGCAGAGTGACCATTTTGTAAAAAAATCATGATGTCGAGCGTTGTGCAGTGGGGTTTTTAATTGGTTCTACTTCCAGTAAATAAATATTTTTCTCAAAAAGAAACAACAATTTTTGTGCACTGTCCATTCAAAAATTGATATTTTCATGCAGTCCGGAAAGTGCCTCTGGCCGAGGCACATTCCAGGCATGCACAGTTCGGCCAGCCAAAAATGATTTTTGAATCATGATCCATTTTTTGAAAATGTTTGCCGTGTGTAGATTCTAGAATCACAATGATGCAATCCACTTTTAAATGATTTTTCTTGTTTCCAACAGAGGCAACTCTATTCGATCAGGTCAAAAATCCAACACAACCTGAAACATCTTTGGTTCCTCTTGTAAAGTGGGTCTGGAGTCACTCCACCCATCGTGTTTGGGGTTCACGACTTAATATTTCCCCCACAAAAATTGCATTGTGCCATTCATCAATTTTACAATCTCAAAACAAAAACCACCAAAATATGTTGCTTCATCAATGCAACAATATTCTTTGACTAATTGGCAGCTTTCTATCAACCAAAATAGTTCTTTGCAATGAAATTACTTAGTTATCCAATTTTTACATGAGAAAATCAATATATCAATATTTGAAAATCCCCAAATCAACGGTGCCTATGCTGTACCGTGGGATCAAACACATACGGTATTTGGCACAACATGCACAAAGGAGTTCTAAGTGATATACGGAACACCCTTTATACTCACGCACAGATATATAAATTTGCTATTCATATAGTGTGCAAGAATTTAATACAGTCCCATCTTACTTACGTCTGTGATGTAAAAACTGCATAAGCTTCCTCACCATTCCAAACTACATCCTCTAAAAATAAAAACAAGATTACCAATCAATAAAAAGTACTCAACAATGTTACAATCCATGTGATTCCATGAATTCTGTTAGATTATTACCAATGATCAAAATATATAACGTCAAATAATCATTGAAAACTCTGTGTGATACTTACGTATTTCACTGTAGTAAAATGGCAGCAATGTATCTGGGACTGAGCAGTTGAGAAGAGCCTTGACAAATGTGGTAAACGTAGCACTATCACCTGTATCATTCTGAATAAGATTTGGAACAAAACTAAATTTTAGCCTAAGACTGCCTTCTGCATCAATTCATTCTCTACAAAACTGCAGGATTTTGCCTACAATATAAAATTGTATGAACATAAATTGCATGGACCAACCCTCCCCAAGGAAAGTTGTCTGCACACTGAATAATACACTATGTTTGGATTACTGATCATGCTTTAATTGATGTATACTGTGGTCCCTGGATTTATGTGGATTGTTTTCATGTATCTCATGTACATGTAAATAAAGTCTGCTATATACTGTATGTAGATGCTTGTTGCATTGTGGTATTCATAAGAAAATCACTCTGCAATCATCTTCATTGGGTCTAAAGTTTATGCAGGGGCTTAGCTGATGCCTCATGACATGGTTCTTCATCTGACTGCTTTACAGTGAACCAATACATTGCCCAATCAATTAGAGACAAAAAAATCAAATGAACAAACGTTACAATGGAATCATTACAATGAAGGTTTAGGTAGGGCTAGGGTATGGCTTGTAACAAGGAAACAACTATAAAAAGAAGATATGAACTTCCCAAAAAATCATTCATTCTATTCAATGCTTATGAACTATTGGTTAAAAATACAAGATAAATACCACTTTCCTAAATATATCTACCGGTATAAAGGGAAACATTAAGGACACTGATGACCTCAGATGTATTGACTGGACTGGCACTTAAACCAGAGACCTTTGGCAGTCTTACCACCTGACCTATAGGTGGGGCGCCAGTCAGAATCATTAAACTCTTAACTGCCATAAATCTCCAGGGATCACAATTCAATTTTCATTCAGATTGTGAAATTGTACACTTGCACAGAACTACAGTATGCATACTGTACGTCGTGCACATAACTTACCCGACAAACCCGAGCAATTCTTGAGTACTGCTTCTTTTCAAAGGTACCATACTCCAATGCCATTTCCCGGAAGAAGAAAAAGATGTAACCACTACCAACATCATCTGTGTAATCAAATGGTTTCCCTACAAACACTGGAGCTGAAATAGATAACAAATACAGCAAATAAGATACAAATGTTCCATGTTCCATTTTCATACAGTACATGTACATGTGAGAATATGGTTTTTGCATGTCCCTGTGACCTTTTCACGAGACTACAGTACTCATTGACCTTTACTATGAAGATCGCTTCTTCGTCACAGATCATCAATCTAGTTTTGAATAATTGAGTTAGTTAATTTATGAGGATTGAAACCAGGTTAAGAATGGGTGAATGGTGAATTCTATAGACACACTATGAAATTATTTTGCATTGCGTGTCTTGAATGTGTATGCGGTCCACACTCAAATCTTCGGTTGGGTGTCTGGTGTTGTTGTTTTAGACTTCAGTGTAGCCAACTTTGGCCCTGAAAAAGCGAAAACTGTCAAGCAAGCCCTCTCTTTTGCAACCCCTCCAATGAACTACTCTTCCTCTGTTGCAGTGCCCGTAGTTTTCAAATATTGTTAAAATATTGTTATAAAAGGGTCAAGCAAAATGCTTTGGTGAAGTTGGGTCGGCCAAAATCGCTGTTTTAACCAAAGTCTCATAATTAATGCGCATTCTCGAAACAAACAAAAATTTCCTTAAACAAATGTGCACAAATAGATTAGGACTATATAACCGAGTTGCCGTTATGACCAAGCTCTTTATTATAGGAGTCGACTGTATTAATTTTGCACCAAAAGCCACATGGATATTACGAGTTTGACTAGCTACATATAGCATGCCCTTATTCATACAGTATACTTGACTGATATATAAAATGTTGTTCATCACAATCAGAAACTTTCTCTGGATCATCCTTACAAGGGGTGATCACTCCTCATTACATGTATGTATACCGTTGTGGCAGTCAGAGGACTGATTTACACTACTTTATATGTGCTGATTAACCACTTAACACCTAGCCTTTATCAACGTCCATGACCTCTATATGGGTGATATGAATAATGCTCAAATTTAAAAATCACCAAAATATTTGAACAATTTTGAAAAATGGCAAAGAAAACTTTGACTGGACCAGGATTTGAACCCGACCGAGACCTCAGGTTTAACGTACTAGTAAGAGTACCATCTCAGCTATCCAGCCCTTAGATACGGTGGCCTTCCCAAATTGTCAACTAGTCTGTCAGGGTGGGGGGGGGGGCCCCAACTTTCATTCAGATGCAACCAACCAATTGTTTTAAACCTGGCTACAGCAGCTCGGTGATCCCCTGAATGCATGGTGCCTTTGCAATTGTCTCTTTCCAATGTCCATTACCAGTAAATACATTACAACCATGTGTTTGGTCTTGGACTGGGTATTCGAAGAGCATTTGTATGGATTCCAAACCTTTCTGTTCAGCCCAACTTTGTGAAGGTGTTGTCAACAAATTCCAAATTGGGTGGATTTAGCGTTGGATTAGCGTTGAATATAGCCATAGGTAACATGGGTCTAGGGTTCATGATGCTGCCTTCTAGTTGAGCCACTGTGCCAACTGTGCATTACAGGCCAGCATGAAATTAGCAGGGAAGAGGGTCATTCTCTGGTCATTACCGGTATTCAAAGGTAATGTGATTGTTTCTACCATTTCTTTACTCAAAAATAAAGGTTTTTCTTTAAAAGCGGGCCTCTATCGTGGTCCATCAAATCCGACGCTTTTGTTAATTTTTTAATTCAGAATATATGCCTTTAAAAAAATGAGGATCAAAAACCACCTTTTTAACAGCATGCCGTGGTCGAATCGAGAAAAGGATGAATGACGTCACAGTGATATGCAATGACCCCGTGACGTACATCTTGGGAGTCCCCCCACTTGTGCACATGTATGCTACAACAGGTGGCCATAGTGAATACGCGCTGTAAAGCTTGTTCCAAGTCCCCTAGTCTGTTCGTGTTTAGTTTGTTACAGCATGACAACAACAATATTTTTCCCGCTGAACACATTGCCATCGCTATGTACAATGCCACAATCATGTGGTTGTGGTTGTGGTTGTAGTCGAAATACCAGCAAAAATCCGGGAGTACGGTATGCCTCCTGTCTTTTCAACCCGACACGAATTGGTCCGCTTCATAAAGAACGTGCTCTGACTGAAAGGCTTCAATATAAAAGGCTTTTGAAAGGCTTCACTATGCCATGGTATTTGTCTGAGTAACTTGGACAGTAAAACTGGGACTTTTTCTTCTGCGGCCACGCGGTACCTTACCGTGACATTCCTGAAGGTGATTCTACCGTGCATCCGCACGTGGACTTTGTTTTACACGGATGGACTGTTTATTCACCGTAAAGACTGGCAAAATGCCACCTAATGAGGGCGCTGTGCTCATTGACCTTTGGCCTTTTGCGGAAATGACATCTTTTTCACGTGCTAGTTTGATCGTTGTTTGGTCAGCCACCGCGAACGCCAGCGCCACGTACACTGGCGTGCAAAAGTATTTACGCACCCAATGCAACATTTTCAACTTAAAATTTCACTTTGAAATTTCACAGTTGTTCACTAAACAATCACACCAGTGTCTGGAGTCATTAATTTAATCAGTAATAATCATATTTCAGGCTTACATGTATAATGAATATTTACGAAATGAAGCTGGAACCCCAGTCATAAATATGGAAACTACAGTTGCCAAGCCTTATAAGGAGTGCCACAATTTGCATATGAATGCCGTCTGGGAGCCGTTGAACGGCAGCAATGCCCAGGCAAAATCAGATCAATGATTAGCAAAAAGGGGTGGTTTGTGCTGCGCTTGGCATGGTGAAGGGATTTTGACTCTGAAACATGTCACAAGACTTCGATCAGCGAAGGTACCATGAAGTAACATTCAAGCAACGTTTCCACAAGCAATTCGATGAAAAACATCGTGAAAATTGGGCAACCAAGGAGCAGCAATGTTGTCCAACATCTTGTCCGGACCTCCCATTTAAAACGTGTTTTGACCGCCGCTGAGCTACTCAATCGACCGGGCCAGATCTGCAGGGTTTACGTTTATTGGTCAATCATTTTCTGTCGTCTTGCAGCAGCGGGGCTTCGTGGACGAACTGACAGGCATAAACCCCGCCTTCCACCAAGCCACAAGGCTCGTGGTTGGATAAGGCCCGGGAAAATCTCGCCTGGACCCGGCTGACTGGACCGACGAATCGCAGTGAGTTCACCATGAAGTTTGGCTTCGTAATAAGACAGATTTTTTACAAATTAATCAGCCTATCTGACATTGTTTAGACCAGTAAACTATGGCCAATCTGTCTGCGTGTATCATGAAGACTTTTCGAACATGCAGGTAGCACGTGAGCAACGTATACTGCATACATGTACAACTGTACATGTACATGTACATGAACTGTGCATGCACATGTAAATACATTTACATGTGCATGTGATTGTAAACAGTGAATCACCCGAGTAACCAGTGAATTGAATGAGTCTGGGTACCACACAGCCAGTTTCGCGCCGCAACGAGGGATTAGTGTGTAGTGGTGACGTAATACAGGAAGCTGGAGCATTTTACAGCGGGGCCGCGGTAGTTCTACATGGTGGAATTGTTCGCACAGGACTTTTTTTTCGGCCCTGTTAAGTTACCGTGGCTGAGCGGAAAGTTTCCGCGACGTCTTTCGGCCTGTTAGTTTTACATCGCGCTCGCGGTAACATAACAGGGACGTCAGTCTACCGTGCATACGCACGGGACTTATTTTTGTCATTCTTCCGTTCAGCCACGGTAGATTGACAATATTCTCGTGCGAACAGCCCTTTTCAATCAATTCACTCCACAAACCAAACCTGATTGCATGGCTATAAACAATTGATCAAAAGCTCATTTATACAAAAACCAGGCTTGTATCAGTGATTGTTCAACAGCCGATCATTCACTGGCTGTTCATGGGACTTGGACATCGCGTCCATTGGCCTCAGCGCCTCTGTTTGCTGCCTAGGGCTCCAACCGATATGGCTCAGCACTGCGCACATTTTCACCCCCTCTTCATTGTCATCATCATCACTGCTTGTGCTAGTGCTGCTGCTTGATGAAGAAGAAAATCCTTCCGAAAGAATGGTGTTTCTTCCCAGCATCCGTCGGAATCGCCGCCATAACTTGCAGCAAACACGCGTCAAGGGTGCACCGACTATGCGCTAACGGAATCAATAATGTGTAGTGCAAGACATGCTGTAGTCCAGGTATACGACCCCACACTGTCGCGCGTGCATTTCGTTGTTTTGGACGACTCCCAAGATGCACGTCATCAAGCTTATCGATCGATCGGCCCGTGACCTCTGTTTTGTAAATTGCGCGTGATACGAACCCCTCAACAACAACAAAAATTGCGGGTTAGAGTTAAGTTTTTCTGATATCAATGATTTATTCTGATAACAAACAACTACATGAACATACAAGAAATAGTTAAAATCGGTGTAATTCTGTATGGTTAGTAATGTAGTCAGATTGACTCTACAGGAAAGAAATTTCACCATAGAACTTTATTAAACCAACTGATTGGACTTACCATTGAGGAATTTGCCCTGAACACTTGATGAACGAAGTTCTAATTCAACAAGGCTATTGGTGGTTGTAATATTAGCAGAATATCGTTCAAATACTGCCTCAGAGGAGCTTGTTGTATATAAAACATCTTCATCACCACGGGCTGTTAAAATCAAGCAATAGCAATCCACTTATAAAGATTATATTACTGATGATAGTTATTTGATCATCCATGAATCAAATGGTTTATCCAAATACTTGTACTTCTGATTTTTAAGTGTCTTCATTTGTTTGTCAGTTTGTATGAGGTATTATTTTCTATAGGCCTGACCTATTTTCGTGAGGTCATTAGTGTGCAACAGTGGAATAACGACATCAAGTTTTACTTGACAAATTTGCATGATGGCGAATGAGGCATCTCCAGAGCCGAATGTTCTCTGTTGCATTGCAGCTACTCGTTGTACATGGTATCGTCACAATTGGAACATTACTAATGGTAGAAACATCAGTAGACACTGAAACACATCTTCCATTTTGATAACAATTGTCAGCACATGTATTCATAAGAAAGGAAGTCCATGTTCTTGTAAATGTACAATGTACATGTACAGTGTGCAATGTACAATACATGTTCATGTACGGTACATGTACATGTACGGTACATGTACCGTACCTGTACAGTACGTACCAGTTTTCGCGCATCATGGCCGGACTTCCATTGCTCCACGCCTGATCACTGCAGGATCAGGATCGAATGTAAATGTGGCATGGATCAGATCCCACTAGCTTGATCGCGACCACAGGATCTGATCCTCCATGGCAAGATCAAGTCTAAACGCAGTGCATAAAAATGGTCATGTGATAGCCCTTTCAAGTGCAATTATGACGCAATCTTGAGTTCTTCAGGATCACAACTATAGCTTGAATAATCTACAACTCTATGACGTTTTAAAAGCATATTGTAATGTGGAAAAGCACATACAGTATGCTATGAAATGTATGTATGATATGTTTTTGTTAAGATATGTCCCATAAATCCCATAGACAAAGCACATGGGTTTTGTACCCAACACTTCTGCCATTGAAAGCACTTGGATTTTATTCATACTTTTGGCAAATACGTAAAGCCCATTGTGAAGTTACGTCTCGTAATCTGAAATCAATCATGACAGCATCACGTGTCACGTGACAGCGCTTTAAATGGGCAAATTTCAAACTCCATTAAAAGCAAAAGTAGAAGTTCGTTTGGTTTCAACTTTGCACTATAATATAGTTGGGAAAAGGTGTATCCCAAAATTTCCCTTATTCGATCATGACCTCATCTCATGAATATTAATGAGGTCATGAACTTTTCAGCTTGTAACATTCAATTGAGCATATTTGGTCAACGAAGAGAGAATTTTAATTTTTTTTCTTTTATATCTTTTGGGATATGGTTTAGGAACACCTAACATGATACACCAAAATGATATGACGTAACCATAACGTTATCAAAATGAGTGATTTTAAAGCACACATAAGCCATTGGTCAATCTTCTCGAAATTTGGTGGGCAGTTAGCTATTGTGCTAGACATTCAAAATCTTACGTTTGGAACCGAAGAACTATTGTTTAAAATTATTTTGACTTTTGTAATATTATATAGTCAAGGCCCATAGACTTTGTGCACAAAATATGTGTGCGCTTTTTGGGGTAGGAATGGAGGGTATGGATTAGAATCCCAGTGATGTCAACTTTTTTTTGTCATTCGCAAATTTGATCAAAACGATGCAAAGAGGGCCTACACTCAGTATCAAATAAAAATGTGTATTTTTTCTTTTTTTCCTTGTCTGTTTTTGCAAGGATGGTCACATGACAGCAGTGTGCAATCATGTCGCGATCTTAGATCCCAAAGGATCAACATTTGACATGTAATTAAGTTGGGAAAAGGTGTATCTAAAAATGGCTATCTTGTGATGGTGATGTCATCTTATGAATATTAATGAGGTCATATTGTTTTCATTTTTTCACATTAATTTATTTGAGCATATTTGCCACATTTTCTTTTCTTTTCAAAACAAATGAAACAGACTTTTGGGCCAAAATGTTTTCATCGCATGTCACGTGACAGCGCTTTAAAGGGGCAAATGTCTCATTCTTCTCATGCACAAAGCAAACAAAAATCCAATTGACTTGAAATGCGATATTGGGACACAGATGCAGAAAAGCATTATATTCTATTTTTTAAACAGACATAAATCTCTACTTTTTGTTGTTGTTGTAATTGTTTTATAATTGTAGCTTGCAGTGGCCTGACTTACAAAAACACTTTTCGCTGACGATGCACATTCTGGTGAAATTCCTTGCCTAGCTTAGCAACAATGAAAGATCCTGTGAAATATGTTTACTATACATGTATGTGACAAAAATATGCTTACAGTAACAGATTCCATAAGATTGGGCCCTAGTCAAAAGAATTGTCTTTACTAAATAAGTAAGTGCTTTCTACATACAGTATTACCAATTTCACCTCAGGTTCTCACACATACTATAATTCTCTTTCTAATACATTTAACAAGAAAAACTAATCTATTGCTAAACTATTTCTTGCTTAACAAAATATTATATTACAATTACTTACCAAATATAGCTGAAGATGGGTTTGCAAATGGAGAAAAGGGAACTATGTTCACCTTTGATGATGATGTTTGAACTCGAACAACATTGTCACATGGAGTCTCTCCTTGCTGACACTACATATCAAAAAGTGGAAGTTGAAAAACGGGAAACATTTGACACTTGACGGCTCTTCCATATATATTTGAGGTCAAGCATTACTAGGGTCATTCTGTCCACAGACTGCCAGTGCTAGAATCAAGAAAGTCTGAGACCAAGAAATACCATTCTTTATAGAGTATTGTGGATATGATGTATGTCACCCTGACGCCAAATTAGTTCTATAATAGAGATATGTTTATTATATAAAAACTAAAAAAATAAACGTGGGGGTGAATCTATGCTACAGCTTATAAATAGCAGTCATTCACTATTAATATACATGTACATGTACAATCACAATTAACTTAACATTTGAGGCAGATATTTGACATACAGAAACAAAACATTTACCGTTAATCAATGGACTTGTTAGTTATCCCACATTGTCCATTAAACAGATTTATGCACACCATTCATCAAGCCACTCATCTACCAATCATTCAAGGAGGCTAGCCAAGGGCTGAGACATCCCAATGGCCATGGAGACTCCCCAACCCATCAGCTGACTCAGCTCCTCCCAGTGATAATGTATAGTGACTCCTGATAGGCTTCATCCCCTACATCAGGAACAAGACAAGCTAGACCAGATCCACCCATCTTTGTGGCCTATGTCCCAAGATGGGGCAGTAAGTGTAAGTACATGTAAGAACTATACGTAAAACACTTCTTTCCATATACTTAAGCAGGCCTCGAACTTAAGCAAAAAAGGGGCAGGCCACTTTGGCCTTGCCGTCATCAAAATTGCACAGGGCACCAAGGCCAACTCAAGGGGGCAGGCACCGAGGCCAACTCACTGTGGCATCAAAAGGCCAATCAAAAGGCCAAACCTTTATTATTTTACATTTTTATACAGCCATTGTAAACACAATCTGTATAGTGTAGATCACAAAACACCATGTCGCCTTCCTTGTATACTGAAAAAAAAAAAAAAATCTTGACAGTTATTTTAATTGACCGCCTCGAATTCAGTTTTGTTTTGAAGGGTAGAAAGATGGCTGCACCTAGGCTTGGGTGGTTTTGGAAAAATCAAAACCGAATAAACCGCCGGACCCTCGACTCGGTGAAACTGTTAAACCATTTGTTGGTTTTTCAATGAAAGAGAAACAAGAAAATAAAAGAAAACTAAAGAAAAAACCCACACTATTCCAATGATAAAGAAAGAATCCCATTATTATCCCAATCCATGTTTTGTTTCGGTAGTAAAATAAATTGTACTTTTTTGTAGCGTAACCGTCTCACTAATACTTCTGGAAGTTCCGATCAGGCTTGAGTAGCGCAGCGTACTCGAAGCAGCCATTGTGCACGTGCACTGTGCAGTATAAAGTGTGTGCAAGGGGGAAGGACGTGTTGTGTCATGTCGCATTGCAGCACGTAGGCGGAAACCACACCTAGACTTGCCAAAATCGCTAACGTCGCGAAGGGAAATTGGTTATAACTAAAATGCGCTACTTTCATCGTTCATCTTCGAATGTTGTTTCCGCTTATTCAATATAATTCCCTTCGTCATTAATTTTAAAAGTGGTATATATAGAAAGAAGAGAATACAGGCTTCAATTTAAGGGTAAAGTAGACAGATTTTGGCTTGATCTTCAGCGGCGCCACACGGAGCGATTTTGCAAAAATAATATGCAATTTTCAACTTCCGGTATCTCAACAAATAAATGCCAAATCCTTCTAAAAAATTCTACAATTCTAGAAAACACATTTCTTATGAGGAGTGCGTACTTCGGTTGGCGGCGAAACTCGAAACATCGCTGGTACAACTGTAATGAACATCAGTTTATTCGTTAGAAAACAACTAAGGACTGGTGGAAGTCTGCTGATCATTGTACACGTGCTGAGTGCACACACACTGGTTGATCGGACAGCGGTCTCGTACCACGATATAATAATGATCAGCGTAAACGTAAATGTACGTGTTCTTTACATAAGAGCATGAGCAAATAACGGGGAAGAGTTCGATCCCAAAAGCCGTTTACAGCAGATTTGGTCAGCAAATGCCTTAAATTTCTGACACAAAACATTGCTGTTTTCAACTCATGTGAAAAAGAAAACAACATTTTTGAAATAATCTTTGTATGCATGGATTTTGCACGGATGTAGAGGTACATGTACATGTAAATTATACAAAAAGGCACGCTGGCCAAGTTGGCCGCGACAAGTGTATTTTTTGAAGGAGCATCGCGGCCAAGTTGGAAGGGCACGTGGCCATTGGCCGCGGTAAAGATCGAGGCCTGCTTAAGGCTCCTAAAAGGTCTACATACCAAGTAACATTCTCCACTGTAAGCATTGGTGCCACAAACAAGCAGTTGACCAGTCTGTGTCTTCTCAGCAATACGTATGAAGTTCCAACATACATTCTGTAAATATGTACACATAATGAATTATGGATGCGAATTATTTATATGAACAACAGAATGGCAAACAACCAAGGTTCTGTATTATTAATATTATTATAAATGAAAAGAAATTTTAAAAAATGTTTAAATGAAATTCAGATGTACGTCTAAAGACAGAGAATCAACCTGCAGTGTGGTTCTAAACAGAACCAATCATTGAACCAGGCTGCTACGATCATCCAGGATATTCTTACCAGTACTTTTCAGAACCACAACAAAATCACTCGGAGGGATAACTCTTCATGGTTTCACCACAAACCTGTGGCATACCAGTAATAATGTACAATAATGGATGTTATGCATATTTGTGAAATAAAACCATTCTATGTCACATGCATTTTGACCCAGCACCCGATTTTTTGTGTGCCAATGGATTCATTGAGCAACCTTCAGAACCAAAATGTTACTTTATAGTTTAAGTGATATATAAACATGTTGCAAACTGCTTACTGACTAAAATTACCAAAATGCAAATCTTAAAATTTAGTGGGCCTGACGTTTTGATCCTAGCAGGACCTTTCTCAAAGGCAGAGTGACAAGGACAAAACAGATACATGTACACGAAGGAAGGGGGAAGAGAGTGAATAGGACACAGATGAGAAACAAAGGACAAAGAGTACAGCTGGTAGGGACAGATCAAAGGGAAGGGCAAGGAGTAGGGTAGGAATTAGTGAGAAGGGGGGGGGGGAAAGATCAAAGAGAGAAGTGTGGAGGAGTGAACACAAAAGAAGGATTATCAGAAAGCTGCATGGTGTTACCCTCCTGGATGTTGAGACTATGTGGTTGAATAGTCCAAAGATGCTTCATCAACATTTTCTCATGGCTAAGACGGACAGCATTACTACGGTGACCAAGGGATTCTATGCCCAGTACACTCATATCTGATACCGAATGATCAGGGAGATTGAAGTGATACCCAACAGGGGTGTCCATTTTACCGGTTTTGATTGTAGACCTACATGTGTATGGCCATAGAAACGTTTTTTTGAGGGTGTTTTTGGTCTCGCCAACATACGGTACTGAACATTACAAACTCTACAAGAGATGAGGTACATGTATATGATGTTTGAGGTAGTGCACATGATAGAGCCATACGTCGTGTGGGTAGTTCCAGAAGAATGTCCATTGAAAGAGTCTATTTCCTTGACATGTGTCTTGCAAACAATGCATTTCGAGGTACACTTAAATGTACCAAATTTAAGAAGTGTGAAGTGTCCAAAGAGGGAACCTGTGTTCGGACAATTAAGTCACGCAGGTTACGGGGGCGCCTGAAAGCCAAAACAGGCGAATTTGGAAGGCATCAGCCAGATGATCTATAGTGTGGAGAATATGGTGGTTTTCCTTAGTTATCTTCCTGAGAGGAGGAAGAGAAGGGTAGTAGGAAGTAACTAAGGGAACCTTGTCCGTGGGACATGGTGGCTTTGGTTTGAATGCCAAACTTCTGGGAATGGAATAGACTGGTAGACTGGTGGTAGGAAGTAACTAAAGGCCTTTTCACACTATCTTCGCTTCGAATCGGGTTGAAACCTACCCGGTTCCGCTCCGGTTCAGCCTTGGCTGTTTTCAACCCGGTTCACAGAGACGCAACGTTCACACTGTTCATGACACAAACCGGCCGCGGCGTAAACCGGGTAACTTTCAATCCAGATACAGCCGTGCGTATTCACACTACAAACTCTCAACACGGATCATGTGCAGCGCCTGCGCGCTGTGGTGATTTTCTCGCTCCCACAATGCCTTGCGACGCGCCAAGCGGCCGGATGTACCAGTCAAAAATAAATAGACTCCACACGCTTTCGCGAAAAAATATTTCGTGAAGCATGCGCGATTTAGAAATGTTGGTAGGCCCCCCTAATTTGCGCGTTTCACGAAAAGCTTTCGCGAAGCATTCGCGAAGAAGGCAAGAAGCAACTCCCCTAAATGAAATAACGACGAAACATTGTATAGCACCACCTATGTAATTGCTGCAGTGCCCTCAAATTTGGATGATTTTCACAGCAACGAATTTCCGTACCCACACGGTGCCGCCGTGCCCTTTTGCCTTTCGGCCGACGGGATAGTTGGGCAGATGGGACTACCGGCCGCCGCACGGCCGTTAGCACAGCACACGTAAAATAGAATCCATACTGCTGTGAAACATTGCGCATTCTGTGCACAACATTGGTTGCACGATCGATAGATTGCACAACAACACGTGGTTGAGTTGCGTGCGAAAGTAGAACCATAGAAAGAGCTGTCAAAGTTTGCGCGATCGTTAGCACAGCGCGCATTAACAGAATCCAGACTGCTGTTAAACATTGCGCATTCTGTGCACAACGGTACGTACTGTGTGGGTGTCAACGAACTTTTCGTCTGTGGATACTTCCGCGGAGTTTCGCGCCACACAACTCAACCCGGATCGGCGGTAGTGATCTCAACCCGGGGCGGTTCACACTATCGTTTTCGAACCGGTTCAAGCTGAAAAAATTTTCAATCCGGATGGAGACTTTCAACCCTGGTCCCTGCCAGGGTTGGTTTCGAGCCGGCTAGAGCATGCTACCTGGTTCGGAACCGGGTTGAAATTTTAGTAGTGTGAAAAGGGTTGAAAAAAATCTCGGGGTTGGAACCGGTTCCGACCCCGAGATTTTGGACAGTGTGAAAAGGCCTTATGGGAACCTTGGGCTTGTCCTTGGGACCTGGTGGCTTTTGTTTTAGTGCCGAACTTCTGGGAATGGAATAGACTTTAGCAATGGAGTTCTTCACTTGGCGAGAACTTTAGCCTCTGGCAACCAAGTTACTGGCCAATACACGTGTATGGCGGCGAGCGAAAGTCAGACTCTTTGGAACATATGCGCCTCAATCTGAGGGCCTGGCTGTAAGCTATACCAGTCTTACAGTGTCTGGGGTGACAACTTGAGTAGCGCAGCTTGATCGTAGTCGTAACCAGTAACTCGTATGCAGCCATGCGGTCGCTGTGCAATGTACAATGTGTGCAAAGACGTGTTGTGTCATGTCACATGTGCTGCACATAGGCTGGTTTCGGCCAGCTGGTTTCATTATTAATTTTGATAGTGGTATGAATAGAAAGCAGAGAATACAGGCTTCAATTTGAGGGTAAAATTGACAAATTTGGACGGCGGTCGAAAAACGCTAGTTTGACTCTTTTTTTTTCTGTCATTTTGGCTCGATCTACTGCGGCCGCACGGAGCAATTTTGCAATGTTCAACTTCTGATATCTCAAGCAATAAATAAAAAAACCTTCTCAAATTTTCTAGAATTCTAGAAAAAACACTTTGGTTGACCGTGAAACTTGAAACATCTCTAGTATAACTGTAATAAACATGAGCTGATTTGTGAGAAAACAACTGTAACTGTAAGAGCTGGTCGAAATCTACTTATCATTGCACACGTACCGAGTGAACACACATTCAATTCAAACATGTACATTATTCTTCAAGTTTTGTTGTTCACTTTACTTGTTTATTAATGATTTATACACTGTACATGACTAACAACAAAATTTGCAGTAAAGTTATTTTGATTTATTAGTTAATTAATTTAATTTGATTAATTAATTCAATTAACAGTACATGTACCGGTAATACAAGTTTTGTTGCTATCATTTTGACCGCAGCCGCTAATCGCGAGGCTTCGTTCACACTTGTTGGTGAAATTTGAACCACCACTAAAAATACCTTAGCTATAAAACTGGCTTAGAATACAAGTCAGTAGTAAGTGTGTTGAGGTCTTTCCGGACGGTGACATCCAGAAAGTGGGTCTGCTGAAGAGACTGCTCCCATGTGAATTTGATAGTCCTGTGGAAGGAATTGATGTGGTCTGACTGCTTGCACTTATGTTTCAAGGGCTGGAATACGGTTCTTGGGGGACCCAGGTGCTTTTCACTCAAGGTTCTTCTTTACAGGAGCCAGAATCAAAGAAGAACTCAGTCAGACGAAGTCTGCGGTAATACTCAGTGAGATCTTGACCGAGCATTACTTGGTCAACTTTAGGGGGAGTTGGACAAAAGTTCAAACCCTTGGAAAGTAACGTATGCTCTGCGACAGTCAGAGAAGAAGAGGAAAGGTTGACAACAGTGTTAGTGGGGGTAATGGTGTAGACTGGGGACTGCGTCTGAAGTGGTTGTGTCTGCGTTGTTTGGCAACAAGACCACCAATCTTCTTGTTTCTCCTGTCAGTGAGAACAGAATTCTCAATCTCATCACTGAGATACTTGTACTGGCTTTCAGAACAGCTGCAGCAGAGTTTGGAGTCCAGATTAGCTCATCAACTGAATATGATGAACATGACAGTTGATTACTGTCATGATCGGAAAAAAATCAACGCCAGAATTTTCGTTGCTTGAATCAGACATGATAATATAGCAAGCTGTTTGTTGTATGGTCGGGAACAGTAAACATTCGCCGGGGACTCTGTTCAGCTACGTCATGATTCTTGGGCTTAACTCTCGGTACCTGACAGTTTTTGTTTAGCTTTTGCTCAGAGTAGGTGATGGAACAGGGTTGTGAAAACTATCATTGTTAACATATTTGCCCCAAGACCTGCATGGTCAGACCACAGCTTCCTTGTGCCACAATCCAACGATTGGAGACAGCCTTGATGTTACATGTACCTTCAAAAGGGAGTCAAGCTCACACTCCTCAGTGCAAACGATATCATGGTCAAAATACATGTATATGTTACCGTATTCTGTCCCATTGACCCACTGACTGCATAAACTACAACTCCCTTGCTTGACTACGGCAACCACCGTGAAGTGGTAAACAATGCATTTCGCATTTCGTAGTAAATTGCATTTTGAGGTAAATCACCTCTAAATTAATTGTTTGCAAGACCCATGACCATGAATCAGACTCTTTCATTGAAAATTCTTCTGTCACAAATTGCAAGACCAATAGCATTGTGTAGAAAGGTTAGTTTGTAACTCTGACTTTTACAAGTCTTTCTTATATTTCACTTACCTCATGGTTGGATGGATTTCTCTGCTCACATGTTACTGTTAAACCCGGATCTTCCTGTGTCACCAGTTGTGTCTATACACACAATGACAATGATCAATGAAAATTTAATTGAAGATTTAAAGATAATTGCTTTTAAGACAAAAAAGCAACTTTTGGCAGTGATCATATCATCATCATAAAATGAACAGTATACCTTCACTGACCTTTGTTATTATAAAGTTAAGAAAAAGTCAAACAAATAAAGGACAACTGACTGGGAACTTTTAAACAATTTTGAAAATTGTAAACAAAAACTTAGACTGGCCCAAGACTTGAACCCGAGACCTACGGTACGTATGGTTACCATCTGAGCTATCCAGCCCTTAGATGGTGGCACTCCAAAATAGTCAACTAGTCTTTGCCAGGGTAGGGGCGTCAGTCAGAAGCATTCAAACTGGCGTAAACATTATCTCCAGGGATTTGAGTTTTTCCTTTATTTGTTTGACTTTATTTAATTGGAAAAGCTGTATCCACTTTGTGTGATCCCCATGTTGCTTTAGCCAGGTTTACAACAATTGGTTGTTTGGATTTTGCATTTTTATTTGTTCAGAAAATGTGCAATCACGTTGACAATGAAAAGATTGCATTTCTGGGCTCATCTCCTTGTAGCTGCCACTAAATGATGTCTGTGCTTCAACAAATATTCCCAGATTTTTTCAATATTACTATAATATTAAAATTAACCTGATATAATTAACCTCATTATTGGATTATTTGCATGAAACCAATATTGAGATTTTGATAATAATATCCATATTAAACAGCCCTTACACGTACAGTGCAGGACATGTTAACAAATTGACGGTGCTTTTGCTATTAGTGGCAAACCATTTCTGAACGAATGTACAGTAACAATACACGTAGCATGAAACACACTTCATCATTTCGTAATGTTAACCTCATAGACCATCATATAAAAAATACACAGGGCCTCTAAAATCCATATTTTTCATAATTTGCTGGTCAGCATAACATTTGACTGGTCCTTGGCTGTTAACCACTTCGCACCGGGGGGTTAGCACAGATGACCGCCATAAGTGAGTTTTTGAACAATGCATCATTTTCAAATCTCGCTAAAAACAATTGGAACTATATATTTCTGTGAAACAAACCAATAAGGTTATACTATGGGTACAAGAGAGTAAAACCTGGCACAATTCGGACGTCGTTGTGGCTTTTGTCAAGAGATTATCCGTTTGAAAAAGGGCCCATTGTGCGCCGTCAATGGACCGTAACGGACTTGTGTGTGTGTGCATGTACGGTGCTGTCAATCCCTGACCGCAGACTCCAGCCTACACTCCAGCCTCCAGGTAGTCAAATCTTCGAGTTGGTCGGCCACAACCGAGCGTACAGATTACGGTTAAGAATGTGGGGGGAATTCCAATGCCAGACCAACGACCGTTGGGCTGTGTGGCATGCAAAGACAATGTTCCCCGCGTGCTTTTAGCGGCAGCGCGGTATCCCTTGATCCTCCACAGTAAAAGTCCCACAATGGCACAATTACAGCTGCTAATCTTGCAATTCATGTGGCAACTTGAGTCAAAAAGGGTCTTTGTACTGATTCATATTGCTTTGTTCTAAGCTGAAAAGAGTCTTTGTTTAGAATGTGGACAATAGTGGTGCCCGGGTTCAGAGGGCCCCGTCGCATAGTCAAGCCAACGGAGGTCCCGGCGTGAAGTGGTTGATATTGATCAACAAGATTTCACTGTCACTCCTAAATGCTAGCATTTTTTCACCATTAAATACTGACTCTGAGACTGTGTTTGTTTTATGAATGGTCAGGATGAAGGTTTACTTATTTCATGAAACACTTACAGTTACACTGAAATTGTAAGTATAGTACATGTATATAAAAACAATAACCTACCATATTTAAACAATGATAACCTTGAAATAATGAATATAAGCTTACTTCAAAGAAATCCACTTCTCCACGGTTGTTAATTGATAACTGTACTAGGGTTTCATTGCCTCCAACATAGACACTGCCATTAATCTTATTAAGTATCTTGAAATATGGAGAACCTTGTGGGGCAGATATGATTTCACCTTCAAGATCTGCATTAAAAAAATAAATAGAAACATGATTTGTTTACATACATAAATTATGATACATACATTGTGTACATATTTTTATCAGGCATCGGGCAAAGCACTGAGCATTCAGTGTTTACCACGTCGAGCAAGGGCAAATCGTCATTGAATTATATTCTCCTCGACGCAAACATCATGTTACATGTACATGATGCAATGCGCCCACGGCTATACATTATTCGAATCCACCACACGACCTCGACCAGCTCAGTGGTCAGGTGATTAAGACTTCTGTACTAGAAATCGTGAGTCGCGGGTTCGAATCCCGCCTGAGCTGCCTGAAATATTTTTATCAGGCACCGGGCAGAGCACAGAATATCAGTGTTTATCACATCGAGCAAGGGCAAAACCTCATTGAATTACATTCTCCATGACGCAAACATCATGTTATGCAATGCGGTACCCGCCGCTATACATTATTCAAATCCACCACACAACCTCGACAAGCTCGGTGGTCAAGTGGTTATGAGGTCCGTACCGTACTAGAAATCGGGAGTCGCGGGTTGGAATCCCGCCCAAGCTGCCTGAAATATTTTTAACAGGCACTGGGCTCAATCAGAGAGCAAGACCAGTTGCCAGGGCCCACCAACTAGGAGGTCGACAAAATGGGTCCCTCACATACATGTACCATGCAATGTACAGGTAACTTGCAGGCAACTCATTGGCAGCGCCAAAGCAACCATATTCCAATACTGTAGATTACTTCCAAGTTCCAGGCATTTTTTAAGGCGATGCCCAATGAAGCACCAATCAAATTGCTTCAAGGATCAATCACATGATACTGGTAATTGAGGTCTGCTTTTGCATTAAAATTCACGCACAAAATCAATGGGAAACAGAAAGTGGAGAAAAGAGAAAAGAAAGCATTTCTCTTGAATTCTAAAAGTATTTGAAACAGGCTTTTAGATTCACTTTTATATATTTGCCACTACATGTATATCATTATGTCTGAAATTATAATGGAAAAAAGCAATTAACCTGGATTGAGTAACATTCACAACTACAGCTGCAACTTTTCCCTTGAAAATCCCAAAACACCTCATTGATCATGCTGCTGTATTCATTTTAGGACAAATAAACATGGAATATACAGGTTGACAATGTACGTACATTGTATCAGTCAGAATCTTTAAAATGTGCTCTCCAATCAAAAGCTTGTGGTCATATATGTCATATCGCATACTGGTAATTGTATGTACTGGTACGTGCAGTATACCGGTATTTGAATTGTTGTGTCACAATATACATTGACATTGCTTCATAACAAAAATTGCTCGTGACGAGATTGCTAGCAACCGAATTGCCAACAAATTTCCTCATGTGATCTGGGCCCAATTTCATACAGCCGCTAAGTGTGACAATCTTAATGCAAAGCATGAAAACTCTCCTTCGTGGAAACAGGATTACAAATCTCAATTTTGACGAAATGTGATGTCGACTGTTCTTGACTTGTAGATATTCCACTATTCTTTCTTTAGCATGAAACAACAGTGTAGTTTGTGTTGGCAGTGTGATCTTATGAATCATGACTTTTTGTGCTTACGCCAATTTTGGTGCTTAAGCAGTTCTATGATATTGGCCGTTGACCTTACGGTACATGTAGCAAGATCAGAATCCCTGTCAATGAAGGTTTTACCAAAAGACAGTATTTTGCCATGGAATTCTTCACTAGGCCAAGGACCAATATCATAGCATGAATCTTGAAGTTTGGGACTGAAAGAAAAAGGCCGGGCACTCCTAAGACCAATCACAAGATTTCCTTACTCTCCTCTTACCACCTTTGTCTTCCTCCCCTACACTGTGAAATATCTAAGGACATCCCCTCTAGTCTTGAGAACTGATCTTGAAACAACACTTTAATGCAGTGAGCCATTATTCATCAATATTAGTACATGTAGTGCATTTATATTTCTCCAGACATTGTCATTGCTTGAGAAAAGTACATGTATGTCTAAGAGAACAAATCATCTTATCTTTCAGTACATATATTCATTTACACTTTTTTAAAATAATTACCGTTCAGAGGCAATGCCTCCCAGTCTCTCTGCAGTTTTAATGCAGTTGAATGTTCAGGAAGGATGGCTGTACCCATGACTGTCCATAACAGAACTTGGTAGACAAGCAACCTACACAAAGTTAGTCACCAAATGAAAAGAAATCACATGTCAGAATGTACATAAATTGTTCCAAATTATATCTTCCTATCAAATCAATAAAACGAAGAGGCTACTGGGTAACACTAACAGTCAAGCACTGTAAAAAAGAACTGGGTCTATGGCCATGCATCTACAATTATAACTGGAAATTTGGATACATCCCTGTGTCAGGTGTCACTTCAATCTACTCAATCATTCTATATGAGATATGAGTGTACTAGACTGTACTAGTGTACTAGTAGTAAAATTAATCACCTTAGACGTGTTCCCACAGGACTTAATTTTGTCAAATTACCGAGGCTGAGCGGAAGAATGACAACATTAAGTCCAGTGGGGACGCTCGGTAAACTGACGTCCCTGTCAAATTACCGCAACCGCGATGTAAATAACAGGGCGAGAGGAGTCACCGAAGACTTCCGCTTAGCCTATTGGGCCATGAGTGAGTTAGAAGGTCAAGCGTCGAAAACGAGGGTTCCCACGATACTGATGTAGCTACACTGTACATGTACACTTTGAACAACGGTGTACATGTCTGTATACGTACATGTACAGAGTACTAGTACTTCTAGTAGTAGTACTAGTAGTAGTAGTAGTCCTCCAGTAACCGGTTTTCGACGATATAAGGACTTTTCTTCAAACTGAACAATGTGGACGAAAGTATCACACTAAAAGAGGTCTCAGTCACTTCCTCCACACCACAGACTATTAGAATAATCATGGAGAAGGTTGATCAAGCATGTCACTTTCGTAAGATTACCCGGTTTTGTTGACGTCCACGGCGCACCGCACAGTAAGCATCGTCACCTATTTTCGATGGTGGTGTTTAGTAAGGTGTCCCAGTGCAGCCAAACGCAAAATAAATTGTCCCAGTGCAGCCAAATGCAAAATAAATTCTTTAAATAACTCAAAATGCTGTGTGGCACTGTAAAATTCTTCCCTGTATTTTTTGTGTGTTCATCTTTGTGTGTTTTTTTCGACACTGCTTCTAACACTTTCCTCAAAAAACGTATTGGTCTGGTTGATGTCTTCTTTTGTGAAAACTCCACAATCCTCTTTCTCACAACTTCTTCAGTTATGACCTTTCCCAATGTCACTCCAGAGACACATTTCCTCCTTCTTGGTACTTTCTCTAGCTGCCCTTTTATTTTTTTTCATTTTTTATAAAAGCCTATTGGGCCAAGTTACTTTTTGTCTTTAAAAAACAATTAAAAAAAATATTAACAAAAATTATATAAGCGAGACGCACTATAGGAGCCTCCATAGTTTTTACCCAGAACGGACTGCCTCAAGTTGCCTCATTTTTTTTTTTTCTACGAATGTTGGGGTTTATTATGGTACACTCAGATTTTTTTTAGGACCAACAATAAAGAAAACTGGAGCTTCGAAGCAACTGCCAATTTTGTACCTAGGAAAATAGACCCAAAAAGAGCAACTTTTTGAATCACACCAGTTTGGCCTACCGGAAAAGCCTTAACTTTCCACATTTTTGGTGACGGACAAGAGCAGGAAACCAACTGTAAAATACGAAGTCTGAGATCGTTATACGGAGTTGTTTTCATCGTGCGATGTGAGTTAGAAGGCTAAGCGTCGACAACGTGTACCGTCGAAAACGGGGGTTCCCACGATACATGTACAGTGTATCTGTTTTGTCCTTGTCACTCACTCTACCAGTTTGAGAAAGGTCCTGCTAGGATCGAAACGTCAGGCCCACTAAATTTTAAGATTTACATTTTGGTAATTTTAGTCAGTAAGCAGTTTGCAACATTTTTGTATATCACTTATTAGTAATAATAGTATTATTACTACTAGTAGTACTACTACTACTAGTATTATACTATTACTCAGTATTACTATTATAAAGTATTAAGTATTAGTATTAGTTACTAGTACTAACTAACACCTGGCACCTGGGTCCCCCCCAAGAAACGTGTTCCAGCCCTTGAAACGTACGTGCAAGCAGTCAGTTCTCAAGTTTCCAACTCCTCTCATCTTATCCGTAAGCCCCACGACAATCTCCCTAGGGAAGAACGTCTTGCTCTCAACACTCTACGTTCCCGCGGTGACATCATTATCAAGCCAGCAGATAAAGGGTCAGCCGTAGTAATCAGGGATCGGCAAAAATATATTGATGAAGCCAATCGCCAACTCAACAATCCCCAGCACTATAAATGTCTGGACTCTAACCCCACTGGCAAATTTTCAGAGCAAATTCAGGAAGTTTTGGATGACATGCGATCACGTGATCATTTGAGTAAAAAAGCTCACAGATTTCTATCACCGATCAATTGTAGAACTGCCAGATTCTACCTTCTCCCGAAAATTCACAAGGCCAACAACCCAGGCAGACCCATCATCTCTGGCAATGGTTCACCTACGGAACACATATCTCTTTTCATTGACTCTTTTCTCAAACCCTTGGTTCCCCAAATCCCCTCATACGTCCATGACACTCCCGACTTTCTGCGAAAGTTGGAAAGTGTCAAGGATCAAATTCCTGCCACTGCCATAATTGGTACTATTGACGTTTCCTCTCTATACACTAACATCCCCCAGGAAGAAGGCATTCAAGCTTGCTCCTCAGCCCTGGCCAAGGGAAAACAGTCTTCTCCACCCATCTCCGACATAACCACCCTCATGAGGCTAGTGCTGGCCAAGAATAATTTCTCCTTTCTTGGCAAGCACTATCTTCAAGTGCACGGCACTGCCATGGGCACGCGCATGGCTCCTTCCTTTGCATGCCTCTTCATGGGTGACCTTGAGGAACGCATGCTCAGTGAGGCTCCATGCCGTCCCTGGATTTGGTGGAGATACATAGATGACGTGTTCTTCATTTGGACTAGGGACGGTAGCAGCTTGAATGCTTTCTTTGACCACATCAATTCCTTCCATAGGACTATCAAATTCACATGGGAGCAGTCTCTTCAACAGACCCACTTTCTGGACGTCACCGTCCGGAAAGACCTCAATACACTCACTACTGACTTGTATTCTAAGCCCACCGACACTCATCAATATCTCCATTCCTCAAGTTGTCACCCTAGACACTGTAAGACTGGTATAGCTTACAGCCAGGCCCTCAGATTGAGGCGCATATGTTCCAATGAGTCTGACTTTCGCCGCCATACACGTGTATTGGCCAGTAACTTGGTTGCTAGAGGCTATAGTTCTCGCCAAGTGAAGAACTCCATTGCTTAAGTCTATTCCATTCCTAGAAGTTCGGCACTAAAACAAAAGCCACCAGGTCCCAAGGACAAGCCCAAGGTTCCCTTAGTTATTTCCTACCACCCTTCTCTTACTCCTCTCAGGAAGATAACTAAGGAAAACCACCATATTCTCCACACTTCAGATCGTCTGGCTGAAGCCATTCCTAATTCGCCTGTTTTGGCTTTCAGGCGCCCCCGTAACCTGCGTGACTTAATTGTCCGAGCAGAGGTTCCCCCTTTGGACTCTTCACCTCCAACCAAATTTGGTACATTTAAGTGTACCTCGAAATGCATTGTTTGCAAGACACATGTCAAGGAAATAGACTCTTTCAATGGACATTCTTCTGGAACTACCCACACGACCTATGGCTCTATCACGTGCACTACCTCAAACATCATATACCTCATCTCTTGTAGAGTTTGTAATATTCGGTATGTTGGCGAGACCAAAAACACCCTCAAAAAACGGATCTATGGCCATAGGTCTACTATCAAAACCGGTAAAATGGACACCCCTGTTGGGTATCACTTCAATCTCCTTGATCTTCCGATATCAGATATGACTGTACTGGACATAGAATCACTTGGTCACCGTAGTAATGCTGTCCGTCTTATCCGTGAGAAAATGTGGATGAAGCGTCTTCGAACTATTCAACCACATGGTCTCAACATCCAGTAGGGTAATGACTAACAGTAACACCATGCAGCTTTCTGATTATCCTTCTTTTGTGTTCAGTCCTTCACACTTCTCTCTTTGATCTTTCCCCCTCTTGTCACTAATCCCTACCCCACTCCTTGCCCTTCTCTTTGATCTTCCCCCTCACTAATCCCTACCCTACCCCTTGCCCTTCCCTTTGATCTCTCCCTACCAGCTTCACTCTTTGTCCTTTGTTTCTCATACGTGTCCTATTCACTCTCTCCCCCTTCCTTCGTGTACATGTATCAGTTTTGTCCTTGTCACTCTGCCTTTGAGAAAGGTCCTGCTAGGATCGAAACGTCAGGCCCACTAAATTTTAGAGTACTACTTATAGTTATACTACTTTACTAGCCTTAGTTTGTACTTTATTGTAAGGGCTAACTTAGTCCGAGTAACTTGGACCCGACAAGTCACCCTTTTTTTATCGAATTTTGAAATTTTGAGATTCGGGTGACTGTAGGAATCTCAAAATTCGATAAAAAAGGGTGACTTGTCGGTTCCAAGTTACTCGGACTAGGGCTAACTCGCTGTTCTACTACTACTACTAGTACTAGTACTAGTACTACTAGTACTAGTAGTACTACTAGTACTAGTACTAGTAGTAGTACTAGTACTAGTACTAGTACTAGTACTAGTACTAGTACTAGTACTAGTACTATACTACTTACTAGTACTATACTACTTACTAGTAGTAGTAGTACTTAGTAGTAGTAGTAGTACTACTACTACTAGAGTAGTACTACTACTACTAGTACTACTACTAAGTACTAGTACTAGTACTACTATAACTATAACAAGTACTACTTTTACTAGTACTAGTCTTAGCAACTACTGTAGTAATATTACTAGATAATACTGCAAGAACCTTACTTCATGTTTGCTCCGACATCCAGAAAATAATGGTGATTAGAAAGACAGAGCAGGTAATGGTTCACCGTTACTGCGTTAGCTTTGTTAGACCGTTCCGACTGAAAATTAAGTGACGTACGTTGTAGTGTTTGTACGACGGTGAATTTCGCGGAAGTAAAAAATTGGGCAGTGGCTATTGTTACGGCAGCCGTAACGCAGTTTCCATTTTCTATAGTTACGGCACTGCAACTGCGCAAGCGCAAGGCAGGACACATGCCAGATCTAACCAAGCTAGTGCTTCTGGCCCGCCGGCCGTGACGTGTACACTGACTTTGGAAGCGCGATGTTAGCTGGCGACGCTGCCGCCCGGCCGTCGTGCTTGATCTTGATTTGTTGCAGTGCATGATACATTCGTCATTATTTATTGCCACTGTTTGATTAAAGAACATTACAACGTTGATTTATAGGTATAATAGTTTTATAATTTGTATAGTGGTCTTTTAATCCTCCCTAAAATCGAATGACTTATCGTACTTTCTACCGCCACATGCACGCACGTGAAGTCGACATCGTAGTACATGCAGTGCATCGCTGACAGCCCCTTTTTTTGCCGATATCACCCTGCGAGAGCTTCTTATAATAATTTTATTTATATATCCTCCAGTTACCGGTTTTCGACGATATAAGGACTTTTCTTCAAGCTGACCAATGTGGACGAAAGTATAATACTAAAAGAGGTATCAGTCACTTTCTCCACACCACAGACTATTAGAATAATCATAGAGAATAAATTCTTAAAATAACTCAAAAATGCTGTGTGGCACTGTAAAATCCTTCCCTGTGTGTGTTTTTTTTGGTTCACCTTTGTTGTTTTTTTCGACACTGCTTCTAATACTTTCCTCAAATCATTAATAATTTATGCTTTAAACGTATTGGTCTGGTTGATGTCTTCTTCTCTGCCTTTGAGAAAGGTCCTGCTAGGATCGAAACGTCAGGCCCAATAAATTTTAAGATTCTTCTGTGACGTTTTAAAAAAACTCCACAATCCTCTTTCTCACTGCTTCTTCAGTTATGACGTTTCCCAATGTCACTCAAGAGACACATTTCCTCCTTCTTGGCACTTTCTCTAGCTGCCCTTTTATTTTTTCATTTTTTATAAAAGCCTATTGGGCCATGGTACTTTATGTCTTTAAATAATAATACATATATATATATATATATATATATAAGCGAGACGCCGAGCCTCCATAGTTCTTACCCAGAACGGACTGCCTCAAGTTGCGTGATATATATTTTTTCTACGTATGTTGGGGTTTGTTATGGCACAGTCAGATTTTTTTAGGACCAACAATAAAGAAAACTGGAGCTTCGAAGCAACCGCCAATTTTGTACCTAGGAAAATAGACCCCAAAAAGCAACTTTTTGAATCACACGAGTTTGGCCTACTGAAAGAGCCCTAACCGTCCAGCCCTTCCAGCCCGTCCAGCCCTTCCAGCCCTTCCAGCCCTTCCAGCCCGTCCAGCCCTTCCAGCCCGTCCAGCCCTTCCAGCCCGTCAGTAGTGGATAGGGCTATTTGAGCCCAGTTTGACCTTTTGACCGAGTTACTGGGGTTGTGACGTCACTTAGAGTGACGTAATGGTGTAAAAACGGGAAATAATCCCTCGGACAATGCGCGGCGTTAATCCGATTAAATCGACCGCTCGGTGGGGCTGTTCGGACGATGTCTATTGTCCCGAATACAATCGAAAGACTATTTTGGTCATCAGCGTGTCCATACACAATGGTCCCTCGGCGTTGGTTACCTAAGCGTAGGCCTTTTTTCTTATAACGGGCACTGTCAAGGATTAAGGAAAGTGGCCCGATAGTCTTGTAAACAGGGGCGTCGTACGGCGCCTCGAGACGAATAAACAATGAAAAGTAGAATATTTGCCCTTTGAGAAGTTTGCCAACGTAATTAAGATGGTAAACGAAATAATCTCCGAACAATACGAGACGGTTCGGCGATCGTCGTGTCCTAATCGATACGCATTTAAAAAAGTAGTTGATTCAATACGTGGCTCTCCGCGCAACGATTCAAGAGGTAATTGAATGTTTGCAAAGGTAACTCCCCCCCCCCGAAAAAGAGAACAACAATGACTCATCGCGAAGCGGAGTAAACAAAGTTGGACGTGAGTCCCTGACCCGTTGAAATTCGCGGGGTTTTTAAACGCTCACGGTACGCAGTTGTAGTTAGCGGTCCATCTAACGTGACGTCACTACACGATGACTCATGGGGGTTGACCATTCCTTCGCTGGTCATGTTTGGACCAGTCATTTCACCTCTCTAGTCTGGCGCTGGATTTGAAAACATCGCCAAATCAGTTATTTGTGGACGACTCATACCCTTTTGAATCGATAGTTTAATTTGGCTTATTCATACATGCATTGCGCTTGAATTGTCTTCTGTGTTGGACACATTTTGACGTTCCGTCTCATGGCGCGCCTAGAGAATACAACCTTATGCAGTATTATCAGAACAGCACCGGTACGTACGTAGCAGCAGTGCACCGTGGAGACCATTGCAGTGCAAATACACTGCCGTATTGATAGCCTGAACGTACGAGTCAACTGCGTGTCCATACACAATGGTCCCTCAGTGTTGGTTACGTAAGCGTACGCATACGCTATACATATAGCGCGCACTGTGAAGGATTAGGAAAATGGCCCGACAGTCTTGTAAAGTAAACGACTCAAAGTTAACCCCATTTTAAGGTCACATTCAGCCCGTTCACATTGCGCATAGTATTGATGCCACTGACGACGCTCGTTCTATACAAAATACGACTAATCGACACAAGTTAAAGCCCCGGACAAACCAACTCACAATTAGTGTGTCGTTTGACCTATAAATTCAAGTTTGTCGCTCATTATTTTATTCAATTTACAGCTCATATACACTTATTTACTAATTTCACTGCTCATTCTTACTCATTCTTACTCATTCTTACTCATTTTATACTAATTTTTTACTAATTTGTACTCATTTTTACTCATTTCTGCTCAATTGTTTAATCACTGGTACGCTCTTTGTTTCAAATAAAACACACATTAGAATAAAATCACGGACACATCAATGCTTTGTTTTTCCGATTATTTTATTATCATTTTGTCGAAACCACTATCTTCCTTTACCGCCGTTATACAACAAAATCGTTCGAAACAAACAATGGTTTTATAGTTAACAAAAAGAGTAATCAACGGCGATGATGTTCCAAATTACATTTTTTTGAATTTTAAATATGTTATCGAAGTATAATCGGGGGTGGTGTTTTCTTTTAAAGCCTTGGGATTCTTTAATCATCACTGTCTCTCCGGTTGTCTTCCGCTTCATCAAGGTTGAACAAGCCGATAAATTCTGCATGGTGTTTAGGCATTACCCTGTCTATGGCCTTACTAGGTCGCATGCCTTTATCTACTTTTTCTTTGAGATCTTCCACGATATCTTCGTGGGTTTTATTGTCTTCCAGGAAAAAGGAATATAATTGTTGAAGAAGACTTTCTTGACTGCCCAGAGGGTCTTCCTATTGGCTTTGTCTTTGGCTTGTTCGTCGTCCATACCCTCGTCGATGTACTTCTCACGTTTTACATTCCGCATCTCTTCGGTGGCTTCTCTGGCCTCTTCCAACCAGTCTTGATAAGTAACATTATCTTCCAACTCAGAGCTCGACTCGTCTTCTTCAGATGACTCGGCACTTTCTTCCTCTGGTTCGAGTTCCTCAACACTCTCTTCCGAATCATCGTCTTCAACCGTCAATTCGGTTATATGGCTTTCTGTTTCCGAATTTAGGCATCGGCGCCTTTTATATTCGGGTTCATAATAATCCACGTAAGAATCGCCAGACCCAAATGCCCCAACTTTACGATCATCAATGTCACACATATCCGATTCATATGCGGCATGTGCGCATTCTTCATGTCTCTGAAGGTTATAGCGCCGATTGTAGCGTTTGCTACAATAGCGACAAGGAAAGGGCTTTTGCGAATCGATTGGGTTCATGCTAACTCATTGAGGGTCAATCTCCAAGTGACAGGACGAAGATGAAATCGGTATATATAAACATTTCGATTAAAATGCTCATTTTGCTCATTTTTACTCATTTGTTTTTACTCATTTTACTCATTCTTACTCATTCTTACTCATTTTTACTCATGTTTACTCATTTTTACTCATTTTTACTCATTTTTACTCATTTTTACTCATTTTTACTCATTTTTACTCATTGTTTTACTTATTCTACTAATTTCCGTTCGAATCACTGCTCATTTTGCCCATTTGCACACTAAATACTAACCAGCCTCACGGTCCGCGAGGCCAGCATAGCTAACAAGAAGCAAAACGAGGTCTGGCTCCCGGAAAGCCTTGACCAGGGGTGCAGCATTATAGGGAAGTTTACCCAGGGCAGCAATGCTGATGGCAAACGACTAACTCGGAGGCTGGTGACAGACCAGGGCGAGTTGGATTTCCTCGTGCGAGACACTCGCCAAAGCGGCACCCTGGTGGGCGCGCCCGAAAGGTGCCCAATGAAGAGGTCGAGGTCGACCACAGGGCGAAGGACCCCACCCTCAAGGCCCTCAAAAAGGGTATCCGACTCCAGCCTGACAGAGTCCAGTGCCAAGAGAAGCGGCCCACAGTTCACAGGGCCTCACCATCCACGACCCACAAAAAGTCTGGATCATCGACAACTATCTACAGTGGTCCAACCTCGCGTATCTCGTGGTGTCCCGGGTGGAGTTTATGCACCAGCTGGAGAGGGTGGCTGCTCCTCCTACGGAAGAGGGTTCCGAGGTCAGGACCCCAACGGTTCGCCGGACCATCCAAAAGAAGCTTGTGGCCTACAAGCGCCAGGACCAGGCCAAGGGGCTTGGATTCAACCTGAAGGTCGATGACATTCTGCAGCTTAAGGAGGCCCAACATAACCGCTGCGTAGCATGCAACATTGAGCTGCTCTTGGCATATGACACCAAAGACACAGCAGTTCAATGTCGACCGGCTGAACAATGCCAGGGGCCATACACGCGACAATGTCCGACTGACCTGTCTCGAATGCAACAGGAACAGAGGGGCGGCTGTTCTGTATGATGAACCGCTTAACGGCTGAGGACCCCATCCGGCGGTAGCTGCGTACTGGGAGGGGACTGTAAGACGCTCCTCGCGTACAAACCCCGCGGAGGGCCGTCCATGCCAGCAGGTAGTACAACACGGGTTCGTCGGCCTTTGTAACCGAACGTCCGCACCGGTACGCCTTCAGAGACCACACGGGATCAGTCGCACGCCGACGGCCGCCCTCGAGCTCGCCGGGCTGGTAGAGATACCGAACACCCGCATTGGAGGGGAGCTTGGTCTCGGCGAAGCCCACCGGGCGACCAGGAACCACCGAAGAGGGTCTTTGCGCCACCGCTTTCGCTTTGATGGCATCAGAGGGCCGCCCAGCCAGTGGACGTGTCACGCGTACGGGCCTTTATAGCCGAGTTTTCTCGTCCGGGGTCACGCACGAATTTGCGCCGCGGCTTACACGAGGTTTTGCGAGACTGAATTCGAGACTACGGAAAACACAGGAAAATACCCCGATGTAGCATAGGTGCTGCCAAGATGGCGTGGTAAGTGAATAGCTGACATCGTGCTCTCTATTTTCATATCAAATATGTCCACTTTCGTTAATATTTTGGACATGTAACAGCGCGACCAAAAAAAGCATACTTTCTGGACCAAAATCCGACGGCCAGTTTTCCGTAGGTGTACATCGAATTCTTAAAAACAGTCGAAATAAACCACATATTTCACGAGAAAGGGGAGATTGAATGCTTTATGTAAATGTATAATACAAGGAGGAGCCTTTCCGTTTTCGGCTCAAATCGCCAACTGAAAATTGACGACTTTCGCGAGATTTCACCGAAGTAGGCCCATTTCCGTACACAATCATGGTCTGCTCGTGTACATATACAGTACATGTATACATGTACGTGTACTGTACATATCATGTACACAATCGCGATTACAATACCCGGCCGTGCAGTACATGTACAGTACATGTGTGCCCAAGCAATGACTTATTGATATTCAGCAGGCTAACTTGGCATTGTCCAATCAGGGCGCGCGCTTTTCCATTCAGGTCACAAGGTCACGGATTTTCCTGCTCGAATAATGGCGGCCGATCCCCTACGTTAAAAAGTGGGGGACTCGTTGAGAACTTCAGGTGTACATCGCATTCTTAAAACACCTACGACATCATCTTCACGGGGTTTTGCTAAATCAAGGTACACTCTTTCCCATGATTACCTCAGCTAAGAGGAGACTTTTGTTTTCGTCGAGAAAAATAAGAATTTACGTCGCACTTTTTCAGTCGATTTTTCGGTAAAGTAACAACCCTCAAAATACATATTAATCATCCTTTTGGAAAAGAAAAACCTTATTGGAGGCACGCATTAGATCTTCAACTAGACTACCTAGAAAAGTTGGATTTGAAAGGATTTGATACGCTGAGGCATAGAAAACGACAATTTTCCGAAGCCTTTTTCAAGGCCGCTTTCGCTGTGCTCACGTGACATTCGATTTGTGTGGACGAGAAATTTGGGGTCAACGCGTGACACGTCCACTGGCTGGGCCGCCTGCCAGTCAGTCGGGTCACTTCTCCATTCAAAGCCGAAACAACGGCGGGCAAGCGAGCCACCCACTCCGTCGATCGTTTACCGGAGGTGAGCCGCATCTCCTTGGCGTACTGGTGTACGAACAGCCTCTCCGCCAAGGTTCTGTTGAAGCGCTCCACAATCCCCTGGTCCCGGTGAATATCCACGCGACCGCGCCTGACCTCGACATTGCGTCTAGCCAGCAGCTCCGCCTCCTCCTCCTCCTCCGGAGGGGCAGTCACTCTCAGCTGTTGATCAGACATCATCTATTGTTCGCGTTTCTTCAACACGACAATGCCGGACCGTAGTGAGAGCGGCGGTGAGAGGTGCTAGAAATATTCCGGACCGGTGGTACAGTTCGCAGGAGGCGGTGCTAAGGGCATGTCCAACAAAAGGGTCAGCCTCGAGATCGGTTAACAGCTGAGGCTGGTTTTCGATCGGAATCGGAAGAATTTGGCTGGCCGCCCGGGTGTACAGCTGTAGGGCCGCCTGCCCAAACGTATTGTCATGATGGTACCTAGCCTCATTTCATAGCGGGCATAGAGCTTTTCAACATCGACCTCCGTCAAAGATTCAATCTTATCAAGATTGCGCGCGTGGTGCTACCTCTTCCCGTGGTGCAGCGGGTGGCGCTGCCTCAGGTGAGGTGGGCTCAGCGAGGATATCGTCGAGCAATTCGTCCACGGTGGCCATCTTGAAACGAGTGATAATATAACATACTGATCTCTTAGCTCTAATATAATCGCGGGCGAACCATGCGATCGCACCTAAGACGATTATTTGTAGAAATAAAACAGTGCCAACCTCCAAATTCATGATGATGCTTACCGTACCAATGCTCTAGCAGTGCTCAATAGTGCTCAGTAACGCTATTAGCAATGTTCAGTAATGTTATTAGCAATGTTCAGTAATGTTATTAGCAATGCTTAGTGTAATGCGCAGTAATGCTATTAGCAATGTTCAGTAATACTGTTAGCAATGACTTTGTACGTAGCTGGTTGGTTAGCCTTCAACAGAAGTTTAGCGTGTTTCGTTTTAGCGAGCTGTAGGCGAATTATGGCCCGCTTCTCTGGAGGGACGATATCATTTTCGCAAAGGCATTCGTTGAAGCAGTCACGATCCTTGCAGTGGAAGAGACCAACCCACTGAGTTTGTTCGCGAAGGTCTCGGAGAACGGAGTTGTATTGCTGTGAGAGGACCCAGACCGACTGCTCGGCGTGGCGACCGGAGAAAGTCAGTTCGGAGAGCATGCCCCTCTTCTTCGTTAACGCCTTCCTCGCGCTGCAGTCGTCGATTATGTAAAAGGTGGGCGTCCCCTTAAATAACTTGTAAAAAGCGCGCAGCCAATCGTGGAGCCACTCGCCCGGGTCTACGATATAGACCTCCGGGTATCTCCAAATCCAAGGGCGGCGCTGATAGGAGCGATTGTGCTTGATCGTAGGGCACAGGATCACGATGTGTTGAAAGAGAGGTTGATAGGGCCCCTTCTCAAGCAGATTGAGAGGCGTGTAGAAACGATTGCCGTATAGGTGGTTGAGATGGCGGCGTCCTCATCCGCGTCATCCTCGCCATCGCCGGCGCCAACGCGCAGCTTCGTCGCGTTCCGTTCCTCCGTGGCATCAATACCATGATAGTGGGCATTCCCTCTCTCTCGCCTCGTCTTGCACAGGTCTAGGTAGCAGTGACACACGTCGCTGTCGTCGGTGGACATCACCTCGTTGCCCGAGATCTTGATGGTGGTTTTTCTTACAATCGCGCGGCCGATGTTCTGAACCACGGTTCGGTTGGCGTCGGTGGACATCAGGCTGATCGTAAATGCGAGCCGCGTCGTCCCTGGGACGATAACATCGTTGGCGCCGAGATTTGGGAACCGTCCGAGGAGCTGTTGGTTTTGATCGATGGTCGAGGGGTGGTTGGTGACTACCACGCTCTGAAGCACCCCCTTGATCCCTAGGGGATCTCTCAGTCTGCGGTAAGGGTTGAGCTTACGTCCGTAGGGGGCCATGGCTACATTAGACGTACGGCGAATGTTCAATATAACTCATCATGGAAAATGAAATGGATGACGTTGGTGGTCGCGTCGAGGGAGGTTTCAACGAGGACGCCGTCGATGAAAAAGAAGAAACTGCGCTTATTGGCGACGACCCCATCGACGAGTCACTTGTCCCCCCCCCCTCATGGGCGGGCAGTCTAGAGGTGCCGGTTGATGAAGGGGAGCTCGCATCCAACGAATACCGCGACTAGGTCGTGGCGATGTTCAAGAAGAAGCGGTTAATATACGGAGAGTCGGCTGATCTTAGATTTGAAGTAACTAAGGAAGGGGCTTTGTGGGTCAAATGGAGGAAAGAGTGGGCCCTCTTGACATGGGAGAACGACTTGGGTCCGAATTACTACCCACAAACATTAAACAGTTCAAAGAGGTCTGTGCAGGCTGATGCGGCTATCGACGCGAGCCCCGACGCCATCGACAATCTCATCGCGACGATCGAGACACAGACGATCGAAACGCAGACCGATCAGCCGACCCTGCCGTGGAGGGAGATTCTGGGACTCGACGAAGCCCTGAAAACACTGCGCGGTAATAGAGTGAATCAGGAAGTGAAAAAAGTTACTCTCCAGCAGGCGATTGAGAAGTACCGCGAAGATCTTCAGCGCCCTTTGACGTCCGAAGATGAACTAGATACATCCCTAGATCAGCTCAGAGCAACCCAAGACAGTATCGACATACTCAACGGACAACTCCGGTCACAGGTCCAACAAATCCGCGAGACGATTAAACGGGTTCTCAATGAGGATGCCACGCTCACTGAGCGCGTACGGACCTTGTTTCGCGAGCAGGGGTTGACCATCGCGTCCATCTTAACCGCCATTGGGATGACAATATCCACCCTCGTTCTGGCTCTGAGGGGTGGTAGCGCATCAACACCAACGCTACCACCACCACCCTCCGAAAAAGGCGGGTTGAAGGAATGGGTCAAAAAACGACTGCAGTCTCTTGGGCGCGCCCTGGCTAATCTAGCGGGTAAAGCGGCCGCGGCCCTTCCGGGTATCATTGGGTCTATCGTTTCCTGGCTCCTCTCGCTTCTCGCGCGGACAGCCAACTGGCTAGGAGAAAATCTTTGGGCGATGGCTCTGGCGGTAGGAGGCCTCCTCTTGGTGGCTGCCCCGGACTGGCTATCGTAGAAGCCAAATCGCTGTTAATATTATCGCGACTCCCGCCCACAACCAGGGTCATTTTTTCATCGTCATGCTCCGAGGCTGCCCTCGTCGGGAGTTGTACAGGCCCACCGGTGTCGGGCGCTACGTACCCTGGTTGTGGGTTGTACAGGCCCACCGGTGTCGGGCGCTACCCTGGTTGTGGGTTGTACGGGCCCGTCGGTGTCGGGCGCTACCCTGGTTGTGGGTTGTACGGGCCCGTCGGTGTCGGGCGCTACCCTGGTTGTGGGTTGTACGGGCCCACCGGTGTCGGGCGCTGCACTCGTCGGGAGACTCCCAATCGGTTGTATGAGCCCTTTCTCACCGGTGTCGTTCGCATACCGGGAGGGGACATCAGTAGTATGTTGTGACCGATCTGCACCCTCTTTGGTGGTGCAGGTGGTGCAGTGCAGGTGGTGCCGGTGATGCAGGTGGTGCAGGTGGTGCAGGTGGTGCAGGTGGTGCAGGTGGTGCAGGTGGTGCGGGTGATGCGGGTGGTGCGGGTGATGCGGGTGGTGCGGGTGGTGCGGATGTGCGGGTGGTGATGTACGTGGTGCGGTAATGGTGGACGCATAGGCCTACGGCTATTTTGTATTGCATTGTTGCCTTTTTAAAATTATTATTATTATTAATTTTTTTTTTTTCCCAGCGTTTTCTAACAAACAAACAAACAAACAAACAAACCACACCCAAACAGACAAAGGAACAAAAAAAGTCAAACAACAGCTACGAATTGCGACAAGGGAGTTGGGTTAAATAACGGTCGAAACGGGTGCCTAAAACCAACCGGAACTCACCAGAACATTCCTTATGTGGTCAACGGGCGATATACGGTTTGAATTATTTTATTGAACTCTTTCATACTTCACAAATCTTTACAAATCAAGGTAGGTGGTTGTTCTGCCGTCATAAGCAACTCTTTCATACTTCACAAATCTTTACAAATCAAGGTAGGTGGTTGTTCTGCCGTCATAAGCCACTTTCTTTCTTTCTTTTTGGATATAAGTATGAAAATGCAGTTTTCAACATTACGTTACATACGTTTGTATGGTTCAGTTTAACTAATAAACAAACAAAAAAGCTACCAGTGGTAGTATCTATCTAATGGTAGTCGTTATCAAATGTACATTTAAATTAGACTACTAAGTAAAAAACAAAAACAAAACAAAAAATCAATGTGTATTGATACTAACTTGATGACAAAGCAAAAAGTGAAGCCGGTGCAGTTGTGTTCGGTCCGAAGATGGAACGCGTAATGATCGTCTGCGAGGGTGACAGGGCACGTTGAATCGGTGCTAGGTGAGTTGTTACTACAAGTCCGAGTCAAGGGGACATTAGTCTCGATCGAACAAAACAAAGAGGGCTTAATCAGGGACCTGCGCGTCTCTATTGGAAAGAATGATGAGGGGGTAATGAGCGACCTGCACGTCTCTATCGGACCTGCACCACCTGCACCACCTGCACCACCTGCACCACCTGCACCACCAGCACCACCTGCACTGCACCACCTGCACCACCAAAAGGGGTGCAGATCGGTCACAACATACTACTGACATCGCTCACATTGATATTCCTATTCACTGCATGGTCGGCAGTAGCGACGACTATCTGGTTGTTGTACCCCTCATGGGCTCCAATGCGGAGAAGCATATCACTCGGGGCCATGTAGAGCCCAGTTCCGAACACAAAGTCGACCTTACTGCTGGCGTTTATGAGTATGTCATTATAGTCGTCGGTCGAGGTGGGGACCTCGATCGCTGTTTCAATTAAGGAATTGAACTTATCCTGCGCCTCGGTGGCTCTGACGGTACCGAGAATGGGCGCTCCCACCTGTGCTCGAGCCCCTAAGAGCACCCACACGCTCGATTACTAGGGGTAGTGGGGATCCAAGCTCCTTTAGTATCCTGCGCACCTGGTAGTAGACGTGGAAACCATCAAATGGTCTTGAAACGACACACCGCAGCCCGCGGTGGCGCACCAGACGGCGAAGTTTACTTGATTTTGCCAAAACTGCATCGGGCTAGTAATCCACGTTGTCATGACTTCTTCCGAATTCACGGCAGGCATAGGCGGTATTTTCCGAATACATTTTGATACCGGTGTGACAGTCTAAAATGGGTGGCATGGTCAAATAGGTGGGCTGCCATATATGGGCAATCGGGTTAGCGTAAAGGGCGCCCGCACGCGCTCAGTTCACTCACCCATCTTAGCACGCCGCCTATTTCGCCTATTTCAGCAGGTTGTCACTATACGTGCTCAGATGGGTGGTGACGTCACCAACCCATTTTAGCACGGCCACCCACTTAAGATCGTGACACCGGGGTTGGAAGTGGCCGCCGCCGCTCTGAACCTGAATGATGGAGTTGGTTAGCATGTCGCCTAACCCCGTTTTTGGCTCACCCACCACCCCCTCATACTTCGCGTTATTATTTTAGTTGAAGGCGGAACCAAGTGCATGGTAAGTCCCTCCCTTGGCGACCTGCTGCTACAGCCATTGTGAACAATTATTGAAGACACGTTTTAAATGAAAATAGTCATCAATATAATATCAAACGCTCTCCAATATTCAATGGGGAGGCGCGGTGAGCCTTCAGCAGTACATCGATAACCGCAACGGAGACCTGCGTGTTGGCCTCCGCTCTATCACCTATGCGGTAGGATGGTTTAACGTGCAGGAGAGTATCGAACGGGGCGGTGGTGATTTCATACAAATTCCCCCTAGACTGTACCGGTATGGCTTCACTGATCTACGAGATATCATCGACACCGGCACAAAAACCACACTGGAGGTGGGCCGGTGTCATGCCAAATAGTGTCCCCTGCCAAATAGTGTCCACTCATTAGCATACTGATCGCTGATTGGTTCAATACGTATGACATTCAACCACCGTGGTTGGGGTATGGTTGCGCACTACACACGTTTTGTGTATGGTTGCTGGCCTAACACACGCAAGGTTGGGCACTTTGGTACCGTTGGACCCTAACTGTAACCGTAACGCTAACCCTAACCCAAACAACCCTAATCCTAATCCCAATCCTAATTCTAATCCAAACCCTAACCCTAACGACCCTAATCCTAGTCCTAACGCTAACAAATCAGCGATCAGTATGCTAATGAGCGGACAGTATTTGGCAGGGACACTTTTTTGCAGGACACCGGGTGAACGGGGTGATCACGCTGACTGTAGAGGGTGGGTGGATAATCCTTTCGGACGGACTGCTTAGTGTACCGGTACTCGGATTGGATGATGGGTTGGGAGGTCAGCGGCTTGATACCGGCACGTATAACGGCGACTGGCCGGTTAATTTCACAAACACGAAAAATCTGTACAACCACTTGGAGCAAATCAACAGCACTTCTAATATCGTGGACGGGGCTCCGTCTAGCCTTTTGACTACGGCTGCAGGGCTCGGCCGTCACCAATTTGGCGATATTGTTACTGCTAGGGTTAAGCATCCCGAATTCAAGCGTCTCCGAAATGTGACCGTGGGTGAATTTAAGATTACCGTTTAAGATGAATTAGGAATGCCGATCGACAACCACGACCTCCCAATACACCTAACGGTCGAAATAAAAATGAGTACGGTATCTACGGGCCCGCGTATGAAAAAGAAGTTGTGACGAAGGAGTACGCTCAAAATATACACGCTCTGGTAGATATATCGTCCTGCACGATAAGGAAAACAAAAAGACAAATCTACTTCTCCGCCAGTGCGAGGAAGAACGTCGACCTCGACCTGGACAATTTGATGGAAGTCACGAACGGAGTCGTCCGCGCATCCGGCAACCTATCCGGTACGGTGGTTAGGTGCACGACCCTACCCAACGAAGGGAAGGATCTATAATACAGATCATGCAACTCGATGATCCGCAATTACTCACATTCGCCAAGCCCGTCCCCCAACCCTGGAACCTCATCTTCTCGAAAATATCCGCATTTCATTACTCCAAAGCCAGCAGAATTTCCTAGAAGTTCGCATTGCATGGATGGGGCGACGGTAGGATCTCCTATTCAGTGCGAAACGCCGCGGGAGAAGTTATACACGATGCGTTCATCCGCATGGATACTACACGGTTTAACCACATTTCGATCAGCTGCGCGTCTAATAAACTTAGTTTCCGGGTTAATGGGATGTTGATGCTTATAATTTTGATATAAATGTTCTCATGTATAGAACCACGTAACTATCAGGCATTTGGGGATGCTTAACTTCTACGAAAGAGCGCTGAGCAAGCCGGAGGTAGTCCATGGATCCAGCATTTCAACGACTACCACGTCAAAAACTTCACCGACGATGAGGTATTGATCTAAGTCCAGTTAAACATATATTAACATCAATGATATTGTTTACTATGTTAACATGAAGCAGCAAGCATCCGCCCCTCCGATATATCCACAGCTCGATTCGCCCGCGGCCCTCGAGGCGGAGCCGGCGGAGGGCTCCAGCTTCCGTCTTTCCGAAATCCGGGACCTTGAACGCGGTCTAGAGCGCACGCGAGAGAGATGACAGAGCCAAGCTGTACAAAAAGTACCGCCGAGCTAAGTAGTAGTGTATACTCAGCATTTGACCTCATTTTTGGCAGGAGGATCATGATCCTCATTGAGGATCACAGCGGTGACCCCAACGAGGATCATAAAAGAGGTCGCGTGTTGACCCTACTGAGGATTATGAAAATGTGGTAACGTTACAAAACCGATGAATGGATATCAATCGATAACAATAGGCTGAATTTATTGGGGCGATACGTGTCTAGGCATGTTCCCCAGCATTTCGGTAATGTTATATAAGCGCTGAGTATAAGAAACGGGAATTTTTAAGTAAGTGAAATAATGGACTATACTTCGGAACTCTATACTTGACACCGTTGATTTTGTTTTCTTCTTTCTATTTTGTTTGTTAAAAACAAGAACACACTTCTGTAAATAGTATGTCTGTATGGTCTGAAGACGTTTGTGGACTTTGAAGGCTTATTTCATTTCAAAATGCATGTGCAGAGACACGTAGTTTTAGTACCCCCCTAGTCAAGCAAAGCAAAACAAAAACAAACACGCGTACACAACTATAAATGAAAGACGACACTAGTTACCTAAAACCAGCATTCCTTATTAAGTGGTCAACGGGCGATATACAGTTTCAAGTATTTTATTCGTTATTTCACGCAAACAGTAAAACATACAATGTGAAGTGTATAGTCAAGGCTACCTTAAGAAAAATTATACAGTAAAGTAAAAAGTAAATTAGTTAAGTTAAATACATAAATAAAGTAAAAGTTACAAATGAAATGGATAGGTGTTAAGATTTTTTTCTTTCTTTTTTAAGCCGACATAATCTCTCTTTTTTTGCAGGGGGGGGGGGAATCTATGAACCCTTTAAAAAATCCTAGTTGGTGTATTCTTTGTCTACTCATCTTGTTGGAAATCTGCAATTTTTGTATCACTTTACATGTATGACTATACATCTCTCTGCCTTTGAGAAAGGTCCTGCTAGGATCGAAACGTCAGGCCCACCAAATTTTGAGATACTATACATGTACGTGTAGTTAGTGACATACGTACATGTAATGTACATAACGAACCCACACGCGGTTACCTTCACCGCCGCGGTGCAATTCCTCCGAGATACTCGTGCTAGAAGTAGATACATGATTATTTTGTAGATACAATGTATGATTCCTTAGTGATCCGTTTTCAAACAATTCGTATATACCTTGAGAACTTTTGCTAGTAGGGGTACGTTCCATGCTCGAACGAATGGTACGAAGGTACTGCAGGATACCCATTGTATTAGGCAATGACCGCTGACCAGCACAAGCTGGACATGAATACGGTACCCCTTCCGATGATCCGTCGGTTGTGCACCGAGTTGTTTACGCGAGCAGGATTAGCTGCCGTCACTACACGGTGACTCATCGGGATAACCCATTCATTTGGTGGTCCTGTTCAGACCTGTTACTTCGACCATGGAATGGCTCCATACTTCGGACCTCAGTCACATTAATTGGGGTTGAATTTGGAAACATCTGCAGCCTGACGCTAAAGGCCACACAAAACTACAGTAGATCTACGTATTTTTTCCCCGTAAAGTGTTTGTACAATTAAAGGATATTAAAACAATAGACTCGATCTGTCGGAACACAATGCCTTGGTTGTCATTCCCACGTTTTTTTATTTTATTTTCATTCACCACCGGTTTTGAACAATAAACAAAACAGATTCATTATGATGAGGAGTGAGTAACTGAGTTAAACCTCATAATTATACAAATGCTAGACTATTTAACAATTATAACAGTCTGTCTTTGTGCTCACTTTGCTCATTTTGCTCATTCACCTGCTCATTCACCTGCTCATTTTGCTCATTCACCTGCTCATTTTGCTCATTCACCTGCTCATTTTGCTCATTCACCTGCTCATTTTGCTCATCGACCTGCTCATTGTGCTCATCCACCTGCTCATTTTGCTCGTTCACTTGCTCATTTTGCTCATTAACCTACTCATTTTGCTCATGTCCTGCTCATGTTGCTCATTTCCTGCTCATGTTGCTCAGGTTGCTCATCGACCTGCTCATTTTGCTCTCATCAAGAAATAGGATTTTCTAATCCTTACCATCTCTAATTTTGTCTTTCATCATGCATGGTGTTTAACCATTACCCTGTCCAGGGCCTTGTCAACTTCCATGCCTTTATCTAGTTTTTCTTTGAGATCTGCAAGAATAACTTGGTGGGTTTCATTTTCTTCCAGATGCAAGTAACTTGACTGGAAATCCTTGTAGTTGCCAAAGAAGATTCTCTTGAGTTCCCAGCAGGTTTTCCTATTGGCTTTGTCTTCGGCTTGATCTTCATCCATACCATTGTCGATGTACTTCTCGTGTTTCTCATTCCACATATCTTTGGTTGTTTCTTTGGCCCCTTCCAACCAGTCTTGGTAAGCGATATTATCTTCCAATTCAGAGCTGGACTCATCTTCTTCCGACAAGTCATCGTCGGTTTCTTCCTCTGATTCGTCATCACTCTCCTCTAAATCGTCACCACCATCCTTAGATTCAGTCCCGTCGCCATCAATTGTAGATTCAGTTCCGCTGCTGTCTGTTTCCGAATACTGACATCTACGCCTTTTAAATCCTGGTTGATAATCTTCTACGTTAGAATTGGCTGATCGAAATGTTCTGATGTAACGATCATCGTCAATGTCGTCTATTTTCGATTCACCCGCACCGTGTGCGTTTTCTTCATGTCTTCGAAGGTTATATCGCCGACTATAGCTTTTGCTGCAATGATGACAAGCAAAGCGTTTTATCCCAGAAATAGCATTCATGATGTTTACTCGTGGAGTGTCGATCTCCAAATGGGAATTCATGTTTAAAATTGGTCAATATATAAATGTCCTGTTTTCTGTCCTCATTTAGTAAAATGAGCAGAAATGAGCAGAAATGAGCAGAAATGAGCAGAAATGAGCAGAAATGAGCAGAAATGAGCAGAAATGAGCAGACATGAGCAGACATGAGCAGACATGAGCAGACATGAGCAGACATGAGCAGACATGAGCATCTACGTCGATACAACTCCGATACAACTCCGTTCTCCGAGACCTTCGCGAACAAACTCAGTGCGTCGGTCTCTTCCACTGCAAGGATCGTGACTGCTTCAACGAATGCCTTTGCGAAAATGACATCGTCCCTCCAGAGAAGCGGGCCATAATTCGCCTACAGCTCGCTAAAACGAAACACGCTAAACTTCTGTTGAAGGCTAACCAACCAGCTACGTACAAAGTCATTGCTAACAGTATTACTGAACATTGCTAATAGCATTACTGCGCATTACACTAAGCATTGCTAATAACATTACTGAACATTGCTAATAACATTACTGAACATTGCTAATAGCGTTACTGAGCACTATTGAGCACTGCTAGAGCATTGGTACGGTAAGCATCATCATGAATTTGGAGGTTGGCACTGTTTTATTTCTACAAATAATCGTCTTAGGTGCGATCGCATGGTTCGCCCGCGATTATATTAGAGCTAAGAGATCAGTATGTTATATTATCACTCGTTTCAAGATGGCCACCGTGGACGAATTGCTCGACGATATCCTCGCTGAGCCCACCTCACCTGAGGCAGCGCCACCCGCTGCACCGCGGGAAGAGGTAGCACCACGCGCGCAAGACCACCGGGAGAGACTCATTGCACTCGCAGCGGGGGGTAAGGCCAGACAGTACCTATGGGAAGGAATTGACCGTTGATAAGATTGAATCTTTGACGGAGGTCGATGTTGAAAAGCTCTATGCCCGCTATGAAATGAGGCTAGGAACCATCATGACAAAAACGTTTGGGCAGGCGGCCCTACAGCTGTACACCCGGGCGGCCAGCCAAATTCTTCCGATTCCGATCGAAAACCAGCCTCAGCTGTTAACCGATCTCGAGGCTGACCCTTTTGTTGGACATGCCCTTAGCACCGCCTCCTGCGAGCTGTACCACCGGTCCGGAATATTTCTAGCACCTCTCACCGCCGCTCTCACTACGGTCCGGCCACAAGCTTCTTTTGGATGGTCCGGCGAACCGTTGGGGTCCTGACCTCGGAACCCTCCTCCGTAGGAGGAGCAGCCACCCTCTCCAGCTGGTGCATAAACTCCACCCGGGACACCACGAGATACGCGAGGTTGGACCACTGTAGATAGTTGTCGATGATCCAGACTTTTTGTGGGTCGTGGATGGTGAGGCCCTGTGAACTGTGGGCCGCTTCTCTTGGCACTGGACTCTGTCAGGCTGGAGTCGGATACCCTTTTTGAGGGCCTTGAGGGTGGGGTCCTTCGCCCTGTGGTCGACCTCGACCTCTTCATTGGGCACCTTTCGGGCGCGCCCACCAGGGTGCCGCTTTGGCGAGTGTCTCGCACGAGGAAATCCAACTCGCCCTGGTCTGTCACCAGCCTCCGAGTTAGTCGTTTGCCATCAGCATTGCTGCCCTGGGTAAACTTCCCTATAATGCTGCACCCCTGGTCAAGGCTTTCCGGGAGCCAGACCTCGTTTTGCTTCTTGTTAGCTATGCTGGCCTCGCGGACCGTGAGGCTGGTTAGTATTTAGTGTTAAGGGGAATGAACACACTAATTTTACTCTTGGGCTGAGATGGCGGTACAGTATTTTATTGATGTACAAGACAGTGTACATGTATATGTACAGAGCTATGCTACCCTGACTTGAATGCCCAAGTTGAAAGGTGGAGCGCTAAGAAAAGTGATGTGGCTCGAATGAAGGTAGCAGGAGAAGTGAGAAATAGTCTTAGGAGAAAGAATTGGTAGATTGAGAAACAAACAAGTAAGGGTAGCTTTCTAAGAAAAAATGATGACTCATAGTCAGGAGTGCAACACTGGACAGAGCACTGACCACTCAGGGTCATTGGTCAGCCTCACTGGTGTAAAACAATGTGTGCCAGTAATTGCTTGAGGCTGTACAGTGTAAGTGTAGGTCCAGGAAGTAGTGAGTAACAACAATTCTATGAAATGGTGGACATGTGGCAAAACAATTACACGGTGTCTTATGTGGAAATAAGGATATACAGTATTGATCAGCAAATTGAAAAAAGTAACAGAGGAAAATGCATATAAGGAAATATAATCAATGTCTGTAATGAAACGCTACAGGAGCCCCCTTCCAGTATGTGTGTGGCTAGTAGCGAACGAATGTGACATGGCGTTCAGGCCAATGCACGCTGCGACCAGAACGGGTGGTGCGGGCAGATGGCACAGCAGTGGGTTGTGCTGTGTCGGTATTGTCCGCAATGGAGTCTGTAGGGTCGGGTGGGCGCGTTGCATTGGGAATAGAACTTGTGTCCTGAGTGTGATCCATGGTGGCGCTTTTTAGTCGATCAATGCTCACAGTATCGGTGCGAGTGTGCATGACAAGCACGAAATGCTTGGTGGTACGACTGAGCACTTTGAAGGGTCCATCGTAGGGCGGTTGTAAGGGTTTGCGTACCGAGTCACGTCGAACAAAAACATGTGTGCATGTCTGGAGGTCCTTGGGAACATGCACAGTGGGACGTTGCTGTGTGCGAGGTGTCGGCGGCTGAAGATTGTGCATTGTGTTCCTGAGGCGATGGACATAGTTCGTGGGGTCCAAACTAGATGTATCGGTTGTGTCAAAGAATTCTCCTGGTAAACGGAGGGTTGTGCCGTATACGCGTTCGGCGACACTGTGGCCGAAATCGGACTTGACCGCTGTCCGTATTCCGAGAAGAACAAGTGGTAAAGTCTCTGTCCATTTGTGCACGTCCACTTGGGCCCGTAGTGATGCCTTTAGTTGTCCGTGAAAACGTTCCACAAGGCCATTTGCGATTGGGTGGTAGGCGGTGGTGCGAACGCGTTTTGTTCCAAGGAGGTTTGTCAGAGCGAGAAAAAGTGCAGATTCAAACTGACCCCCTCGATCGGTGGTGATGGTAGATGGAACGCCAAAGGAAGCGACCCATCTGGTCACAAACGCACGTGCGACTGTCTCAGATGTGATGTTGGGCAGTGGTATTGCTTCCGGCCAACGTGTGAAACGATCAATGCAAGTTAATATGTAGCTGCATCCATCGGATGGAGGCAATGGGCCCACAAGATCAATGTGGACATGATCAAATCTTGCGCTTTGGGCCTGAAATTGGGACAGGGGTGCAAAGGTGTGACGATGAACCTTTGCTCGCTGACATTGTATGCAAGATCGTGCCCATGTTCTAACATCACGGTTCATACCTGGCCAAACGTAGCGTTCCGTAATGAGACGTTGGGTGGTTCGAATCCCTGGGTGTGACAAGGAATGCAGCGAGTCGAACACTGCGCGGCGTAGGTCTGCAGGAACAAATGGGCGTGGGTTGCCAGTTGAAATGTCGCAGGTTAATGTTGTATCGCATGCTGGTAGGGGAACATCCCTGAAGGTGAGCGAAGTTGAAGAATTGCGAAGTTGCGTGAGTTCATCATTGGCAAGCTGTAACTCTGTCATCTTGCAAAAATCAACCGGTGCAGACTGCTCTGGGTGAAGGGCATTGAGTTCGATACGCGAAAGGGCATCGGCTGCGAAGTTCTCTTTACCTTTTACGTGCCGGATGTCGCAGGTAAACTGAGAAATGAAATCGAGATGGCGAATTTCGTGTGGGGAATGTCTGTCTGCCGATGACGAGAGCGCGTAGGTGAGGGGTTTGTGATCCGTGAGGACGTAGAATTCACGACCCTCAAGTAAGTGACGGAAATGGCGAACAGTGAGGTACACTGCTAAAAGTTCACGTCCAAAGGTGCTGTAGCGAGTTTCAGCGATTTGCAGCTTTTTGGAGAAGAACGAGATTGGCTGCCATGCGTCGTTTACCCATTGTTGAAGCACAGCTCCTACGGCAACATCCGAAGCGTCCGTCATGACGCAAAGAGGAGCGTCTGGCTTGGGATGTGCAAGGAGGGTAGCGTTTGCGAGGGCAATTTTGACCTGTTGAAATGAAGCTGTGGCTTGGTCATTCCATACGAGTGGAGCTGATTTCTTTCCCGCGTTAGTCAACAGGTCTGTGAGCGGATGCAGGACGTTTGAGCACCGTGGGACAAAACGGCGGTAGAAATTGGCAAGTCCGAGGAATTCTCTAAGCTTTGTCTGAGTTGTTGGCTGGGGAAAGTTGTGGATAGCACTGACCTTATCTGCAAGTGGTTTAACACCATGACAGTCAACGTGATGTCCGAGGAACTCGAGTGAATTCACACCGAATAGACTTTTCGCTGGGTTGATGACGACCCCATATTGGTTGAGGCGGGTGAGCAGCAAGTGAAGATGTTGTGCATGTTGGTCAGCATCGGGACTGGCAATGAGAAGGTCGTCAATGTACGCATAACAAAAGTCAAGTCCGCGGGTGACTTCGTCGATAAAGCGTTGGAACGTTTGGGCGGCGTTGCGCAATCCAAATGGCATTCGAACAAATTCAAACAGTCCGAAGGGTGTAGTGATTGCAGTTTTAGCGATGTCGTCCGGTGCCATGGGTATTTGGTGATACGCACGGACAAGATCAATTTTCGAGAAAACTGTTGCTCCGTGGAGTGATGCAGTGAAATCTTGGATGTGCGGCACTGGGTAGCGGTCAGGCACCGTGGCTGTATTCAGCGCCCGGTAGTCTCCACATGGTCGCCAATCTCCCGGTTGTTTCTTGGGGACCATGTGAAGTGGAGATGACCAGTTACTGTCCGAAGGACGGATGATGCCGAGTTCCAGCATGTGTTGGAACTCATCCTTTGCGGCCTTAAGACGGTCGGGGGCAAGTCGACGTGGTCGTGCAGCAGCTGGTGGGCCAGTCGTAACAATGTGGTGAGTCACATTGTGCTTGACCGGTGTGTCACGATAGGAAGGACGTGCGATGTCGGGGAAATCCTTTAAAATGTCCGCAAAGCGTGATGGAGTTGGTGCTGCGAGGACAGGACTGATTGCTGGGGCGCTCGAGGCTCTACCGTTGACGCTCAAGTTGGTAGTGGCGTCGATGAGCCTGCGATTGCGAACGTCGACAAGAAAATTGAAATGTCGGAGGAAATCCGCGCCAATGATCGCATGGTGAACCTCCGCAACAATAAACACCCAGCGGCATGGTCGCCGGAGACCAATGTCCAATGTCAAAGATCTCTCACCGTAAGTAGCAATCGGGGAAGCGTTTGCTGCTTGGAGATCTTGTCCATGTAGACGGTTGGTGCGCTCGTGAGTTGAAGGAGGGATGACGCTCACCTCAGCTCCTGTGTCCACGAGGAATTGTTGTTTAGTGTGGCGGTCGGTTACGTAGAAAAAGCGACTGGGTGCGGCGTGACCGGCAAGGCTTGTCGCCCCTAGTTGCCGGCTTGGCCGTTTCCCTGGCTCTGGGCGGCACCTGCAGTGTGGGAGCATGGCTGCTGGCATCTGCGAGCATTGGTACCATACTTCTTATGGTACCAGCACTCCTTCTGCTCATCGCGGGATGGGGTCTGGTCGCGGCGATGACGGTCGCGAGACTGACTGCGACCGCTGCTCCTGTGTCGTGGCTGGGCGGACAGGGCTGACACCTGTGCTGTCAACTTGTGCACAGCATCCCGGAGTTGTTGCAGCTCCGTCAGTTGAGATGTGACTGGAGCTGTGACTGCGGCGATGGGAGCAGAGGCTGGCACTGGACTGGGAGAAACTTCCAGGATGTTGTCGGCCAACTTCGCCAAATGGTCGATGTCGACCTGGTCTGCCGTCGATGCCAATATCAGTTGAATGTTAGTGGGGAGTCGCTGAAGGAAGAGCTGCCGTAGGATTGAGGGCTCGAGTGTGCAACCACCCAGTAGTTGTTGCATCTTGCGGAGGAGTTGGGAAGGTTTTCTATCGCCCAATTCCTCCGTTATCAGGAGTTGGTGCAGGCGTTTGCGCTCCGATTCTGAAGTACGCTTGACCAACTCCTCCTTCAGAGTACTATAGGGGTGAGTCGCAGGCGGAGACATGAGGATGTCCCGTACCTCCTGCGCTATACTAGGCTGAAGCGCCGCGACGACATAGGCATAGCGAGTCTCTTCAGTGGTTATACACCGTGTGGCGAACTGGGCCTCGACCTGCATGAACCAAATGGCAGGATCGCCGGGCCAATACGGTGGCAACTTAAGGCTGACTGCGGCGACTGGTGGCTGGCTTGGAGTGGAAGTGGCCATTGTGCTGAATTCGGTTGCAATAGTTCGGAGTCTGGGTCACCAATTTAGTGTTAAGGGGAATGAACACACTAATTTTACTCTTGGGCTGAGATGGCGGTACAGTATTTTATTGATGTACAAGACAGTGTACATGTATATGTACAGAGCTAAGCTACCCTGACTTGAATGCCCAAGTTGAAAGGTGGAGCGCTAAGAAAAGTGATGTGGCTCGAATGAAGGTAGCAGGAGAAGTGAGAAATAGTCTTAGGAGAAAGAATTGGTAGATTGAGAAACAAACAAGTCAGGGTAGCTTTCTAAGAAAAAATGATGACTCATAGTCAGGAGTGCAACACTGGACAGAGCACTGACCACTCAGGGTCATTGGTCAGCCTCACTGGTGTAAAACAATGTGTGCAAGTAATTGCTTGAGGCTGTATACAGTGTAAGTGTAGGTCCAGGAAGTAGTGAGTAACAACAATTCTATGAAATGGTGGACATGTGGCAAAACAATTACACGGTGTCTTATGTGGAAATAAGGATATACAGTATTGATCAGCAAATTGAAAAAAGTAACAGAGGAAAATGCATATAAGGAAATATAATCAATGTCTGTAATGAAACGCTACAAGTAGACCTCTCTCCACGAGGTAGACTAGGAGTGGCGTCGGGGCCCATCCCTGCTCTGCGAAATGCTTCCCGAACCAGGCGGGAATGACGGGGTGGGAGTTTTCTGCGAACTCACAGGCCTGGACCTCGGCAAAGCCGGTGCCTATGTCTTTGGGAAGAGGCCCATTTATGTTAACCCTGGTCATGCGGTGGGTTGGGTGTCCGAAACGCTCGAAATATGGCTTGGCCTCACCCTGGCCTTGGAAACTGGCTGGATAGCATGCCTTCATGTCAATGCTTATGTAGAGTTGGGGCACCGGGACGGGGTACTCTAGGAGGGGCTGGAAGGGCTGGAAGGGCTGGACGGGCTGGAAGGGCTGGAAGGGCTGGAAGGGCTGGAAGGGCTGGACGGGCTGGACAGGCTGGAAGGGCTGGAAGGGCTGGACGGGCTGGAAGGGCTGGAAGGGCTGGAAGGGCTGGACGGGCTGGACGGGCTGGAAGGGCTGGAAGGGCTGGTAGGGCTGGACGGGCTGGATGGGCTGGACGGGCTGGAAGGGCTGGACGGGCTGGACGGGCTGGAAGGGCTGGACGGGCTGGACAGGCTGGAAGGGCTGGACGGGCTGGAAAGGCTGGAAGGGCTGGACGGGCTGGAAGGGCTGGACGGGCTGGACAGGCTGGAAGGGCTGGAAGGGCTGGACGGGCTGGAAGGGCTGGAAGGGCTGGAAGGGCTGGACGGGCTGGACGGGCTGGAAGGGCTGGAAGGGCTGGAAGGGCTGGTAGGGCTGGTAGGGCTGGATGGGCTGGACGGGCTGGACGGGCTGGACGGGCTGGAAGGGCTGGACGGGCTGGAAGGGCTGGAAGGGCTGGAAGGGCTGGAAGGGCTGGAAGGGCTGGACGGGCTGGAAGGGCTGGAAGGGCTGGAAGGGCTGGAAGGGCTGGTAGGGCTGGACGGGCTGGACGGGCTGGACGGGCTGGAAGGGCTGGAAGGGCTGGAAGGGCTGGAAGGGCTAGAAGGGCTGGAAGGGCTGGACGGGCTGGACGGGCTGGAAGGGCTGGACGGGCTGGACGGGCTGGAAGGGCTGGAAGGGCTGGACGGGCTGGAAGGGCTGGAAGGGCTGGAAGGGCTGGACGGGCTGGAAGGGCTGGACGGGCTGGACGGGCTGGAAGGGCTGGAAGGGCTGGAAGCTAGGGCGGGACGGGCTGGACGGGCTGGACGGGCTGGAAGGGCTGGACAAGATCCTGAACCACACGCACACCCACAAGGAGAAAAGACCCAACTTCCAGACCTGGTGTCTACACGATTCCTTGCGAATGGGGCAAAGCAAAATGCGTTGGAGAGACTGGTCGTGACCTCCCCACCAAACTCAACGAACACAAAGCCCATGGCCGCAAGGGGGAATACGTCAGGTCTGGAATCATCAAACACTCACATGAGAAGAATCATGTAATCCAGTGGGCCATTGCAGAACTCATCACCAGCGTTGACAGATGGCACCCTCATCGAGTTAGAGAGGCCATCGAGATCTTCAAGCATAACACGGTGCCACAAGACATCGGAGTCCACATCAACGACATCTGATGACCGCTGCTGTCTCCTGGGTCTCCTGTACCCACAGACAACTCCACTTCCCCCAACATCTAGCTGCCTTCTGGGTCTCCTCTACCCTTGACACCCACCTCACACCGACACACTCCAGTGAACTCCTTCTCGCTCCAGTGGTCTCATTGGCAGGAATATCCTGCACGCACCAGTGACCGCGCTGGGCGGGAAGATCCTGCAAGCTCCAGTGACCACACTGGGCGGGAAAGATTCTCCACATCTCAGCGCTTCCACCAGGCTCGTTATATACACCGGTGATAGTTGGAATCCGTCCAGCAGTCTCCTGACGACGGGCAGAGTACACACTTTTTACCCAAAAACGTTGAATTACCGGCTCATTTCAGAGCTGGACGGGCTGGAAGGGCTGGAAGGGCTGGAAGGGCTGGACGGGCTGGAAGGGCTGGACGGGCTGGACGGGCTGGACGGGCTGGACGGGCTGGAAGGGCTGGAAGGGCTGGAAGGGCTGGAAGGGCTGGAAGGGCTGGAAGGGCTGGACAGGCTGGTAGGGCTGGAAGGGCTGGAAGGGCTGGAAGGGCTGGAAGGGCTGAAAGGGCTGGACAGGCTGGTAGGGTTTGAAGGGCTGGAAGGGCTGGACGGGCTGGAAGGGCTGGACGGGCTGGAAGGGCTGGAAGGGCTGGAAGGGCTGGAAGGGCTGGACGGGCTGGAAGGGCTGGAAGGGCTGGAAGGGCTGGAAGGGCTGGAAGGGCTGGAAGGGCTGAAAGGGCTGGAAGGGCTGGAAGGGCTGGACGGGCTGGAAGGGCTGGACGGGCTGGACGGGCTGGAAGGGCTGGAAGGGCTGGACGGGCTGGAAGGGCTGGACGGGCTGGAAGGGCTGGAAGGGCTGGAAGGGCTGGAAGGGCTGGACAGGCTGGAAGGGCTGGACCGGCTGGACGGGCTGGAAGGGCTGGACGGGCTGGAAGGGCTGGAAGGGCTGGACGGGCTAGAAGGGCTGGAAGGGCTGGAAGGGCTGGAAGGGCTGGTAGGGCTGAAAGGGCTGGAAGGGTTGGAAGGGCTGGAAGGGTTGGAAGGGCTGGAAGGGCTGGAAGGGCTTGAAGGGCTGGAAGGGCTGGAAGGGCTGGAAGGGCTGGAAGGGCTGGAAGGGCTGGTAGGGCTGGAAGGGCTGGAAGGGCTGAAAGGGCTGGAAGGGCTGGAAGGGCTGGAAGGGCTGGAAGGGCTGGAAGGGCTGGAAGGGCTGGACGGGCTGGAAGGGCTGGAAGGGCTGGAAGGGCTGGAAGGGCTGGAAGGGCTGGAAGGGCTGAAAGGGCTGGAAGGGCTGGACGGGCTGGAAGGGCTGGACGGGCTGGACGGGCTGGAAGGGCTGGAAGGGCTGGACGGGCTGGAAGGGCTGGACGGGCTGGACGGGCTGGAAGGGCTGGAAGGGCTGGAAGGGCTGGAAGGGCTGGAAGGGCTGAAAGGGCTGGAAGGGCTGGAAGGGCTGGAAGGGCTGGACGGGCTGGACGGGCTGGAAGGGCTGGAAGGGCTGGACGGGCTGGAAGGGCTGGACGGGCTGGAAGGGCTGGAAGGGCTGGAAGGGCTGGAAGGGCTGGAAGGGCTGGAAGGGGGCTCGAACCGGAACAGCGGCGGAGTGGGAGGGGGAAGGGACGGATGGCCAGGCACGCAGGTTCTGGGACGACTGGGCTGGCACAACACAATGAAGAGGCCGGAGTCTGTTTCGTTTCCTTGCTAATGAGCGACAGTATTTCTTTTTATTTCTGGTCCTTCTCCCACTCCGGGTCAACCTGTGGATGTCAGGGCAGGCGACCACAACTATGTTCATTTCAGAGCCACCACATCTTGAAAGAGAAGATATACACCAAAGATCTTATAGCGCCGCTAGCGGCGCAAGATGGAGAACTCGATCATAACGCTATGCAGACGTGTGAAATCCGTGTGCGTGCCGCCGGCCGCCATTCTGGCAAGTTAGTTATAAAATGTCTTGGTTGTTAATGTAAACAACATACATGGTTGGCGCATGATTGGCACGACTGGAGTTTTCGTCGAGTTTTTATTCTTTTCACTGTGGTGAGCTAGTTCTGCAAAAGTATGTGCACAGTACATGGGAACTTTCTCAAACATTTGTCTTAATATATTTATGTATTTTAACGTTAAATCATTATCACGGGGCCAGTTTGTACAGTTGTTGGTCCATGCATGATGCGAGGTTCCGCTACCTCGACGTCAGTGAAATCGGTCTATACTTTATCTTTAAAAGCCTAAAACAGTACAATTAAAAGCAAAATAGTATCTAAAGATTATCACTGAGGCGAAATCAAATAAATATCGTGTCATTTCTTTCTATTTCATGATTAACTGTCTGTAGCTAGCAGCTGAGATTTCAGGTAGCACAAAGCATGTTGATATTGATATAACATTGCAGTCGTTCACTTATTTTGTTGTTACTTACACATTATTTTTTGTGTTTTTAATCTTTATTTCTTAAAATTTAGTGGGCCTGACGTTTCGATCCTAGCAGGACCTTTCTCAAAGGTCTCTGCCTTTGAGAAAGGTCCTGCTAGGATCGAAACGTCAGGCCCACTAAATTTTAAGATTTACATTTTGGTAATTTTAGTCAGTAAGCAGTTTGCAACATTTTTGTAAATCACCTTAATCTTTATTTGTTAGCATAATCCAACAACAAAAATATGGCATTTACAGGGAAAAGATAATATTATATAAATAAATAAATACATACATTATACAAATTTATATACATATTTATATCAAATTGTTTTAGTTATTTTGCTAATGAGCCCATGACCAAATCAAAATCTTATCTCAGATGTTTGGCCTAAAGCACTATCATGCTGCAAAGCACTTATTTAATTGGCCAAGGGACCTTAATAAACCTCAATTTCAAAATGCCAGCAGCAAAATCTAGGTAAACAGTCAGTAGAACAAATCCGAATATTTATTCGGAACAATCTGGTGTGGCATTTTTTTCTTCGGGTTTTTGTTTTTTGTAATTATTTAGTTTCGAAACTGGTTTTCAGTTGTTATTTTTGGTTTTTTGGTTAATTCCTGACTCGCCAAGCGAAAAACAAACAAAAAACGCTATTGTAAGCTTGCATTATTTTGTTCCTTCGTTCGAGCATTGAAGCTAATAATAATACATTGATTTACTTGATTTCAATAGTACAGTGTGGAAGATCCAGTTGGATGTTTGCTGTTTCCTTTTTGTGTTAATCTGAATTCCTTCAAAAAATCACAATTAGTGGGAGAAAATATTTCTCTGATTATTTTGATTACTCTGTATTTGTTTTGTTTTTACACATGTGTGAGAAAGGTCCAGCTAGGATTGAAACGTCAGGCCCACTAAACTTTTAGATTTGCATTTTGGTAATTTTAGTCAGTAAGCAGTTTGCAACATTTTGTGTGTGTATTATTTGTATTTCTCTGTTTGTTCAAATTTAATTATTAAAGAGATAAGGTTATTTCTGCCTCCTTGTTTGTATTTATGACAGAGGTGTTGCCTTGGTTGCCCGATGGGTGTGGGGGATTTGGAATGGCCTGGTAGGGATGACATTCCACTAAAGCTTCTTCGTCTCCTTGTTGAGGAACTGCCTTCCCTCAAAATTTTCAGCACTGACTGCAGAGCCGGTAGTTACTGAACGCACATTGCAAGGGGTTTTTCCCAGGAGATACTGGTACCTGAAATGGTCCAAGAAAAAAAAAAGGCCTATCAATTTTCAATAAATTAATCAAATGTTTGAATCGCACACATGGTAGTACAGAGTACTCTGTAGTGTATGAGGGCGAGAAATGCTGTTGAAAATTACAGTAATTATTAAAACGTTAACCAACGAATCAATTCAATTTATTATACATCTACAAACCTTTGGAAATCTTAAGAAAGATAAATTCGGGCATGTCACTGTCTTGTTCCGGCGCAGTTAATGGCCGAGCAAAACATCGATATGATGTTTACTTTGCGTTTGCCATTAGCCTGTATACACTCATACTAGCCTGCGCGTAGACTTTAGGCCAATCCAGCTTGCCATAATGGCGGCTGCGGGCGCCCATGCCAAATTCAGGTTTTCCAGCCAGTTCTCCATCTTGCGCCGTTACGCGGCGCTATACTATCTTTGATATACACGTACTGTACATGTACATGTACATGTACATGGTGCAATCTTTCCACTAAGTCAAGCCGTTCGTGCGTGCGTTCGTACGAGCTTTCGTGCGTGCGTGCGTGAGTTCGTGCGTTCCTGCGTGCGTTCCTGCGTGCGTGTGTGCATGCGTGCGTGCGAGCGTGTCGAGGCCATAGATAGAACCATAGAGGTCTATGGATATACCGTAACCCATTGATCTCCATAATATCTTTATTATGGAGATCAATGATATAACCACAGACCATAGAGCTCTATAAATAAACTACAGTGCGCGCTCATCGCGTGACGCGTGCCGACAAGGGGACTGCGTCGCCATTACCAAAGAGGTTCAAATGCATGGATCTCTATGGGGCAAATTAATCCCAAATTTTAACAAAAGGAAGTAGGACATTGAAATTCACCAATCCCTTGAGGTATTGATGGCCTTTCCTTTCATTACTAAAACCATTTCTATAACATTTTAGTTTCCGCATTCACAACCTTTTGGCTATACCTTTCCCCGTTCATATTACGCGCGATTGCTACTGACATTCGGGCACTTCGAGCTGAAGTTGCCCTCTTTGGTAATGGCGGATGCGCGTCCATGTCGGCACACGTTCCTTCGTACCGTGCGTTGATAGGGGAGTGCGCACTCTAGTTTATTTATAGAGCTCTATGCCACAGACATAAATAACGTGTAGATATAACCTATTGATATCCGTAATATTATGGAGATCAATGATATAACCATAATATAGACAGGCCCCTTAATAAATAACTTGAATGGGCGCGCGTCTGAACGCGCCATTCACTGTGTACAAACGTATCGGATCGGCTCTCCAAGGACGCGCTGAAAAGTCACGTGAATGAGGCGACGCACAAAGGGAAACTGCATGCTGAATGTTAAAAAATTAATTCAATAATAACATTTATATCCATACTTCCACAAGCATACACATCATAATGGATAATGTGAATTAGATATATATATATATATTTGATACAAATTTGATTATAATTATAAAGAACTTAAATAAAAGAAGGTGGGAACAATAGGGGCTGTTCATATAAGCCAAAGCTTGTAGAGAACAGCCTTTGCAGACAAATTAGACTTAAATGAAAGAACAAACAAGACCATAAGACCGGGTAATGGAGACAAAAATATAATAATAAAAGGAGCGATGACAATGAAAGAAACAATTTTGAATAGAAGAGATGACGAAAGTTACTTGAAAAACGAAGGATGAGTGTATCTAAGCTGATGTTCAAAGAAGAATGTCGTCAACGAACTGTTGAAGTTCATAAAGAGATTTGTCTTTCCTCTTTCAAAATGTATAATTTTGAAATGGTACTTGCCTATCAGAAATAGTTCAACTTCAACCATTTTATTAACAATAAACATGAAATTCAAGTCGATTCAATTAATTTCATTTCAATTAAATTACATAAAGTAGGATAAATACATAGAAATCAATAAGGTAGGTTACTGAGTATAGGAGCTGTGTTTTTATATATAAGCCGAAGCGTGAGTTGGAAAACAGACAACATAGAAAGACAACAGACAGACGGGAAGGGGAATCATTAATAGGGCCTAAGGGTTAAATGTAATTATATTCACACATACTGTGTATGGGCTGCCTTTTCATATTTTGTGACATTTCTAAATGTTTTTATCCCACACCATTTCACTGGCAGGCATTTTCCCCTCTGAAACAGTCCTACAAGCATTCAATGTTCCATTTTTTTTGATATAAAGGTACATCAATAAGATTTAAGGTTATGCGTAGTGGAAGGAGCATACTGGCTGGAACGTCGATGGGAATACCCCGGTTCTTTTCAGAACCATGCACACAGTGCACACGCACAAAGGAGAACTTTCCTCACACGTTGCCAACGCAAACATTCTCATGACTGTTGTACCGTTGTACCTGTTGTACTGTTGTACCATTCTCATGACAATTCGTACCGGAAACAAAGATCTCATCGAAATATAATGCTATAATTGTTATATTCAAATCCAAACAAACTTTTAAATGATAAAGCAGAAAAACAATCTCCCTGTACAGACTACCCACACGCTTTAAGCTAGCAAAACTGATGATATTGAGTGACTCAGAGTGGAATGGGAGTGTTAGATTGCTTCATTAAATGCCTGCAAAATAATTAAGCAAATGCGACGCGGCGCACGCACACGCGCGACGCACACGCGCGCGCACGAGCACACGCAGTTTACGAGTATACAAGCATACGAGCGTACGATCGAGCGCACGCAACGCCAGTAACGCCAAACTCAGGCTTCCACGAAAGAGTTCGTCTCTTAGCTGCAAAAATCAAGAGACATTTTGTCCTTTCAGGTGCGGCAATTAACCGGTGAGCTTAAGATTGAGTTGTAGCTGAACGTCTTATGCTTTATAAAGTTGTTCTTATAAATATGTAATTGTTAGAGTTTTGATACTTTCCCAGCGAAACTTGCCATGTTGGAAAACGCAAAAGAACGCCATTTTGAGCCTGTGGTTTCTTGCCACGTAAACATGAACTTTTTTGACTGTTACTGTCAGTTTAATTGTGTAATAATTATTGCAGTAAATAGATTTCTTAAAAGGGAGGTCGAACCCACACTCGTGAGCTACGACCAAAGGAGAAGTTGTCACGTCTGTTGCGGTGTGAGATAGAACCTAGTCCTCAATCAAACGTAATAAATAATCATGTCTACGCGAATTAATCTTACGATCGTGTAAGTTGTACATCCGTTGTGAGACTTGTATTATTCGATTCTTTATTACATGAACTTGATTATTGCTTGCAGTCTTAATATGCTAGGAAGCGTTCATTCATGAGCTATGAGTTTGAGGCTCAGAGCGGCCACATTCACGTGAGCATTGTTTTTTTATGTTAAATGTGTTGCTTATCGATTTGACTGTTTTTCATAGAACACCCAGAGAACTTGACAAACCCGCAGCTGCATGTATATCATAGGTCCAGGTCTTCAAGACTGTACATGTATATCTCATCAGAAGTCACCTATCTTGCATCATATTGTACACCTTTGTAAAACTTCTTGTAATTGTATTTCTTTTTACGTTTAGTCACGATCGAAGATCCAAGGTCCAAGATCGGTGATCGAAGATCGAGGATCGGAGAACAAACAGACTGGTAGACACACAGACGAATGGAACGAATAAATATTGGAATTAGTTCAGTTGATGGCCGGTCCCGTGTTGACTCTTCTGTTTGTGTGACGTGGTCAAGATCGCCTATGACACTAATACTGGCTCAACTAGGTCAAGAGCAGTAACAGGGAGGAATATCATCGCAAGTTGAAATCTGGACTTTTTCATTTCCAGAGGCGAAGCCGATCCTTGCTTTCAATTTCCATTCACAATATTCTCCCGGGTTCTCCGGTTTGTTCCGCGGAGCTCTATTAATGAGTTATGGTCGATTATTCAAAATCCGTTGGAACAAGGATGATGCTAACTGTTGAAGTGAACTTTTTCATCAATGGTATTATTTGCAGTTGGTAGAATTGACAACGAATGCAGTTTTCATAATGTGATTTAGCATTATACATTAGCCTAACTACCGTAGTACTAAACTCGTAAATGTTTAAAACTTTAGTCCAATCTATCATCGTTCAAGAGAAAATAGTGAAAATCGTTGTATTTACAGGAATTTACAAACATGTTTATAATGGTGTCATAGTTTTTGACGAGGTACGTCTCTGATATTTTTGTTCTCTGGTATATTTTTTTATCAGGAACTACGCAAAGTCGATAATTAAACGGGGAAAAATGTTGGCCTCAAATGTTACCATTGTAAAATTTTTCAATGCAAAAAATACTTCCCCCACTCAAGTACTATGTTGTTTCTCACCATGGTTCCATTGTGTTTCTCACTGACCTTTGAATAACACTAATATATATTTAGAATAGAGTCTTCTGACCTTTTGACCTTGTAGTTCCTCAGTGATTTTCTTGCCGAAGTCAAATGACCTAATACTCAACTATTGGCAGGCAACGTCGCGCATCAGGTTGATGCCGTGGCCAGCTTCACCAATGGTTGCTTCTGAAGCATGATGGTCAGTAGACAAGAACACACCGATGCTAATCAACTCCCCTATTGTACAGCATTCCGTTGTAGCCAGTATTCTGGACATTGGGGATGGTTTGCCGTTGTTGTACACCCGGAATACTCTCTCTGCAGCTTTGCAAACAGCCAAGGCGTTATCAGATGGGTATAATGAGCCCTCCGTTATCTGTGAGATGAACAATTAAGGTACAGGTCTGGTGTGGAAGGTGTATGGTCATCGTGGGTTGGGTGCCGCACAAGAGCCTCCGTGCACTCAGCACACTTCACTGACTCCAACAGGTTCCACACAATATACCGGTACATGTACCCAGTAATGTAGGCAACCACATTGCTGTAGAATTCGGTGAGAACTTCGGAGGCGCAGAGGGTATGGTGGTCAAAGTACATGTTGGATTTTCTGCACTTATCCAGCTATAAGTCCTTTGACGACCTGGCAAACGGCGGGTCCACTCTATGGTCATTGACTAGATGTCTGCATGCATGCACCCCCATCCACAGACTACCAAACATGAACGCACAGTGAAGTCTAGCAGTGTAGAGTACATCACACACAAACCAAAATCAAGTTTAATCTGAAATAAACAAAACAACAACACAGGTCCCTTACAAACACATAACATAACATGAACATGACTTATACTAAATCTACATGATATTCCAATGGCATCTCCATCTGAAGTTCTGTTCGTAATCCTTTCCGAAACCTATACATTTTCCCATACATGTCAACCTTCTCGTAAATACCTTCGAAATTCCAATACAATCATAGCTCCAGTATGTCGAAACTTTAACAGATGGCTTGGTGTCAAAGCTCTAAGATCATTCGGATCATCCGAGACAGGAGTGATGGGTCTATCATTCACTATAGATTCTACTTCACAAAGAAGTGTGCTAAGCCTCTCATCATCAAGCACTGTGTCTCGGAGAAGTGATGCCAACACTTTCCGCACAGTTCGGATTTGGCGCTCCCATGAGCCACCCATGTGTGAAGCCGTTGGTGGGTTGAAGCGCCAATCGATCTGCTTAGCTAGCAGGACTCCGCTGACCTTCTCATCTTTCCGCAACTTCTTGACAGCAATTCTCAATTCCTTTTCACCGCCAACAAAGTTTGTGCCGTTGTCAGAGTAAATGCAATCAGGTGTTCCCCTTCTGGAAGCAAAACGCAGGACACCATTGATGAAAGAATCAGCATCAAGTGAGTGCAGTATCTCAAGGTGAATCGCCCTCGTCGTCATGCAAGTAAACAGACAGCCATATCTCTTCTCCCTACTCCGCCCACGCTTCACACTCAGTGGTCCGAAGCAGTCCAAACCCACGTAAGAAAACGGTGGTTTGCCAGGAGTTACTCTAGCTTCGGGGAGATCCGCCATACGCTGGACCTCTGGTCGCCCATGCAACCTTTTGCACAACCAACATCCCTTCAGCACTCGGTTGATCAACGGACGGGGTTGAGGAATCCAGTATCTCCTCCTCAATTGCGACAACACATGATCCTTGCCACCATGACCTGCTTGTGACTCTTGTGTGTACTTCACAATAAGCGCTGACAACTGATGACCCTTGGGCAAAATCACTGGGAACTTCTGGTCATCTTCAATATGAGCACGTCTAAGTCTGCCACCAACTCTCAATACTCCTTCATCATCAATGTATGGTCCAAGACTGTAAATGGGACTCTGTCTTCTCACAGAAGCTTGGCCTCCTCGCAAGTCTCGTAACTCTGGACGAAACGCCGCCCTTTGGGCATACTTCACCAAGGACCGTTCTGCTGAACACAACTCTTCAACAGTCAATCTAGAAGGTTCTTCTCGTGGTCTGGATTTCCCAAGCCAAGCTACAAACCGTCGAATCCATGCCACAGCTTTGCGTAAGCGTAGCCAGCATGAGTATCTGTCAATGAGTTCATCAATGATGTCAACCCTTTCATCGACATTGACAACACGTGAGATGACCTCCTTCTTATCCTCTCGATCATGGTCAAGGAGATTTGTCGCGTCAGGCGTGGTCGGCCAACTGCTTTCACTCTCCCACAGGTACCTCCGGCCATTCTTCCATCTCATGCTTGAGACCAGTTGGGCTGCGTCAAGCCCCAGTGAAGCATCATCTGCGGGATTATCATCCGTGCCGACATGTCGCCACTGATCAGGATTTGACCCACCATGGATCACTGCCACCCTATTTGCAACAAAGGTGAGGAAACGCTTCGTCTTGTTCTTGATATACTGTAGAACAAGTTGACTGTCTGTCCAGAATGTGGATCCCTTGATCTCAAGGTCCAGCTCTCTTCGTAACATGGAATCAACTTGAACTGCCATGACAGCGGCCGATAGCTCAAGTCGTGGAATCGTCATGCGTTTCAAAGGACACAACCGTGCCTTACCAATAAGGAAACTGCAATGGACTCTTTCATTAGCTCCAACAAACGAGCATAAGAAACACACCCAAAGCCATCTTGTGACGCATCCGAGAAATGATGAGGGTGACATTCTCGGACATCTCCAAAGCCCTCAGGGATCAAACATCGATTGACCGAGAACTCGTTGAGTCTAGGTAGATCGTCTTGCCATTTGATCCACTTCACCTGTGTCGCAGGCTCCAATGGCTCATCCCATCCTTTGTTAGCAATCCGGCATTCATCTTGGAATAGAATTTTGGCCCTGAGAACGTAAGGACACAGAAATCCCAAAGGATCATATACAGAACAAAGCACACTCAGCAACCCCCTTCGTGTGTGACCTTTCATCTTCGGACAAACGCTCACCCCGAGAGTATCGTTCTCGGTGTCCCACTTTACTCCAAGTGCCCGTTCAACTGGCAGTCGGCTTCGGCTGAGGTCCATCTCTCTAACCTCTTTTGCCCTTTCACTCACAGGGACAGTTTCGAGGACCCTTCGCCGGTTACTCATCCACTTCGTCAATCGAAACCCGCCCAATGACAGCAGGTTCGACAACTGCTTCGACAACTGGATAGCATCCTCCTCTGAGCCAACCGACTTCAGACAATCATCAACATAAAAGTTGCTCCTCACGGTCTTCCCAACCTCAGCTTGGAACTTGTCGCCGTAGTCATCTGCTACCTTCAACAGGGCGTAATTGGCACAGCTAGGGCTCCACACTCCACCGAACAAATGTGCCTTCATTCGGTAGACCTCTGTGTGTTCACCTATGTCATCATTGTGCCATCAAACTAATCTCAGAACGTCTCTGTGCTCCCTCGCCACGCCAACCTGGTGAAACATCTGCTCTATATCCGCCACCAGTGCAACTTGACCTTCTCTTAGCGTAAGAGGACACCAATCAACTTGTTCGTCAAGTCCGGCCCCTGTAGAACAACCTCATTCAAAGATCTGCCTTGGTATTTCGCTGCACAATCAAACACCACACGCAGCTTGTCTGGCTTGTTCGGATTGGGCACTCCATGGTGAGGAAGATACCAAGTCCTTCCAGGAGGACCCTCCAGATCATCTTCAGGAACTTTCTCGGCGTAGCCCTTCACCACTAGGTTGCTGATCTCTGCAGAATATCGATCATGCAGATCACGATTCTTCGCCAAGCGTCTTCCTAGCAGGGAGAGACGTTTCTCAGCCAATCCCTTGTTGTCAGGCAAGCGGGGATTATCTTCCTTGAAGGGGATGGCAAGATGGTAGTGCCCATCAATGGACTGCACAGAATCATCCCAAGTCTTCAAGGCCTTCTGGTCGTTAATCGAAAGTAAAGGAGAGTCGCAGGACAAGGTGTCACCAACATCCATCTTCCAGAGGCGTTCTACCTGTGCATCTAGACTTTCCTGCACAAAGTGTGATCTCACCCCAGCAGGTGCCCCACCTGCCACTGGACCACTAATAGTCCAGCCGAGGGCTGTCCTCACAGCATAGGGTTCTCCTTCTTCACCAGATCTAACCTCAAGGGGTGCAAGCAGATGTGGAGCATCTTGGCCAACCAGCAACATCACGTCTTCCTCTGACACTTGGGGAACAGGTACACCATCCAGATGCCCATATCGCTGAATTTCGTCAGCAGTGACACAACTATCGTGAAGTTTTGGGAAGTTGCACATCGCGTGGACTTGGGACAGTTGGAAGAGCTTGCCACTCCCGATAGGCTTCATCGTGGCCGTCACCTCAACTGAAACAACACGAGTCTCGATGGGAGAACTGCTACCCAGGGTGTTCAGTGACATGGACTGAGAACTACCACGAAGATTCAACTTCTCCACTAGCTTCATCTAGCAGAATGACCTGTTGCTCCCTGGGTCGAGTAGAGCGTGAGTCTTTATCCAGTCTCGCTGACCTGTGCCTCTTACCATCACCGACACAACTGGCAATGCTACCTTGGCAAGAGACGGCATCCCTCCGCAGGCCAAGCTGGTTCCCTCAGGATTCGGTGCTCCCTTCTCCCGCTCTTCGTTGGCTCTCCCGAACGACTCATGCAACATCTTTGAGTGCCTGCTGCTGCAGTCTTGCACGCCGCATGGACCTCGAGCGCACTTCCGGGAAAAGTGACTCCCGGACAGGCAGTTGAAACACAACTTTCTCTCTCTGACAAATGTGAGTCGATCAGGTGGTGACATCTTCACAAAGTCGGGACAGACATCTAGATTGTGATTTCCTTTGCAGCAGGGACATCCTGTAGGTCTTGTCGAGCTGACCCACGCAGGTCTTGATGGCTGGTTATGCGGACCCTTCTTGTTCCCTGAAGTGGCCTTTGCAGACTGTACGCTGAAGTTGGAGACTTTCTTCATGCTTGGCTTATCCTTGGTACTTTCCTTCAGGCCGTATACCGGGTCGTTTGCCTCCCTTGCGGACTTATCAAGGAACTCGACAAGTCTCTCGATTCCTGGATAGCGTCCAGTCTTGTCGAGTGTGCTGACCGCCTTTGACCGCCACTTGGCTTGGAGGTAGTTTGGCAGGCGCTTTACGATCGCCCCCAGACTTCGTTTGGTGTCGATTTCGTCCAGCTGATTCATGGACTTCAATGCCAGGGTGCAGCCGCGTACATCGTCTGCCAGCCCTTGAAGACACTTCTTCTCTCCAGGCATTATTCGTGCTCCTTCGATGAGCTTCTGAATCCACAATTCAGAGATCTTGAAATCGTTCCCAAAGCGCTCACGTAGAAGCTGTCTCGCTGTGGTGTAGCCCATCTCAGGATCCATCATGGCGCAGCACTGGATTACTGCCAACGCCTCTCCCTCGCAGTGGTAGAAGAGACGGTTCAGCTTAGCGCTTGGCCCAACACTAGTGTTACCCACTGTTGCATCGAAACCTTTCGTGAACATCCAATATAGTTAAGTGGGTTCCCGTCAAACTTGTTGAGCTCAGTTCTCGGGAGTTGCATGGCGTCGATTAACTCGCGCTGTATGTCGGGCGCCTTGGCTGGGTGAACAGAGGCTGATGGCGTCTGTCGAGGGGAACGGTCCGGTTCTTCGGGTGGCGCCAACTGTTCAGTGGGTGTCGACATCACAGCTGGTGCATGGTTTGGAGCGTCAGCCAACCACTGACCCACCTTGCTCTCAGCCGCCTCTGACGAGCCCAGGGACTGCTCTTCAAATACCTGTAGAACTTGATCTTCCGCTTCAGCCTTTGCAATTTCTACCTTGAGCTCGCAGTTTCTCTTACGTTGCCGCAGACGCAATTCTTCCTCCTCGAGTGCCTTCAGAGACTCCATGTTAGCTGCTTCAACAGCCAGCCTCGCCAATGCTGCAGCTGCCTTAGCTCTGGCGCTACTGATTGAAGAAGCCACGGACCCCGTTCTTCAGGACCCACTCACAACTGATCTACTGCTACGGGTAGACATTTCAACAATTCAAGCATAGATATCCCTAGCAAGATATAAATTCTGAGCTGAAAGCAAATCAATGCAATAATGCAAAGTGACGATCATGCATATGAATCAACAATAAGCAAATCAGCAATGCAGATCATAGAAATCTGTAGGAAAATAGCAACTTGTTAGTTTCAAACAATCATACAATTGCACCAATTGAATGTCCAGTTTACAGTTCAGAGTTCAATGCTCCCTGTGCACAGTTCTGCGTGGCACAGTTCAGTGTTCACAGTTCGGTGTTCACTAAAGCAGTACACAGTTCGGTGTTCACATACAGTATACACTGTTCGGTGTTATCTCCATGGTGCTATGCAGTTAACGGTCTGTCAGTGGTTCCACTGCCTCCTGCGAACACTGCTAGCTCGTAGTACACAGGGCGGGTAGCGGCTTCCGGTCAGTCTCCAGCTGGAATTCCACTGTCGCTCTAGTGCCGAACTGCCTCGGGCGAAACTCCTCACAGCAGCCTGGCTACCACACTGCACAGATGGCTCCCGCACAGTACAGCCGTCTCCCACGTAGACCAAACTCCCACGTCCAGGTCCAGATCCACACCAGGAACGTCAGACTCGGAGTCATTAAACTGTTGGATTTTCTGCACTTATCCAGCTATAAGTCCTTTGACGACCTGGCAAACGGCGGGTCCACTCTATGGTCATTGACTAGATGTCTGCATGCATGCACCCCCATCCACAGACTACCAAACATGAACGCACAGTGAAGTCTAGCAGTGTAGAGTACATCACACACAAACCAAAATCAAGTTTAATCTGAAATAAACAAAACAACAACACAGGTCCCTTACAAACACATAACATAACATGAACATGACTTATACTAAATCTACATGATATTCCAATGGCATCTCCATCTGAAGTTCTGTTCGTAATCCTTTCCGAAACCTATACATTTTCCCATACATGTCAACCTTCTCGTAAATACCTTCGAAATTCCAATACAATCATAGCTCCAGTATGTCCTAGTGATTATACAACATTGAATATAATTATCAAGAAACAAAGAACATGCAACTTACGACTTTGATGAGCTTCGGATCAATAGCCGTGCAGAAATACAATAATGAACTTGGAATCGCCAAATACAGCAACAATTGTGGTAAACCTCGAACAGTTACAAGTCAATCGGACTACTGTCCACCACCTCCACAGCCGAAGGAGTTGTGCTGTCATCTGCCTACCACAGTCCAGAATCACCCCACACATTCCAGAGTGAAAACCCCCAGGCTAAATTAAGTGTAAGAGAAAGAACTCTACATACATATGCATTACCCATGCATACCCTCAAGAGCCACACAGGTTGCATAACAACTAGAAAACAACCTGAGGATACGTTACAGTACATGTAGGATGAATGGTATAGACGTGAGTGAGGATCTGTGTCATCTTGTACGGTCGAATTTACATTGGACGATGGACATAAATGACATTTCAGAACCTGTCGGTATGCACGCCAAGTACATTGATGCCATATACTGCCATTTGGATTATTTCTCTTAATCCGCTGGAGTCAAACTTTTGATATCGTTAAATCTCCGTGGGAGAACCTGGGAAATAAAAATAATAGGCCTACGCGTCAATCGAAAAGCTGTCGTAGTTTTCAGCAAAATGCACACATTTTTGTTCGGTACTTTTATCATTCACAACATAGGCCTATATATAACTTTTTTTTGTAAATGTAGGCCTAAGTAGGCCCTACTATTCTCGGTCTTCAAAAAAATAAACGAATATCAAAAGGGAAGTAGGAGATGCCTATAAAGTAGATATAGGGCCTACTACACACTAGATATCAAACAGCCCCATATCTTTCCAAATTAATAAACACTCCCCAAGTCTAAAACGTATTATCATCCCTAGTACAGTACTCAGTAGTTTTACTATAGGCCTACGTCCAGCGTTTTCCAAATTTGTGGGGTTGTTTCCAAAAATACTGCTTATTTGATATTAGTACACAGATTTGTAATGAGAGCACGGTGTTCTAAGTTAGTTTACTCAGCTCACACATGATAGGTCAACTTCCTGAGATTGGCCTCCAGGACCCTTTCTCCATCTTCTGCATAGCATGCACCTTGCTTAGCGCTTCAGCTCCAAAGATCTTATAGCGCACGAAGCGCGCAAGATAGCCAACTCTTGCGAGATCACACGCATCCGGGTGGCGATTTTTTTTTTGCCGTACCACATAAACGCTATGGGCCCATAATTATGTTTGTGCACAAACAATTTACGAGGTGGGGGCAAGGGGGAGGGGAGGGGGCTATACCAGTTGAAGTTAAAGCTAGGGATAGGCTTTCTTCACAGCCAATAAGGCTTTCTGAACAGCGGATACAACGTACGTGAACAATAATATTTGAGTGACCTGAGACTCAATTCTTCGTACTTTGTGCACAAACATAATGGGCCCATAGCGTTTATGTGGTACGGACAAAATTATCGCATTCCGTTGAAGTACGCACTGGGCGCCATTTTAGTAAGAAAAGTCGCACACATTCTCTCCATTTCGTGGTCACATCACATCGAAAGTTATCGCATTCACGCATCCAAAGTTGTATCTTTTTTATTGTTTGTGACTCTCTCGCTTCATTTTCGGAGCACCGAAAGCAAATGACAGATTCAGTTGCTTACTAAAATGGCGTCCAGCGCGTACTTCACCTTTTGCTTTGAGTAGTCCATCTTGGGCGCTTTGCGCGATATAAGATCTTTGATCAGCTCTAGTCTTTTGGATGTCAAACAGGTATCTTGTCCTTATTGGGAACTGCATGGAAATATTTCCCCAGCTTTTTCCCGCTGGCATTTTGACATCCAAAGGCCTGGCAGTACACAATCGTTCAGCTCGCGAGTGTATAACTGCACGCAGTATATACATAGTACATAGTACATAGTATATACATAGTAGGGGTACATCCGTCCGGCCGGGCCCAAGCGGGAGTTTTCCGTTGCGATGTCATACCCCCTGCGTGCAGTGACTGGCGGGCCATTCGAAAAGACGGCGGTTTACGGGAACGCGAATTCGACCACCGAATTCCATGATTTTTCCCTCTTTAAGAAACTCGTAGGTGAGTAGCACATTGGTAATTGTAGGTTCAGATAAGCTAACATTTTTCTCTGGGTTTCATTCCCCTTTAAATTTTTAATCACTATGGCTGCGGGTGGCTGCGGGTGGCTGCGGAAAAACGCCCTCTCGTGGTGGGGTATCCAAACGATAACAACCTCTAGAACCCGCACTCAGTAACCAGACTGATGCTGGCCCTAAATTTCGGCCTGAATTTCGGCAGGCCGGCGCGTAAAACGCCACGGTGTCCCATGCATGACACACAATATTTGAATTGTCGTTTTGCTAGTTTGAAAAAAAAAGAAAAAAAAGAGAGATTGTATTGCAACTTTGTGATAACATGATTCTATACACAATCAGCGTGAATACTTGCTTTTCTTTTTCCAAACACATATATTTTCCAGAAAAAAAATGAATATTCCATTTCAATCTAATAGATTGGATATCATCTGAAAGAATACAAGATTCTACAGAGGATGTAGGCGTTCCCGGGTTCATTGGTGCAACCATTCATTCAGCCTGACAAATTTAACCGTGACCAAAATCAACTTTCGGTCATAAACTCGCTATACGCGATTGTGCATTTTGCTGACAGTTCCAAATACTACTTTTGGAAAAGTGAGTGTGCCCAACGCATTCCTCTAAAACCTATTAAATTGGATATCATCTGAAAGAGTACAAGATTTTACAAAGGATGTAGGCGTTCCCGAGTTCATTGGTGCAACCGATCATTCAGCCTAACAAATTTAACCTTGACCAAAATTCACTTTCGGTCAGAAGGTCGCTATACGCTAATTTGCATTTTGCTGAGAGTTCCAAATACTCCTCTTTTGGAAAAGTGAGTGTACCCTACGCATTCCACTAAAACCTAATGACAGGAAACTCACAAGAACTAATGAAAAATTAGTTTGCCCCAAATCTCACCTTGCTCCTGAGAGGAACCACACTCCCCTTGGGGGGAGACAGTGTCCTCCGACATGGTAGGATTCGCTTTCTTTGTGTCCTTTCCTGCGGACTTTGTGGCAGGGACTTCACATCGATTGGTTGGTACTGGAAATCATGTAAGGATTCATCCAAGAAAAAATGACTCGATAAAAATTATACAAGCATACAAATTTTATACTTTATGAGCATGTGTCAATACTGTTAGCGGTTCGCACAGTAATCGTGCCTGCCTGCTGACTCTGTTGGTAGGTCGTGAGTATCAACACTGTGAGCGGTTCCCATATAAATCGTGCCTGCCTGCTGACTCTGTTGATAGGTCGTGAGTATCAACACTGTGAGCAGTTCGCACAGTAATCTTGCATGCCTGCTGACCCTGTTGGTAGGTCGTCGGCCTAGTGTCAATACTGTGAGCGGTTCCCATATAAATCGTGCATGCCTGCTGACTCTGTTGATAGGTCGTGAGTATCAACACTGTGAGCGGTTCGCACAGAAATCGTGCATGCCTGCTGACTCTGTTGATAGGTCGTGAGTATCAACACTGTGAGCGGTTCGCACAGAAATCGTGCCTGCCTGCTGACTCTGTTGATAGGTCGTGAGTATCAACACTGTGAGCGGTTCGCACAGAAATCGTGCCTGCCTGCTGACTCTGTTGATAGGTCGTGAGTATCAACACTGTGAGCGGTTCGCACAGAAATCGTGCCTGCCTGCTGACCCTGTTGGTAGGTCGTCAGTGTCAATACTGTGAGCGGTTCGCACAGAAATCGTGCCTGCCTGCTGACTCTGTTGATAGGTCGTGAGTATCAACACTGTGAGCGGTTCGCACAGTAATCGTGCATGCCTGCTGACCCTGTTGGTAGGTCGTCGGCCTAGTGTCAATACTGTGAGCGGTTCGCACAGAAATCGTGCCTGCCTGCTGACTGTTGATAGGTCGTCAGTATCAACACTGTGAGCGGTTCGCACAGAAATCGTGCCTGCCTGCTGACTCTGTTGATAGGTCGTCAGTATCAACACTGTGAGCGGTTCCCATATAAATCGTGCCTGCCTGCTGACTCTGTTGATAGGTCGTGAGTATCAACACTGTGAGCGGTTCCCATATAAATCGTGCCTGCCTGCTGACTCTGTTGATAGGTCGTGAGTATCAACACTGTGAGCGGTTCGCACAGTAATCGTGCATGCCTGCTGACTCTGTTGGTAGGTCGTCGGCCTAGTGTCAATACTGTTAGCGGTTCGCACAGTAATCGTGCCTGCCTGCTGACTCTGTTGGTAGGTCGTGAGTATCAACACTGTGAGCGGTTCGCACAGAAATCGTGCCTGCCTGCTGACCCTGTTGGTAGGTCGTCAGTGTCAATACTGTGAGCGGTTCGCACAGAAATCGTGCCTGCCTGCTGACTCTGTTGATAGGTCGTGAGTATCAACACTGTGAGCGGTTCGCACAGTAATCGTGCATGCCTGCTGACCCTGTTGGTAGGTCGTCGGCCTAGTGTCAATACTGTGAGCGGTTCGCACAGAAATCGTGCCTGCCTGCTGACTCTGTTGATAGGTCGTCAGTATCAACACTGTGAGCGGTTCGCACAGAAATCGTGCCTGCCTGCTGACTCTGTTGATAGGTCGTCAGTATCAACACTGTGAGCGGTTCCCATATAAATCGTGCCTGCCTGCTGACTCTGTTGATAGGTCGTGAGTATCAACACTGTGAGCGGTTCCCATATAAATCGTGCCTGCCTGCTGACTCTGTTGATAGGTCGTGAGTATCAACACTGTGAGCGGTTCGCACAGTAATCGTGCATGCCTGCTGACTCTGTTGGTAGGTCGTCGGCCTAGTGTCAATACTGTTAGCGGTTCGCACAGTAATCGTGCCTGCCTGCTGACTCTGTTGGTAGGTCGTGAGTATCAACACTGTGAGCGGTTCGCACAGAAATCGTGCCTGCCTGCTGACTCTGTTGATAGGTCGTCAGTATCAACACTGTGAGCGGTTCCCATATAAATCGTGCCTGCCTGCTGACTCTGTTGATAGGTCGTGAGTATCAACACTGTGAGCGGTTCGCACAGTAATCGTGCATGCCTGCTGACTCTGTTGGTAGGTCGTCGGCCTAGTGTCAATACTGTTAGCGGTTCGCACAGTAATCGTGCCTGCCTGCTGACTCTGTTGGTAGGTCGTGAGTATCAACACTGTGAGCGGTTCGCACAGAAATCGTGCCTGCCCGCTGACTCTGTTGATAGGTCGTGAGTATCAACACTGTGAGCGGTTCGCACAGAAATCGTGCCTGCCTGCTGACTCTGTTGATAGGTCGTCAGTATCAACACTGTGAGCGGTTCGCACAGAAATCATGCCTGCCTGCTGACGCCGGGATTAATTCCAACAATTATGTTTTTTATACTAGGCCTACTGTATAATAGTTAATACATTTCGCTTACCTTTGAGAAAGGTCCTGCTAGGATCGAAACGTCAGGCCCACTAAATTTTAACATTTCGCTTACATGATATTCTTGCTTGAAACAAGGTCCAGAATTATTTTTATTGGACCTGTAAAATTACGTTACAATCATGTTGACCATCAAAGCTTTGCGTCCAGAAAGCTTATTATTACTATTATTAGACTATACTGTACAGTGTACAATGTACTGTAGATACAGTACAGGATGTAGGAGAGGGGGAGGACCCGTACGTCCGTACGTGTCCGCATCCCGTCCGGCCGTGCGCATCAATGAATTTACGCTGGGCTGGATGACGTCATCGCCGAAGTACCGAAGCCCGTTGGCCTTCCTACTCTGTTGATATCAAGCGTCTTCCAATTTAGGGCCAGGTTCAGTCTTGTCACACACCGTACACCGTACTAATCTACCTCAGTCTTCACTGTACATAATGCTTGTACTGCATGCATTGCACACGGGGAAGAGCTTCACGTACATGTACATTGTACCTTTTTTTTTGTAGTTGCTGGGAATTCTGCATGTATTCCGTGCACTCTCATCCCAAGTAAAATAAGTTTGTTTATTGTCAGGTGAGTGCCAGCTAAACTAATTTGTACATGTTTCATCCTGTATCGTGGGAACCCCCGTTTTCGACGGTACACTACCACGTTTTCGACGCTTAGTTAACGATCTCAGACTTCGTATCTTACAGTTGGTTTCCTGCTCTTGTCCGTCACCGAAAATGTGGAAAGTTAAGGCTTTTCCAGTAGGCCAAACTCGTGTGATTCAAAAAGTTGCTCTTTTGGGGTCTATTTTCCTAGGTACAAAAGGAAACAGGTCAACTCGTACCCAAACCGACTCGTACTCTGACCAACTCGTGCCCATTTTGGTCAACTCGTACCCGTGTCAACTCGTACCCGTGCCAACTCGTGCCCGCATCAACTCGTACTAGTCGTACGTACCCGCGCCAACTTTAGTCCGAGTAACTTGGACCCGACAAGTCACCCTTTTTTTATCGAGTTTTGACATTTTGACTTTGAGTCACCCGTAACTCAAAATTTCAGAATTCGATAAAAAAAGGGTGACTTTTCGGGTCCAAGTTACTCGGACTACGCCAACTCGTGCTCACATAAAATAATGCACGGAGAACGAGTTGACTTCAATTCTAACAAACCTTTGTGAAGTGTCCAGTATTGTTATGCGCAGTGGCTGTTGTTACGGCAGTCGTCCGTGTGGTTCCCTGACTTCACAGTATTTGTCAGGATGTTTAGCTCTTGGAACCAGACTAGTATCAGCTAATACTATCAGAATTGCAGGCTGGTTGAACCAGTCTATTAGTATTAGTAATAGACTGGTTCAACCAGCCTGCAATTCTGACGAAATACAATCAAGTCAGGGAACCACACGGACGACTGCCGTAACAACAGCCACTGTGATTATTATACTTATAGGGGATCCAATGTGGGGGAATTTTTGGTTGGGTAATTTGTATCGCTGTGTTGTTGGTTTGTGAAAAATTGAAAAAAAGGTGTTTCATGGCACCGCTAACACTGCACACTGTGGGCTTTGTTCAGTGCGCGAATGCAACTCCATCAGCAACAATAGAATATCAATACTTTGATGTTGCCGCTTATAAGTGCGTCCGCACGTGTGTGTGGTCAAAATTACCGTAGGTGTCACTTGGACAAAATTATTACAAAATGGACACATTTTAACGGATACAGGTCAACTCGTACACGTGCCAACTCGTACGCACCAACTCATACACATGCCAACTCGTATGCAAGAGGCTGTTCAATTCGTACACACGCAAAGTCGTACGCAGGCCTACTCGTACGCATAAAGCTGGTCAATTGTTGTAATAATAAATAATATAAAATAATTATTGTTCATTTTTAAGCAAAATTTGCAGCCAATATCAGATGCATTTGGGGATTTGGGTGCTTTCATTTTATACCGGTAGGCCTAAAGAACGCAAATCTAATGCAATTGCAAAACTCCCCTTGCCTAAACAAACACCGTCCCAGACATTTCTGGTTTCGCTGAGGAAATCCTAGACACACAGCTCTCCTTGCTAGAGGAGCAAGTCAATCAAAAATACCGGTAAACCAAAAACTGAGACAAACACTAAGTACTGCAACTGACGATTGTCCAGATGACATGACAACATGTTATTGCTACACTTATTCTCTTTCTCTCCCTCTCTCTCGATATCTCCCTTTCTCTCTTTCTTTCCCTTCCTCTCTCTCTCTAACTCTCTTCCTCTTTAACTTAAAATGCGTCGGTGAAGATAAAATGATTCGACTTCAATTGGTTGGCAATTCGTCAAGCCTTTCGGCCCTGTGATCGGCAACTTTTCTCTGATCCGATCCCTCTTTCATTATCTTTAAGTAGGCCTAAAGAACGTAAATCTGTTGGGCAATGGGCTCGAACAGAAGAAAATCTTGCTTAAAAATCTTGCGTGAACAAATCACCCTAACCTGGTGGCGAATTGGCCCGCATACGAGTTGGCCAAACCGCGTACGAGTTGGCCCGCGTACGAGTTGACCAAGCTAGTACGAGTTGGCCCGCATACGAGTTGGCCCGCGTACGAGTTGGCCTGTGTACGAATTGACCAATTTGCGTACGAGTTGGCAAGTGTACAAGTTGGCGTGCGTACGAGTTGACCTGCTCCCATTTTAACAACCAAGGAGCAAACAAAATAATTTATTTTTTTGAAAGAAAAATTTGACATTTTCAAAAAATGTTAAAAACGTTACCAGTCAGTTTGTTTGACTTTAAAATAATTTATTAATTTTAATAGCAAACTTAATCACGAGCACGAGTTGGTGCGGGTACGAGTTGGCGCGGTTACGAGTTGGCGCGGGCACGAGTTGGCGCGGGTATGAGTTGGTTGGGCACGAGTTTGCATGGGTACGAGTTGACTCAAATTCGTACAAAATTTATAGTTGATTCGAAGCTCCAGTTTTCTTTATTGTTGGTCCTAAATAAAAATCTGAGTGTACCATAATAAACCCCAACATCCGTAGAAAAAAAATATATCACGCAACTTGAGGCAGTCCGTTCTGGGTAAAAACTATGGAGGCTCCTATAGGGCGTCTCGCTTATATAATTTTTTTAAATATTTTTTTATTATTATTTAAAGACAAAAAGTAACATGGCCCAATAGGCTTTTATAAAAAAAAAAAAAAAAAAAAAGGCAGCTCGAGAAAGTACCAAGAAGGAGGAAATGTGTCTCTGGAGTGACATTGGGAAAGGTCACAACTGAAGAAGCAGTGAGAAAGAGGATTGCGGAGTTTTTTTAACGCAATGGCTGTTGTTACGGCAGTCGTCCGTGTGGTTCCCTGACTTGGTTGTATTTCGTCAGCATTGCAGGCTGGTTGAACCAGTCTATTAGCTGATAGTCTGGTTCAGAGAGCTAAACATCCTGACAAATACTGTGAACCACACGGACGACTGCCGTAACAACAGCCACTGCGTTTTTTTAAACGTCACAAAAGAAGACATCAACCAGACCAATACGTTTTAAGCATAAATTATGAATGATTTGAGGAAAGTGTTAGAAGCAGTGTCGAAAAAAAAAACCCAAAGATGGACACAAAAAAACATACAGGGAAGAATTTTACAGTGCCACACAGCATTTTGAGTTATTTTAAGAATTTATTTTGCGTTTGGCTGCACTGGGACACATTACTAAACACCACCGACGAAAATAGGTCACGGTGCTTACTGCGCGGTGCGCCGTGGACGTCAACAAATCCGAGTAATCTTACGGAAGTGACAGGCTTGATCAACCTTCTCTATGATTATTCTAATAGCCTGTGATGTTGAGAAAGTGACTGAGACCTCTTTTACTTTTGGTGTGATACTTTCGTCCACATTGTTCAGTTTGAAGAAAAGTCCTTATATCAGCTAACGCTTGTACATTGGTGAATGGTAGTGGTATCCTCCAGTTACCGGTTTTAGACGATGTAAGGACTTTTCTTCAAGCTGACCAATGTGGATGAAAGAATCAAACTAAAAAAGTAAAAGAGGTCTCAGTCACTTTCTCCACACCACAGCCTATTACATAATCATGTAGAATGTTGATCAAACCTTTCACTTCCGTAAGATTACCCGGTTTTGTTGATGTCCACGGCACACCGCGCAGTAAGCATACTCACCTATTTTTGATGTTGGTGTTTAGTAAGGTGTCCCAGTGCAGCCAAATGCAAAATAATTTTTTTAAATAACTCAAAATGCTGTGTGGCACTGTAAAATTCTTCCCTGTATGTTTTTTGGGGGTTCATCTTTGTTTGTTTTTTCGACACTGCTTCTAACACTTTCCTCAAATCATTCATAATTTATGCTTAAAACTTATTGGTCTGGTTGATGTCTTCTTCTGTGACGTTTAAAACTAAAAGAACTCCACAATCCTCTTTCTCACTGCTTCTTCAGTTATGACCTTTCCCAATGTCACTCAAGAGACACATTTCCTCCTTCTTGGTACTCTCTAGCTGCCCTTTTATTTTTTTTCATTTTTTTATAAAAGCCTATTACAGTATTAGGCCATGTCTTTAAATGAAAATAAAACAAAAATTACTATAGGAGCCTGCATAGTTTTTACCCAGAACGGACTGCCTCAAGTTGTATGATATATTTTTTCCTACGGATGTTGGGGTTTATTATGGTACACTCAGATTTTGTTTAGGACCGACAATGAAGAAAACTGGAGTTTCGAAGCACCTGCCAATTTTGTACCTAGGAAAATAGACCCCAAAAGAGCAACTTTTTGAATCACACGAGTTTGGCCTACCGGAAAAGCCTTAACTTTCCAGATTTTCGGTGACGGACAAGAGCAGGAAACCAACTGGAAGATACGAAGTCTGAGATCGTTATACGGAGATGTTTTCATCGTGCAATGTGGGTTAGAAGGCTAATCGTCGAAAACTTGTACCGTCGAAAACGGGGGTTCCCACGATACAATTACTTTACAAATAAACCTTTTCGACGTTTGCATGGGTAAACATGACAAACTGGCCGTATTTTTATCGCACAACTCTATGTCAAAGCACTCAAGACAGTTCATGAAATGCATGCAAGCAAGCGCACACACTCCGTACCCGGACCTGGTGACGTCATCCAGTGTTCAAATCCAAGATGGCCACCCCAACTCGGCTCGTCGACCTGTTCTCGGTCAACTGAGGGGGAATTTTCTCCCTTTTCCCAAACGTGAGTAAAACAAAACGACCAGTATTGGAATCTGTGAATCTCACTGAATCCTCAATTGGCGCGTGGGACGGTTTCACGGGTGTTTTTGGGGGTAAATCTGGGGATTTCGGTCGGGGGTATTTTTCAAAGATGACATTACAGAAATTTCAGACGATGAAGTGAGTATATGCATAGCCACGATCCTTGGACCCTACAGTCACCCGAATCTCAAAATTTCAAAATTCGCTAGAAAAAGGGTGACTTGTCGGGTCCAATTCACTCGGACTATTAGTCCGAGTGACTTGGACCCTTACAATCGCCCTTTAAAAAAAACAAAAACAAAAAACATTTCGACCGAAAAACTGCCCGACCGAAACCCCCAGATTTACCGCTGAAAACACCCATATCACCATCCTACACGGCCATTTTTGGATTCAGTGAGAATCACAGATTTCAATAATGGTTATTTGTGTTACTCACGTTTGGGGAAAAAGGAGACGTCAGTGTGCCCTCGGACCTGTCAAAACGTCACTGATTTGCGTGTATAGCTAATACAGTACAGTATAACAGTTTCAATTTGAAATCCAAGATGGCCGCCTTTTGGCTCGTCGCACGGGAGAGAATGTTCTCGATCAAATGAGGGGAAAATTCTCCTTTTTTCGACTCCATGACTACCCCGACCAAAACCCCAAGATTTTACCCCGAAAACACCCATGAAACCGTCCCATGCACCCATCTTTTCAATACTTGTCATTTGTTTTACTCACCTTTCAAATTTCCCCTTACAGTTAATTAAGAAGATTCTCTCTCGTCCGATGAGCAAAAAGGCGGCCATTTTAATTTTAAATTGACGTCAGGGTACTGGTTCATAGTCTGTGGGGCTCTTTGACTATGCGCGCGCATGCACGCGTTGAGCCCCGGCGACTGTTTCCTGAAAAACGCAAAGCAACGTCTCGCACGCTGCACTAGTCCGAGTAACTTGGAGCCTTACAATCGCCCTTTTTGTTTAACTTTGAGGAGGTCGAGCGATAGTAAGGTCCAAGATTCTCAGTAAGGAAACACGAACAAACAACGATGTGTTCGACTCCATGACTACCCCCGAACGAATCCCCCAGATGTTACCCCGAAAACACCCGTGAAACCGTCCCACGCACCCATCTCTGGATTAAGTGAGAATCACCGATTTCAATACTGGTCATTTGTTTCACTCACGTTTGGGGAAAAAGGAGAAATTTCCCCTCAGGTGATCGAGAAGATTCTCTCCCGTCTGACGAGCCAAAATGCGGCGGCCATCTTTGATGTTTTTAAAGCGAAACGGTAAATTTTCACACGTAAATCGATGACGTTTTGACAGGTACGTGTGCGCAGTGGGTCTGTGTGAGTGTTTGCGCACGCAAGCACGCGTTGACTCCTATTGTCGCGCAAAACGTCAGCGATTTGCGTGTATACCGTTTCGATTTGAAATCAAAGATGGCCGCCGCATTTTGGCTCGTTGGATGGGAGAGAATCTTCTCGATCACCTGAGGGGAAATTTCTCCTTTTTCCCCAAACGTGAGTAAAACAAATGATTAGTATTGAAATCGGTGATTCTCACTTAAAATCCAAAGATGGGTGCGTGGGACGGTTTCACGGGTGTTTTCAGGGTAAAATCTGCCCAGGGGGGTTTGGTCGGGGGTAGTCATGGAGTTGAACACATCGTTGTTTGTTCGTGTTTCCTTACTGAGAATCTTGGGGGGGAAAAGATGGGCAATTGTAAGGGTCCAAGTCACTCGGAGTAATGCTGCACATGCAACGGGTGGGCATGAGTCTCGAAAATTTGGTTCACAGCAATCAGCATGCAGCGTGCGATGTCTGGACGTTGCTTTGCGCTTTTCAGGAAACACCTGAGGGGGATTTTCTCCTTTTTCCCCAAACATGAGTAAAACAAATCACCAGTATTAAAAATTCAATCGGTGATTCTCACTTACCGGTAATTCAAAGATGGGTGCGTGGGAAGGTTTCATGGGTGTTTCCGGGGTAAAATCTGGGGTTTTTTTGGGTCGGGGGTAGTCATGGAGTCGAACATATAGTTAGTTTATCGGGCTTCCCGGCAGGATTCCTATCGCCCGACTCCCTCAAAATAAAAAAAAGGGCGATTGTAAGGGTCCAAGTTACTCGGACCACAATCAGTGATACTACTATCTGTCCCTACTGTAGCTCCATGATCTGTCATACTCATACTCATAGTCGTAGGCTGTTTTCGAAACGAAGGCTTAGGCTCGGGCTCGGGCTTCATCTCCGTCTGACAAATCCTGAAAATCCATGTATTTCTGAAGCTTCTTCTCTTTTATTTCAACCCTACAGTCTCCTACATTGTAGCACACCAATGTCAATCAATTGACATGCCTTCTCTCAAGGACGACAATATCATAAATGACTACTTGAGTTATGACTAACAACTAGAGTATGATTAGTCCAGAATTAGCCACATACTTAGAAAAACCTAGAACTACGCACTATGTAGCAAGGGAAGTTGTGCAGTCTTAAAAAGATAATTTTGTCTCCTCTCCAGCAGTCAGGGTCCGAGTTAAACCAGTCTGTAAGACATGCACATAAATGTTTATGTACATGTACATGAGTACATGTAAGTTGTATATATATATGAGCATACTGTATACATACTATACAAATCCAGAACTTTACTGTATTCTCAACACTGATGTGTCATTACAATAGTATGAATCATGCATGTGTTTAATTTTCCTTTCCATTAGGACTGATTTTTGGCTTATCATGGTTAGACTGACTCATCTGCTTTTGATGGCACGCCATACAAGAGAAAAACCAACATGGCAGAAAATCAACCGTCATTACCGCTATGTTATGTCAAGACCATGGACAATTCAAGCACAGATTGCAAATTTACCTGGAAGAGATCGCAAGAAAGTTCAAGTTGAGCCAGTTTCTAACTGGAAGTTTTTCATCGGAGATCTTGTGAGTATGGTTTAAAACAATCTTTACACAGTGCATGTATACTGTAGGGCATACTCAGCATAGCATCTCAGCAGCTTCTTCAGGTTCAAGCTAGAATACACTTTTACACCCAATACACTGGGCTTTTAATACTGTACATGTACCTGCATTAAGCCATTGGTCTTTTATCAGAGAAGTGAAATTTTCAATACATTTTAAAGGGTAAGCACAATCATTTTTAACCACAAAGCTGATTCGTATAGAGAATACTACAAGAAATCATATAACACCGTTTTTACCGGACCAGTTTTATCGATTATGTATTTTTGAGCGACTTTTTGTTGCTAATTCTGCACGAAATTGTCCGTCCACTAAAAAAACCGACATTGAGCGCTCTCTTGTGATATGATGTATGACCATGCATCTCGGTCAGCCGGGTCACAGGGAAACCATACACGCGTACACATACATTAGTCATTACACAATCCTTGAGACGTGATTGTTTACAAAAGGAAGTAAAATCCGCCACGAAAATCCACATACACATCATGTAGAGATGTGGTTGTGTTAGATAGTACATATTACGGAGGGAAAATAGTGACAAGATCCGGTGCAGTAGGGAGTAGAGCAGTTTTTTGACCGTGCGTCACGGCCGACGTCACTGGCACTAACACGGTCAAACCGCGGAACATCGTAATTTTAGGCCGACACAGAAGAAGATCCACGCACGTATACCATGTCTTTTCCAATACAAGTTTTGTGAGGAGGAAAAATTACTTCCGAGGAACATTTTCAATCATCATTCTTGATGAAAACTTTTGGCCCCAAACACGCAAAGCGTGTCATGCATGCACCATGCATGCACACACGCTATAGAAGCCTGACCTTGCAATACAATACCGCATGGGTAACACAAGGGAGATTTGGATTGATCCATTTCATTGTAGGTGAGACCAAGATCAATGAACGCGCACTTCAACCCTTTTTTGCAAGGAGGGTGTTTATTTGAGCAAAACCTGGAGAGAAAAGTTATCTCTTGATTTTAGACCAATCAAAATGAAGTTTCCATTGATAGGAAAGGGTTTGTTCCTCAAATACAAAACCGTTCGCCCAGAAGTGTGATGACCTCTGGTTCTCCGGCTACGTTAAGATAAACATGGCAGGTCATTTAAATGATGGCTGTCCATTTGGGGTGGTTTTCCCATGCTTCTCTACTGGCCTACTCTGCATGAATCCTACCTTATCCGATCGTGAATTATATTTCCCTGTCCGTGGAGAAAAATATTTTCATTTCAAATCTCGTTTTTGTTTCCATTCAGGTGAGTAAAAGACACTTAAAACTTTGGTAACTGTGACGGATACTTCAAGAAAATATTCCACCGCCGCAAAATGTAATTGCACTAATCACCACTCATTATCATACTGTATTCTGCTTTTTGTGAGATGGCGAAGAGTTCAATCTGTAATTAAACATTCAAAAGACAAAACAAGTTGAGTATTTGGGAAAGTGCTCCTTCTGTGGCTAAGGTCTCTAAATAAAACCAATCAATGCCTAGAATGTTACAAGAATCAAAAATTGTGTGTAAGAAATACTTCCCTTTTAGACTTATCAAAACAGTACATTGACACACTGGGAAATAGCTCTCTTCACAACAACAAAATGTATATTTGCTGCACATTTCAACGATTACATAATTACATTACCACAAATCTGGAGGGTTAAATTTAGGGACTGAAATTTTACTATTATTCTATCTGGACTATATAAAATTATATTCATTTTATGCTATAACAATTATCCTTCAAGAAAAAAAAAAGTGCACTTACATCATTGGGCGCATTAGGGGAAAAATCAAAGTTGGAGTACATGTATGAATTTTACCACAGACATAAAATAACCTATAGACGGACAACAGCGGGCGCTAGACTGTAATTTCAGGAACGCCGCCATTATATGAAAACCATGGGCAAACTTGCGTTTACACGAGCGTACGTCCGATGTAAACAAACTCCCTAAAGAAACGTTACTTAGGGCCAGGACAGTAACTTTTGGCCGATTTTGGGGGTATTTTACCGGATAAAACGAAATGAAAAGATGCTTTCTTTATATTTTTTTTCGGCCAATAATTAATTCCAGGGATTTGATTCGTCTATTCCATGGTCTATAGATTCAACATTTTGTGCCGACTCATATTATTTTATCATCTTACCTTCTAACTTCTAGTCCTCCAGTTTATCATACATGTAAGTAGGGCCCTATATCAATTTTCCCTGCAACACTTTTCCTATCTGAAGTATGTCTGAAGGATGCTCATGTATGTTAGAAATATGATTTTTTGTGTGTGTGCAAAGTTATAGATAATTAGGGCCAACAGAGGTTTTTATATTATGGAAGCCAAATATCAATTATAAGTTTGTCTGATGGACACGAACTTATACTTTTGAAGATTTTACTGCACTGCCAATATTATGACATAGATGTATTTATACTTGGACTCTTATAATGGTAATAGTTTACCTATGCAAGCTGAAGCCAATAGGAGGAGTTAATAAAGGGGCCATCACACCCGCTGTCTTAAGTTAATTAGAGTGCACAAGCACACTTTGACAAATCATGACAATGCACACCAAATTACAAAAGTATTGCTCATATTAGTTGCCTTGTTGGAGAGATATTTAACACTCATGTAAAACCCTGTATGAACAAGGTATGAAGTATAGCTTCCAATTTTGATTGATGATTACTGGGTATTGTTTATACTGCAGACATGGTGGAGACACTCACTAGTAGTAGTACTGTACTTAGTCAATTTTAGTATAACCTGAACATGGGTTTACGTTCGTTTTACTATATAGTTGTATTGTATTATTGCACTGTTTACATTATAAATGCCAATTTGAATATTTTCTTAAGAACAGTGCTTTAATTAATAAAAACTAACTTCACCTCATGTAAATGTCTCAAAAGACTCCTCTAAGTGAGGCTCTGTCCTTACTTTGACTCCACGGATCGTTTGTAAACAATCCTCCCATTTTTAAATCATCCTCCAAAATGCCCGCCGGGGCGCCACCATCCTTACTATAAGGTGCAGAACACTAAATAGAGCTCCCATTGAACACTGTACAAAAACACTCACTTTCAAAGCCAATTATTAAACTGCAAGCAATTCCGGGAAGTAATGCAGTCAGGGGCATAGTGAATATCAGAGCTATATCCAGTGGTATGTGAGAGTGTTTTTAATCCTGCTACCTGCAGTTTAATTAAATGGTTCTACCCATACGTACCTTGTCAACAAAAGGGGGCAACAAATTTGCAGATATATCCCCAAGAGTAACACTTGAAAGACATGGCAGAAAAAAAAGTAAGACAATCTAGGTTTAGGGATGGGTAGATGATTTTAGGGGTTGGGTCCGGATTAGGGTTAGGGTGAGGACTGGGGTAAGGGTAAGAGTCAGGGAAGATAGGGCCAGTTAGGGTTAGGCCTAGGTTAGGGTCAGGGTTAGGGGTAGGGGTAGGGTTAAAGACCATCCTGCACAGCCATTTATTGTGAACAGTGATATCACTGATATGCCTTATTAGTCTCATATCTTGCTCTCACAATGTACTTGTCACATGACAGTGTGTCTGAGACGGTCAAGTCTATACACTCCTCAGCCGGTTCTTGGACTCGGAGTGTGCTACCACGTCGAGGGTGTGTCTGCTGATGTTCAAGTGCAGCTTTTTATAACACAGTTCCACTGAGCTCTGTGTCAACAAGTCAATAACTTGCTCTGTGTTGATCTGGTCCACTAACTGGCTGTGTCTGCATGTCCAGATGTTTCGGCTACAGAATTCACAGTCGTACGGTGGATCTCGTCAACCAGAGTCATCTCTTCATCTTTCGAGCGAAGCGAAGCAGCATCACATTCCTGCAGTCCTACTATGCAGTTTGTACTGCATCATAACATAATTCACCTCATTCATTTGTAAGATTCATTGGATGTAATTGCCAGTGTATCAGCCTAGCTGGCATGTCTCGGTGTTGATTTGAACAGGGCGTGCCTCCTTCATCAGGTGCCAAATGGTTGTGTCGTTTTGAGCTAAGACTTTCGCATCTTGTAAATGCTCGTCAACCTCTGTCCATAATTAGGCAATTGATGCAATGAGTGGTATATTCAGGTTTATAAAGTAATTCTGATCATGTAGCAAGAACACTGTCCCCTTTTGTAGTATTTTAGTCATTATGTGCAAATTTAATTATAATAATAACAAGTTGGAAATGCTTGTTTTCAAGTAACGGGCCCACTCGCACCGCCAGGAAGCATCCCTGCCCTAATTTGGGCAATTAGAATGTATTTTAAGGGCTGTGGGATGTAATTTCAAAAATACCCAACATCAACCTCCTCCCCAACATCTCCCTAGCAACCCAAGGAGACTCTGCAATATCATCCACTTGTTGAAAGAACCCAGACGTCAAGCCACATCAACCAGAAGTAAACTTACAGTGATGGCAGCCAACAAGCTCCGCCCACCCCGACCCCCCTTTTACCACTTTAAGGGGCAGGGTGGTCAGTTTGAGTCAGAAAGTGTTGTGAAGATGACCCATGTATTTCCCTTACCCAAGACAATTGCAAAATAAGACTCAATATTAATGTGTGGTCACTGTGGTGATGGATAATGTGACGAAAGTAAAACCTCCCCCCTCTCTGCCCCCTGTATTTTGACACCTCTTTGACACCTCTTTGACAATCTGTGCCCCCTCCTGTTGATTAATTACACAGTTTATAATGTCGCGATTACTGTAACATCAAAATTATGACACATGAACAACTAATTAAGGGGAATTTGGATGAAACTTATGACTTGTCCCATAGTGTACACATTGTTATGCAGTGGGTTTCTCATGCCAGACTGTGCACAAAGGCATGGGCACCCACCCATCACATTTTCAATCATTGCGGACAAACGCAATACTTTTTTTAATGTTATTTTCACATGTTGCAGCAGTACCATCTTTGCTTCATTTTAAGCCCAATTTTGTGACCCAACTCTAAAGTTTAGCCCCTTTATAGGGTGCAGCACACAAAATCCATCCAAGATGGCTCCGCCGAGCTGATTACAATAAAGTGTGTACCCAAAACTTTTTTTAATAAGGGGTCGTTGGAGGCTAATTAACTGATACATTGTAGAACAAGTGAAGCTTAAGACAACCTGGGGGTTCACTCTTCAATTTGGTATGTAATTTTGACCCTATTTGGCTGTGGAAGTGGAGGGGTCCATCCCAAAATCCTTGCAGAAATTCGGCTTGGACGGCTACACATTTTGGGGGTGTTTTTTCTGAGGGTAATTAGCAAAAATCTAATCGGCTAAGAGCACTAAAATTGAAAAGAAACTGAGAAATGAAGGTCCAAACTACAATTTTAAGTATAGCTACAAGAACTGAGAGACTTTTGGGCATGGGATAATTGGCTTTGAAAGTGAGTGTTTTTGTACAGTGTTCAATAGGAGCTCTATTTAGTGTTCTGCACCCTTATATCTTTGGAACAGCGCCCTCATGTGACTAGAGGTGGAGAGCCTATAGATGACCTCATCAAACTTTCTACATCCTATCCACAACAGTAACAATTCGGAATGTACGTGTGTGTGTGTGTACACGATCGACTGCATGTGAACGAGTGTGCATGCTCTACGTCATCAACATGGCGTCACTTTTTTTGTAGCACTTAAAATTTAGTGGCCCTGACGTTTCGATCCTAGCAGGACCTTTCTCAAAGGCAGAGTGACAAGGACAAAACAGATACATGTACACGGAGGAAGGGGGGGAGTGAATAGGACACGGATGAGAAACAAAGGACAAAGAGTGAAGCTGGTAGGGAGAGATCAAAGGGAAGGGCAAGCGGTGGGGTAGGGATTAGTGAGAGGAGGGGGAAAGATCAAAGAGAAGGGCAAGGAGTAGGGTAGGGATTAGTGACAAGAGGGGGAAAGATCAAAGAGAGAAGTGTGAAGGACTGAACACAAAAGAAGGATTATCAGAAAGCTGCATTGTGTTAGTCATTACCCTCCTGGATGTTGAGACCATGTGGTTGAATAGTCCGAAGACACTTCATCCACATTTTCTCACAGCTAAGACGGACAGCATTACTACGGTGACCAAGTGATTCTATGCCCAGTACACTCATATCTGATATGGAATGATCAGGGATATTGAAGTGATACCCAACAGGGGTGTCCATTTTACCGGTTTTGATAGTAGACCTATGGCCATACATCCGTTTTTTGAGGGTGTTTTTGGTCTCGCCAACATACTGAATATTACAAACTCTACAAGAGATGAGGTATAATTATGATGTTTGAGGTAGTGCACGTGATAGAGCCATAGGTCGTGTGGGTAGTTCCAGAAGAATGACCATTGAAAGAGTCTATTTCCTTGACATTGCAAACAATGCATTTCGAGGTACACTTAAATGTACCAAATTTGGTTGGAGGGGAAGAGTCCAAAGGGGGAACCTCTGCTCGGACAATTAAGTCACGCAGGTTACGGGGGCGCCTGAAAGCCAAAACAGGCGAATTAGGAATGGCTTCAGCCAGACGATCTGAAGTGTGGAGAATATGGTGGTTTTCCTTAGTTATCTTCCTGCGAGGAGGAAGAGAAGGGTGGTAGGAAGTAACTAAGGGAACCTTCGGCTTGTCCTTGGGACCTGGTGGCTTTTGTTTTTGTAGCAGACGACATTTTTCTGGATGTTTTCGGTGGGATGTGTTCATGAAATAAATTGAAAAAGAGGTAGTTTTTTGGTGTATTTTAAAAGAATAGGTTTACTACAACCGGAGTTTATTGAAATTAGAAAATCGAATTTTGATTGTGCTTACCCTTTAACCAAATTACCAACATTTTACCACTTATTTTCTTGAATCACATCTCCTTGTAATAGGCAAGTAAACTGTTGAGAGAAAATCATTTACATGAATTTGATCAAACCATGTACATACTAATGTACACCCAAAGTTCCAAACCCAGTACATGCGCCTTTTAAAGCTGGTACATGTAGCTTGAGATGGAAGTCTATCATAGACTGCAGAAGTGTCATAAAGAAAAATATTCATATTATGTTATTGTTTCAAATATTAAAAAGTCAAATTCAAGTCCACAGGTCTGAGTCTGAGTCCTTTGTTATCATGACTCACATCTGAGTCCGAGTCATGGAAAGCATGGACTTAAGGCCAAGTCACATGTTATTCAATTCGGACCAGTACCCATCCCTACCCCATGCCCATTCTCATACCAGCACCTGATACATATAGATACCAAAGCCTAACTTTATTTCATGACTTTCGGACATTTCTTTTCTTCATTTCTTCATTGTTCAGGTTCAAGTACTAAGGGGCAAAGATTTAGGAAAACAGGGAATCATCAGTGATATTATACGGCAGAGGAATTGGGTGGTTGTAGAAGGACTTAATTGTGTAAGTGTTCCACCTTTGATAAATACCTCCAGGCATGACTGGAAAAATATTTTTTCATAAATATGTACATTTTATTTTACCATTTTGTTGTGGTTACCAGTTACACAGTCTAACATCATTGTGGAAAAAATGGTCACTACCGTAATCCCTCATACAAATTACTGATGAATTTATTACAATGTTCTAACTTAGTAATTATGCAAAAATGTTGCAAACTGCTTACTGACTAAAATTACCAAAATTTGAATATAAAAAATAAGGAGGGCCTAACATTTCAATCCTAGCAGTACCTTTCTCAATGGCCTTACTGCCTTTCAGAAAGGTCCTGCTAGGATAAAAACCTCAGGCCCTCCTAATTTTTGACAATGTACTGAAAGTGTTTTTTGGGAATGTTTTGGATTGCCAACCTCAGGTGATAGAGTTCAACACAATGTACCTGTTAATGCTTTGATATTTTGTATTAGGTTTTTTGCAGCCTTTATCGCATGTAATATACATGTACACCGTGCAATATAATGTGTGTTTTAAGTGGATCAAAAATCCCATGTGCATACATGTACATTTAAGATTTACCAAACACTTGAAAGAGGACACCATGGCAAGTTGCACTGATGTTAGCATCATCAAACTTCCGGAACAGATTTTGGCAAAAGTACTGTACAATGTAGAGTTCACTACATGTAGGCCTAAACTAGTCAGTGCACATGCATGTCTGTTGGGAGTATGGAGCTTTCCCACATCTGGTAATATTTACAGAGGAAAAATCTGTCATCACTATACCTTGTTGAATTGAAAGGATTTCTATGTGCATTCTGCTTAGTATCTTTGATAAATTCTTTCACCATTTCTTGTTTCAATAGCATTACAGATTCATTGGCAAAATGCCAGGATATGATGGTACATTTGTTGCCAGTGAGGCTCCACTTAATGTACATGAAGTTGCATTAGTTGACCCATCTGACAGGTAATTCTTCACAAAACAATATTTTGATATTTTCCTTAATGCTGTACTGATCTATAACAACATAAAGGTCAAACAAATAGTAAAATAAATGTGAAACAAACCAGGGAAAAACTTTCTTTGAACTTTCTAAATTTAACAAATTGAAAAATTGGCAAAGAAAACTTGGAAACCTTGGAATGGCCTGGGACTTGAAGCTGAGGCCGGTGCTCTCCATCTAATCTCCATCTACAGTAAGCTATCTAGCCCTTAGATGGTGGCCTCCCAAAGTAGTCAAATAGTCTTTGCTAGGAATACAGCATTAATTAGCATTGGTTAGCTTTTCTGCTACTTTTTCTAGAGAAGTGGAAAAGCTATTTTTTGGGGGGCCTGTTTTTTTTTCCGGAAAAATCTCATGGACTTTGTACATAGGGATTTTGAGTAAGCCAATTTTGCCATTAAACACTTGCAATTAAATGAAATTTGCCAAATGTATACAACTCATGCTGAAATTGATCCTAGTAATCTTGACTGGTCGTCATCACGTGACAGCATGTGACAGTGCTTTAAAGGGGCAAAGTTCAAACTCCATTATTTGCCAAAGTACAAGTCTGATTGGGTTAAATTTTGCACTATATCTTAGTTGGGAAAAGGTGTATCCAAAAATTGCCATCATTCGATCGTGGTGACATCTCATGAATGTTAATGAAGTCATAACCTTTTCAGATTGTAACATTCAGTGCGCATATTTGGCCAATGGAGTGAGATTTTTTTTCATTTGTTCTTTTATATCTATTGGGGAAAGCATTTTGAAACACCTTCCAGGGCCAAAATGACATGATGCAATCATGATGTCATTAAAATGCTTGATTTTAAAACACATTTTAGCCATTGGTCAATCTTCTTTAAACTCAATGGGCAGTTTGTTATTGTTGCAGACATTCAAAATCTAAAGTTTGAAATCTGGTTTGATTACTGTTTCAGATTATAAATTTGTGATTATCAATATCAGGTCAAAGACTTTGTACACAAAATGTGTGTTCGTTTTGGTGTAGGCATGAATGGCAAGGGTTCGAATCGCATTGATGCCAATTTTGTTTTTGTTTTTAAGAGAACCATCTATGAGAAAGCATTGTGTTCTGTTTTGAAAACAGACATAAATCACTACTTCTTATTTGTTTTCTGATCCTGTGAAAGTCAAGCAACCGAGGTAGATTTCCGCTTCACTGAGGCAGGAGATAAAGTACGTGTGTCCTGTCGAACTGGGAGAATTATTCCCATTCCACAAGCAAATGAGCACAGAGATTTTAAGACAAGAGCCTCCTATGTTGGTAAGTTTCCCCAAAATAATGAGTACCAAGTTTTGTATGAATAATACGAATATTGTAAGCTTTGTTGTAGAGATCTGTACAGTTTACAACAATTTCATATGTGAATGCTTAAAGTGCACATATAACAGAACTTTTCAATGAATATGAAAATAGTTAGTACAAATGTTTTTGAATCAGGATTTTTTTCTACACACCATAATTAAAAGAAAAAAGCTAAGTTACTGCATGCAAAAACATAGGAATCATATTAGACAATGAGCAATAAATTTACCATTATAGATTGCTTTTTTGACATACTATAGTCTGATCCACTTAGATGAATGAATAAAATGAAATCTCACAATAGGAATGCCAGATTGGATGCTTTGTGCTCATGTTGACTGTCTTAAAAAAATGGATGTCAGATATTATACTATTGGGGGCATTTCGCTGTAGGGGATTAAAGGTGGCCAAGAGTTCTCAAAGCACAAATGTCTGTGCATAGGAAGGTACATTTCAGGTGAGTATATTGATGACATTTACATGGTGGTATTAGTCTTTGAATTAGGGGCCTCTCAAGTGATAAATATCTGAAAAGAACCCTAGCTATGGAAGATTCTAAATTGAATTACATATAGCTGTTGCTTTCTGTAATCATGTTTTAGTAATCAAGTTTTTTCCCCCTCAATTCCTGTACTTTGGGATAATGTGAATCAGAGCATATACTGGTATGCCTTAGTCTAAGAGCCTCACTGTATGATTTAATACCAGACTGACTATACTCAATGATAGCTGAAACATACAGGTAATTAGGAGTGCATGTATGTGTGGATTTGTTGTGATTCCCTTCACATTGCCAATGAATTCCCAACTTTTTGCTTGATTGTCAGCTTGACAAAAAATGCAGCTCAGGTGGGATTAGAAGCAGCAGCTCCCGCTTTCTACTGCAGATGTGTTTGTTCACTTGATCACCATGTTAGTCAATCAGTCAGTAGTTTGCTACATTGTCCTGAAAGAAGCATATTAATGTGCAGTGTGAATTAAAGAAATATATTGTGTTTTTCTTTTCTTTTTCAGAGCAATCCAAAGATACTGTGGCTGAGGATGCATGTTATAAATGTTATGTGCCGTCATTGAAGACAGTAGATCAGGAACTTATGGAGGCTAATAATATAAGTGAAACACGCTCACCAACCAAAACTTACTGGTATTAACTTTTAAGAGAGAAAAATCTCAAAATTTAGTGGGCCTGACGTATCGATCCTAGCAGGACCTTTCTCAAAGGCAAAGTTACAAGGACAAAACAGATTCATTCAAGAAGGAAGGGGAAGAGAGTGAATAGGACAATGATCAGAAACAAAGGACAAAGAGGAAAGCGGGTAGGGTGAGATCAAAGGGAAGGGCAAGAAGTAGGGTAGGGATTAGTGAGAAGAGGTGGAAAGATCAAAGAGAGAAGTGTGGAAGACTGAACACAAAAGAAGGATTATCAGAAAGCTGCATGGTGTTAGTCATTACCCTCCTAGATGTTGAGACCATGTGGTTGAATAGTCCGAAGACGCTTCATCCACATTTTCTCATGGCTAAGACTGACAGCATTACTACGGTGACCAAGTGATTCTATGCCCAGTACACTCACATCTGATATCGAATGGTGAGGGAGACCGAAGTGACACCCAACAAGGGCGTCCACTCTACCAGTCCCGATTGCAGACCCATGGCCACAACGTTCTTCGAGGGCACTCCTGGTCTCGCCAACATACCGAACACAACAAACTCTACATGAGATGAGGTATACGATGTTTGAGGTAGTGCAAGTAATAGAGCCATAGGTCATGTGGGTAGTTCCAGGAGAATGTGCATTGAAACTTGAAAGAGTCTATTTCCCTGACATGCGTCTCCCTGATCATTCGAAATAAGATATGAGTGTACTGGGCATAGAATCACTTGGTCACCGTAGTGATGCTGTCCGGCTTAGCCGTGAGAAAATGTGGATGAAGCGTCTTCGGACTATTCAACCACATGGTCTCAACATCCAGGAGGGTAATGACTAACACCATGCAGCTTTCTGATAATCCTTCTTTTGTGTTCACTCCTCCACCCTACTCCTTGCCCTTCCCTTTGATCTCACCCTACCAGCTTTACTCTTTGTCCTTTGTTTCTCATCCGTGTCCTATTCACTTTCTTCCCCCTTCCTTCTTGTACATGTATCTGTTTCGTCCTTGTCACTCTGCCTTTGAGAAAGGTCCTGCTAGGATCGAAACGTCAGGCCCACTAAATTTTGAGATTTGCATTTTGGTAATTTTAGTTAGTAAGCAGTTTGCAACATTTTTGTTTATCACTTTAAGAGAGAAAAATGTTTAATTGGTTCTGCATTTATGTCATTTATAGGCCATGTACACTAGGCAAACAAAAACGTGTTTTGTAATAAAACATGCTGTTTTCTATAGTATGATTCCTTTGCTTGACCAATATGTTGGATAGAGACTTTTCTTACATCAATTTGATCTCCGGTAGTACATAGCTACTCCACCAACACTTACAGCTGTTAACCCTTCACATGAATAGACAGAAATATTTACACAAAGAATCCCGCCACAATAATTCAATCTAGGTTTATTTATCTTTGTCAAATTAATGTACATTCTCTACACTGATTCCAGTGAAATCGAATTTTTAAAGAGCTAATTGAACGAAAATTGTAATGTCATAAAAAAGTGGGGTAATTGTGGCCGTATAACCAATAACTTTTATGAGAAATACACTTATATTCTTCATCTCTACATATGTCTAAAATTACAGATAAAATCTGTTAAAGATTGTATAGACAACATTGGTAAAGGTCAAAAGATTGCCACAGTTTGTGTTAAACCATTAAACCATTAAACATCCCAAACAAGCAATCCTGCGAAGGTTTTAGCTCAAATGGTGATCTGAGAAAGTAGAAAAAGTAAAAAAACCTTTACGGTTTTTGCACCATTCTGTAGTGTAAGAAATAGTTTATTATTTGCAAGTACTGTACTGTAATAAACTATTTGTCGATGTTTGAGTGAAGATTTATAGGGAAGTACAGCATCCCAGACCGTAAGATTTCAACATGAGGATTCTATCATGACCATCTACAATTACAAACTCTGTAAATTAGAAGGAAATCTGTTGACATCGATGTTTTCCAATCTTCCCAATGTTGTATTGGGCCTTTAACATATTCATCAATCGCGTCTTGCGAAAAACTTTCTCAATTGCACCCTAAAAGGGCGCTATAGGCCCCCTATTGGGCTATACTTTTGATTAGGCCGTTTTCGAAATGACGGCTTAGGCTCGGGCTCAGGCTTCGTCTCCGTCTGACAAAACCTGAAAATCCAGGTTGTGGTTTGTTTCCGAATTTGAATGTTTGTTGGCTTGATAGCCAATGATAGGTACAGGGTATTCCCCAAGAAACTGGGCCAAACGTTTGCTTTTAGATGCCTTTGATATAACCGATAAGATGAATATGACCGAAGCCTAAGCCTGAGCCTAAGCCGTCATTTCGAAAACGGCCATAGATTAGAGCTCTCTGACCTTGGGTGAATGATGTCATCGTGTGTACTGCCGTTTGCACTTGTCAACGTTGTTGATTTGACCTTCGATCAAAGAGAAAATCCTTGCTCTATGGTTTGATAATGCCTCTAAATTGTGTTGTCGGGGGCTGCAAAAGAACATCATCCAAGAATCCCGAGATTAAGGTCTTGAAAAAGAAATGGTTGTCCCGGTGTCATGTCATGGACAGTATTTGGCAGGGACGCTTTTTGGCATGACACTGGGCGGACGTCGGGCCATGGTCGGACTACCGATTCTGCGAGCCCTGACCAGTTGGGCTGACGAACGAAGAATCGCTTACTTCGTTGTCGTCCGAGTACAATATCTCCATATCCATGCTGTAGTCATTGATGGAGCTGTCGCTGTCTGTCATACTTTTCTTATTATTACGGAAAATAGCCGAGACGTGGCGAAGACCGTGTGTCAACCACGCGAGCAGACCTGCCAGTACACGCGTTGACGTTAGATATAATTATACTGAATTATTACATTATGCATTGCCATGCGCATTGGATGACGTAGCACCCCTTTGCGCGAATGGCGGAGAGAAGGAGCCCGTAAAAATAATATCAGTGGATAATTTCATTCTTGAGCAAAAGTTCATTTTCGATTTTTTGTTCAAGTCGATCCTAGGAGGACCTTTCTCAAAGGCAGAGTGACAAGGACAAAACAGATACATGTACACGGAGGAAGGGGGGGGGAGAGTGAATAGGACACGGATGAGAAACAAAGAGTGAAGCTGGTAGGGAGAGATCAAAGGGAAGGGCAAGCGGTGGGGTAGGGATTAGTGAGAGGAGGGGGAAAGATCAAAGAGAAGGGCAAGGAGTAGGGTAGGGATTAGTGACAAGAGGGGGAAAGATCAAAGAGAGAAGTGTTAAGGACTGAACACAAAAGAAGGATTATCAGAAAGCTGCATGGTGTTAGTCATTACCCTCCTGGATGTTGAGACCATGTGGTTGAATAGTCCGAAGACGCTTCATCCACATTTTCTCACGGCTAAGACGGACAGCATTACTACGGTGACCAAGTGATTCTATGCCCAGTACACTCATATCTGATATCGAATGATCAGTGAGATTGAAGTGATACCCAACAGGGGTGTCCATTTTACCAGTTTTGATAGAAGACCTATCGGCCATAGATCCGTTTTTTGAGGGTGTTTTTGGTCTCGCCAACATACTGAATATTACAGACTCTACAAGAGATGAGGTGTATGATGTTTGAGGTAGTGCACGTGATAGGTCGTGTGGGTAGTTCCAGAAGAATGACCATTGAAAGAGTCTATTTCCTTGACGTGTCTTGCAAACAATGCATTTCGAGGTACACTTAAATGTACCAAATTTGGTTGGAGGTGAAGAGTCCAAAGGGGAACCTCTGCTCGGACAATTAAGTCACGCAGGTTACGGGGGCACCTGAAATCCAAAACAGGCGAATTAGGAATGGCTTCAGCCAGACGATCTGAAGTGTGGAGAATATGGTGGTTGGTGATACTGTTTTAATTAGACAATTTAGGACGGACCTGATAATGCCACCACAGTGGAATGGATGAAGAGTGGCCCAATATTTTCACATATTGAGGTAATAAAGAAGTCTGTTCGGCAATATTTTGGGGCGATTCTCTGCACAACTTTCTGTATACCTCAATAGATCGAAAATAAAGGAAATAAAGTTCCTTTTTTGGCCTCTGTCTCGCCCTCCCTCTACTCTCTACAGGAGACAGCAAAGAGCTTAGCTAGTAAACAAAAAAAAGACTTAAACTGGTTGAAAAATGACAGAAACCTTTAACTGAACCAGGATTTGAACCCAATAGGCCAACCTCTGGTTTTGCGTACCAGCGCTCTTGCATCTGAGCGACCCAGGCCATGGTGCCTTCTCAAATGACAAAGAAGGGTGCCCAGGAGTACTGTGAAGCAGATGGGCACTAAGGTTAGTAATTTTCAGTCATTATACTGGTTTATAAGGCTTTGTGAAATCAACTCCGATATTGAAATTAGCCATTAACCACTTCGCGCCGGGACCTCCGAATCCGGTGTAACGGTCTGATCCGGGCCCCATGCTCAGATTAGACCGTTACCATATATGGATAAAAACGTCATGCGCAGTGCGCGTAGTAGTTGTCCATTTTGAAGGCCGTACGTGCTGAGTCGATACGGCCATTGGCATTGTAGCGCTTTCAGGCACGTTCGTTGACCCGTAGTTCAACAAAGCTCAGTACAGAGCCTAGTCTCTAGGCCTGGAACTGGAGTTTTACATTTGGGAAGAAATGCTACATTGTCCCCCGTAATGAGGTTGCATCGATTGGCTTTATACAATCAAAAGCAAACATAGTTTTACAAACTGCGTTCGTTCGCTGATAATCATAAACAACAGTCACATGAAGGGCGCCCCCGGGTGCTTGGTTCACTGACTCATCTGAGCACGCTGAGCAGCTGAGAACGTTGCTGCAACGTGCTGAGGTGAGCCAGTGACATCACGGCTCAACTCAGCACGGGGGCCCGTCTGAGATCGTTACACCGGAGCTCCATTGACTTGACTATGCGACGGGCCCTCGGAATTCGGGCACCACTATTGTCCACATTCTAAACAAAGACTCTTTTCAGCTGAGAACAAAGCAATACGAATCAGTACAAATACCATTTTTGACGCAAGTTGCCACATGAATTGCAAAATTAGCAGCAGTAATTGTGCAATTGTGGGACTTTTACTGTGGAGGATCGAGGGATACCGCGCTGCAACTGAAAGCACGCGGGAACATTGTGTTTGCATGCCACACGGCCCGGCCCAACGGTCGTCGGTCTGGCATTGGAATTTCCCCCACATTATTTACCGTAACTAATCTGTGCGCTCGGTTGTGGCCGACCAACTCGAAGATCTGACTGCCTGGAGTGGAGGCTGGAGTCTCCGGTCAGGGATTGACAGCACCGTACCCCCCCCCCCCACACACACACACACACGCACGCACACACAAGTCCGTTACGGTCATTGACGACGCACAATATGGGCCCTTTTTCGAACGGATAATCTCTTGACAAAAGCCACAACGACGTCCGAATAGTGCCAGGCTTTACTCTCCTTCCTCCATGCTTGTACCCATAGTATACACTTATCGATTTATTTCACAGAAATATAGTTTCGATTGTTTTAGCGAGCTAGAATGCCCAACACACTTCGAAATTGTAGACGGCCTTCTGGCCGGATTTTGCCAAGTTGGCCTACCCGAACCATTCTGGCCCGGAGCTGATAGTGATTGTCTGGGATCAAGACGTCGGGCAAGTCTTTTTTACATCGCACCCAGGAATAATGCTCATTACACTGTTGTACTATAGACTGGATAACATCTTAATCCTGCATATTAGAAGGTAGAGGATTGTGGAAATATGATGTTGTTGAATCTACTCGTTTTGGGGGACATACTTATGATGTGGATGTATGGATATTCAATATAGCGATAACAAAGTGCTGAAGTTGTGGCATTTGTCAACATACTGACGATAGGATGTGCCGGCCGGGAGTACGTGATTAGGTTTGGTTTGATCATGGTTTGATTGAAGTCTCCAAAAATAAATAAATTTTGCTGAATTTTTGTTCACTATAATTATGTGAATTGTTTTAAATGGAGTCGATTTGAAACGTTGCCCTGTCGTCAATGACTAATGTGACAGGCCCCCGTCATCAAATAATTATCAGGAAAATTAAACGACGGAAGTTCTTTAAATTTTATTTATCGTCAGTTACATCAAATTGCAACCTACTTTTGATTTCAGCTTGTATGGTTGATGACAACGTGGGGACGTAGAGACAGGATTTTGCCGGTAGCATTTATGCAGGAATTTGAATCACCATATATAACACCGCCCTTCCAAAACCAAAAATGTATTTGCGACAAATTATGCCTATTCAGAATTCACGGCGTCTGAAAAAACATATTGGTGGCCTGTGGAAGTGTATGTCCCTTCAGGGCCACAGTAGGTGCTGGCCGCGTTAATGGGCTTCGTGGTGAAATTTCCCTCGTCTACTGACCATATAAAACGTCAAGCACATGTACATGTATTTATAATCAAGATTGATCGCAAAACAATATCAGAATTATGAACAGCCATCAGAGAAATGGTTGGAAAATGCACGTCATTAGAAGCCCCATTTCAATGTTAGTAGGCCTAAATAATGATTTTAATTTCTTTCTCTTATCCTCAATTTAATTGTTGGTGCCATAGGCCTATTATGATAATGACCGTGAAAAGACCTCGTAATTTCCCCTGGGTTGTTCTTCCATTTTATCTCCTTCTCTTTTTTAAGGTGTACAGGCTTATGGTTGAGTAGAAGCATTTGTGTAAATCTGCGAACGTGGATTTGCGTTTTGATTCTTTTCAACTGTGTGAGTGATAGGCTATAGGCTAGGCATGTAGCAGGCCTAATGTAAAGTAATGTTTCCCTTCAAGATGACCTCGTATGCCAGTGTAATGCCCATGGGCTACACGCTCTACATGCAGCCCTCGTTGCCAACGCCATTTCGCTGTTTCCCCGTGCGTACAGGATTGCATAGACTTAAAGGATTCCTGCCATAATTGCTATAGAACAGATACTATTGGCTGTTCAACCTTACGTGAGGAACGTATCCTTTTCTAATTACCATATGCTCATGGTGTAGACAATGACGCTCATATAACCGCACTGCATAGCATAATATATCATCGTTGTGCATCATTTCAGGCAAGTCCATCCTTGACCTGATGCATTCCCATGAATGATGGGCCGAGCCCGCATAATGTGAATCGTTCGTGCCATGTTGACTTGTGTTCGGATCGAGGCGTTGTTGTCCAGATGTAACTGGGCAACAGAGTATTGAAAGATAATTACGAGGATCTGTAAGAAGTAGGCCTATATCGTGTAAACTACGCCTTCATGCAGCAATGGGCAAAGTCAGTGCTTTCCAGATCATTTTTGATAACAACCAGGAGGTTTTCAACGCGGGTGATATAATTCAAGGTCACGTTTGTTTGGATTTACAGGAGACAAAACAGTTCAGAGGTATGTATAAAAATGTAACTTAGGCAAGACTTGACTATTCTGCACTGGCTTTAGAGTTGGTTTAGGCCTATATCGTACCCAGTGTCTTGCCGTGGACATAATATTTATGATGCCGACGATCTTAAATAGTTCCTTTGCATACATTCAGTTGCAATTCTGAAAATGAGTATGATATGTGTGCATTATATTGTTATTATTTTTTATTGCTCATATTGTTTTCCACACCCAATAGGCCAGATGGCCACTGTAAATGTATAACGATCTGTTAGGATAACGGCCTGTTGGCAGTAGGTGCCATGGGGATGTGAGTTGGGTAGTAAACTAATATGAGGGTATGACTGAAGGAATGGTTGCATAGGATGATATGGATGAACGGACAGGCAGATGGACTGATCAATTAATTAATGAACAATGACTCTTTTTATGCAAGAGTCAGCACTAAGTTCGCTGCATACGAAATGCACAATATATAAACATGTATACATGTACCTATACTCTCCGTTAATAACAATTTATAACACGAATGAACACAACTATCAAGTTTTTGCATCGAATATGCATCATAATGTAATTACCAGTGAAGTGAAACCTTCTTAGATTTCATAATATAGTACCCGGTAAAGGCCGGTAGTCTATACTAACGCATCTGCTAAAAACCGTCTTGTTTCATTATGACAAAAGTACACGGAGTACTGAAAACCAGCATGACGTTTAGTCGGAAGTAACTGATATCTGATCGTCAGAAGTAATTTGGTATTTCATCTTATCTCATGAATTTGAACATCGACTGGAATTTCTTTGTTGGTATATTGCCACTATGAAAATAACGTGTCACATGAGAATGTGACAAGACACAGACTCATCACAGGAGGTATATTTGTGCAGACCGTACGCAATGCAACCGGCTTACTTTGTACCAAGACTATGATTATAATCTATAATATGATAATCATACATGGTATTCCCACGTCATACTCTTTTTCTTTGTCGATTCAAATGCAAATAGGGTGATTGGAATTGGCCTGTTTTATTTTCCCTCAGGGCTACCATAGAATGCCATTTTGGTTGATAGAAAGACGACAGACATACAGACCAAAAAAACATTTGAAAGCTAAACAAACGATCACTTTTACTGTATAGGCCTAATAGGATACATTGTACCTCTTATATTATACCTCTTTTCCAGACTATGGTTCGGTTTGTGACCGTAACAAGTTGTGTATTTTGTGCCTCTTTAGGAATCTACATGCATTGGAAAGGTCGAGCTGTTGTGCAATGGACAGAGATTGAATCACGCGGAAAATCGAAAGTTACCGTCCCTTACGTTGCTGGAGAAGATTATTTCGATCAGTGTATCACCATATGGGGGAAAGGTAGGCCTATGGACATCAAGCTTATACTTTCACTTGGAAGCATGTCCTTAAGTTGGTAGGTCGAAGTGGATCTTCAATCTGCACGAAATATGTTGTCATACACGTTTTGTGAAAAGCACTCCGTTCGGCAAATAAATTCGAAATGGCATGAACAGATAGTTTTGAGTACGAGGGAACATAAGAAAGCGAGCATTCCCAAGCGCTCTTTCAAAAACAAAACTGGAAAATCACCTAATCAGCTCTGTCTCTGAGGGAGGTAACTCTGATCTATTTTTCGTCCTTCAGTGTGGCTAAATATTCTTGAGATTATTAATAACATTATATGTTCACGCTTTCTTTGCCAAAACGTTCATATCGCGTGAGAAAAATTGCGGTTTTTATAGCTGCATGGTTATTGAAGAGACTCGGCCTTGGTCGACTCCTGGAGTACCGGTAAATACGCAATGATATTTATGCCTCGCAAGGCTGAACATTCAATATTTTGTCTTTATATATGGCTTAAAGAGGCAGTGTCGTCAGTATATTTTACCATTTTTCAAATAGCGCCCTCCTGTGATCTCAATGCATTTAAGTATGAACCCCCACTGCGTTCCTGATAAGAAGTCTGGCCAGCATGGCCTTGGGGTTTTCTGGTACTGGGCTAAAACAAACAACTGAAACCACTATTATATAACCAACTTTCTCTTCCCTGCTGCTGGCTTTATATCATTATCAGTACTGTACAGTCAGTGCACTGTACATGCTTGTTTCATGGAGCTAAAGCAGTATGGGTATCTTCATGCCTGTACTGTCTGCAGCTTCTGCAGTACAACTTCAAGTCAAATTGGTATTCCTCCATGCTTGAACGTACATTTACACACATATAAAAAAGTCTCACTTATCATCAAAATCGATGGACATGGGCCTCTAATAGCTATGTATTTTTTCTTAGCTCTACTGAGTATGTATGGTAGGACTCTTCGTGCTTAGAAAACTGGCAGTGTCGGATTGTCTAAACATGGGGCATGTCTAAAGTTGCAAATGTGCCAAGTAACACTGCACAAATGCATGTTCCTGTGGCACCAAGAAACGCCTGTGCTACAACAGAAATCTTGTTTGAAATACGTTTTTGGATAAGTCAGCTGACAGAAACGCAAATAAAATGATAAGAAGTAAAAACACAATTTATTCAAGCTGAACAACCCATACCCCCAACTTTCACTCGGATTTTGAGTAAACAATATGTGGGCATCCATAACTTGAATAAATGATATACAAAATACGTGAGAAATAGAAGTGAACACGAGGATTGCACTTTCAGACACTAAACCCCCAAAATGTCGCTAATTTCTTTTCCAACGCTATCTTCGCTCTTCTATCAATTTTTGCATGGACGGTGCTGCGTTTGCAGCAATTGTTTTAGAAATTCTACGGGGATCATCTGCCGACATACTTGTGCTGCGACAGATGTCCGAATGCCGTTTCTCTCATGTCAAAAATGTTTTCCATCAGTTCTTGGATGTATATTGGTATATGACATATGTCTTGGGTACAAGCTTCAGCTGCGCTGTCCACTTCTTGGAGCGCTTAATTTGAGTACCTCTTCACATAATATGATATTATTTGTAAAACTGGAACCAAAATCAGTGTGCGTGCACCATAACAGTTTCTACATACAGATAATACTTTTTTAAAATAAGGTTGTGATGATTCTGCACCTGCAGCATTGCTGATAATGAACACCGCATGTATTTGCATAGTATTTGCCGCAATGGAGTTTGCGAGACTTGTATCCCATGAAGCTGCAAAGTGAAGGTTATGCAGTTGCAACCTCAGTCCTTCGAAATCCGCCACTGCCTCCATGTATACAATTGTCCTTGGTATGAATCGCCCTCAGATTTGACTAGAGTTAGCTTGGGGGCCAAACTTTCAGGGTACAAGTTGTCCTGGGTTTGAATCGCCCTCAGATTTGACTAGAGTTAGTTGGGGGTAAATTTCAGGGTACAAGTTGTCCAGTGGGTATGAATCGCCCTCAGATTTGACTAGAGTTAGCTGGGGGTAGTAAATGTTGGGATATGAGTTTACCAGGTTGACCAAATGGAGAAATGATTTCCCCCATGAATTTCCCCATGAATTTCCATAAACTAAGTATACACATGTATAAGATTTCAACATTTTAAACCTCATCTTATCGTATGCTACATTATACTACAGGGTTGAATAGTGACCCCTGTCTGTATCGTTTGTTCTGGGCAGCTCAGACGATAAACCAAGGCGACTCCCGACTGCCGAGACCGCTGGTTTCACTTTTTTGCAAACTTTGATGACCCGAAGTCATTGCCAATGATCGACCCTCAGCCATTTTTATAGAGCTGGATATTTTTCAGGAAAAAGCCTATCAATTCTGGAGTCCAGTGTAAGTTTCTTGGAATCAGAATCAAAAGTTATTATGATTGCGTAGGGTTTGAAGACAATTAAAGCAGAGAAAAATGAAGATAGGCACTATAACAACAACTATAGGTTTGAACATGATGTAACTCGTGTAAGCCCCAAATTCTGTAGTATAAGTAGGTCTTCATTTTCTCCGGTCACTCTTCACACAACTTGTCCAATGTCCATTTCCCAAGAAGTCCAGTATAGTGATCAACTCCTCTGGAAGGAGGTATTGCTCACTATTTCAAGTGTGTCTAGTAGAAAGGCATGCCCTTATTCTGAAAACCACCTATATACGTCATCAATATACTTTATTCCAGCCCCCATAACACATCTACAAAACATATCCCTACAAAACATATCCCTTCTTCCGGAGTCTGTTCTTCGTCTGTATTCATATATTTGTGCCACACTACCGAGTAGCACACAGGACCTAGGACTAGGAGGACTCAGACACCCTAGCACAATCCAAGTGTACACTAGTAGTATTGTAGAGTTCCCAGTTCCGTCGGTAAAGAGCAGGGCGCACATTATGTCCAAGTCCTCTTGTTTTCCCTCTCCTGTATTTTTGGTTGTTTTATTCTGTTCGAGTTTTGATTTCTTGTATTGCTTTTGATTGACTTCTGTTGACGCTGTGTATTTTGGTTGATTTTGTTGTTGGGTTTTTGTTTTTTGGTTTTATTTCCAAATTTTGGCTATTGTACTAACAGTGTCTTATCCTTTATTTCCAAGGTTTCGTGGGTAATTTATTTGTCCAGAGATTTTTTTTAGAGCGAATCCAGGTTATATTGGCCTACAACTACAAGTACATGTATGCATTTTTTCCGTGAACTAACTTTGATTTACTCTCAAAGAGTCTCATTGGATGTCATAAGTATTTCATAAAAGAATATATTAGTAGGGAATCCAGAAATTTGGTCAGGACCATCAGATTTCCCCACGGTATAGTAATGTTTTACACAAAAAACAGTGTTACTGTCACCATACTGATTGCTCTTGTAGGCCTACACATTATTTTATAATAATGTAATAATTATTACATGATGTACTCTGTACATGATGTAACAAGTTTATTTCATTTAACCAATATATATTATTCTGTAACAATTCTTGCACAAGAAGGATACTGGATAGGTATCCAGCATTCATGCATGCACCAGTGCTCTATGCTCCTGTGACAGCTATACATGTACAGTGCATGTACTGTGTAGTACTGTACTATGTGTATTGCAATGATTGCACACAGTTCACCATGCGGTTCGACCATCTGCCAAGGAGGGATACCTCCTTGGTTCTATTCCTCCATGGTTCTACCATGGGTTCTACCATGGAGGCAGCGGCGTAGCTACGGGGGGTTGTGGGGGGGCGTACGCCCCCCCATGAAAGAACGTCGCCCCCCCACTCGCCCCCCCACTGGGATTTGAGTTTTTTCAATGAAAAACAAAAGAAAATCAAAACCACACAATTCTAAAGATAAATTAAGAACCCCATTATTACCCCAATTCATGATTTTTTCGGTAGTAAAATAACTTGTAGTTGCTGAGCGCTGATGATCATGCAGAGAGGCTTGAGTAGCGCAGCGTATACGTTCGTACATGAACGTGTATGCAGCCATGCGGCCGCTATACACGTACTGGACATGTACAGTACATGGACAGTGTATACATTTACATGTACAGTACATGTACATGTAGTACAGTGTACATTGTACAGTGTGCAAGGACATGCATGTTACGTCTTGTTGCAATGCTGCGCGTAGTCTGGTTTCGGCCCCACTGATCCTTTAGTGTCGCTATGGCTTCACCTTGAGATGGAAACCAGACCTAGACTTGACAATTTCTCTATAAACGTCGCGAAGGGAAAACGGTCATAATAAAATGCGCTACACTTCAGCCATTATCAGCCATTATCTGGATGCACGATGCAATTAGCTTTCGATCGGTACCGGTCGGTACTTTCATCGTTTCTCAGTTATAGTTCCATATGTCTGAATGTTGTTTCCGCGTAATTTGATATTATTCCTATAGTCATTAATTTTGAAAGTGGTATGGAAAGAAAGAGGGATATACAGGCTTAAATTTGAGGGTAATTTGTAGTCCGAGTAACTTGGACCTGACAAGTCACCCTTTTTTATCGAATTTTGAAATGTTGAGGTTCGGGTGATGTGGGGTCCAAGTCAAACCGAGTCTAAACCCTGCTGGTGCGTAGTCCGAGTAACTTGGACACTTACAATCGCCCTTTTTAAACATTTTGAGGGGTCTAGCGATAGAAGGGTCCAAGGAATCCTGCTGAGAAACCCGGTAAGTAACTATGTGTTCGACTCCATGACTACCCCCGACCAAAAACCCCAGATTTTACCCCCAAAACACCCATGAAACCGTCCCACGCACCCATCTTTGGATTAAGGGAGAATCACACGAAAATTTCTCCTTTCCCCCCAAACGTGAGTAAAACAAATGACCAGTATTGAAATCGGTGATTCTCACTAACTCCAAAGATGGGTGCGTGGGACGGTTTCATGGGTGTTTTCGGGATAAAATCTAGGGGTTTTGGTCGGGGGTAGTCATGGAGTCGAACCGCAGTTACTTGCCGGGTTTCCCAGCAGGATTCCTTGGACCCTACTATCTCCCGACCCCTCAAAATTAAAAAAAAGGCGATTGGTCCAAGTTACTCGGACTAGCTGGTGCGTACAAACCGCCAAAACATTTCGACCGAAAAACTACCCGACGGAAACCCCAAGATTTACCGCCGAAAACACCCGTATCATCGTCTTACGCTGCCATTTTTGGATTCAGTGAGAATCACAGATTTCAATAATGGTCATTTGTATTACTCACGTTGGGGGAAAAGGGAGAAATTTCCTCTCATTTGATCGAGAACATTTTCTCCCGTGCGACGAGCCAAAAGGCGGCCATTTTGGATTTCAAAATGAAACGGACTGTGCACGTATACACGTAAACCGATGACGTCAAGGTGCTCGCGTACCTGTCAAAATTTTCTCCTTTTTCCCCAAACGTGAGTAATAATAAGTGACCATCATAGAAAAATCTGTGATTCTCACAATCAAAAAATGGCAACGTAGGACGGGGCGATTTTGCAAAGTATACAATTTGCAACTTCCGAAATCTCCAAAAATATCAGACAAATCCTTAAATTTTCTGGAATTCTAGAAAACATTTCTTTTGAAGAACGGAAAAACAAGAAAACAATATTTCTTACATAAAATAAATTATTGAAAATTGTCCCAGTCGTCGGGTGCACTGCGCGTCTATTTTGTCCAAGGTTTTAACGAGCGCGCGGCTTTGGGGTCAAGTTGAACGATTTTCGTCGCGCTATAACGCCTCTCAAACCGCTCTAGAAGACAAGAAGTCTACATTTAATTTGTTTTCATAAGCCCAGGTTTTTGAAAACCTTTACAAGTAGTCGAGTGATCTTAAGTTTATATCCGGTAGACAAAAAAATAATATACACGTTCGGCATTGATTTGTTGGACTGGTCGGAGCGTGTACTTCGGTTGACCGCGAAACGCGAAACATCGTCGGTAACTTGTTGTCATACGGAGATCTATAAACTATGCACATGCAATAAACATTACATTATTCGTTAGAAAACAAGTGTGTAATGACTGGTGGAAGTCTACTAATCATTCCGGACGTACTGAGTGCACACACAATGGACGTTGGTATCGCAGCGTGCACAAATCACGAGGACGAGTACAATCCCACAAGGCGTTTTTTGATGAAGATTTGGTCGACAATTGCCTTAATTTTTGGCATTTTTAACTCATGTGAAAAGAACAAAACAAAGGTGATTAAACATTCACGGTTTTGTAAAAATCAAAACCGAAGACCGTCTCCAAGGCAAAACTGAAAAACCTTGAAAAATCGAAAAACCTTGAAAAACCGAAAAACCGCCCAAATTACAGTCCGCCCCCCCGCGAAATTTGGCAGCCCCCCCATCGCCCCCCCATGAAAAAAATCCTGGCTACGCCGCTGCATGGAGGGTTCTACCAAGGTCCTTGGTGGGCTCTGGACAGGTGTTCAGGGAAAGTGTCATGTTTCAACTCATGGCTCCACTAGTAGTGGTAGCAATGCCACAGGGAACCATTTAGGACTGAACCAGGCACTGTCTGTACTCTGTGGTAATTGCCTTATCTTGTCATCGATCACATAAACAACAGTGGGGGTCTATTGCTGTGTCCTCATGAGGCTAGTGCCTACGAGTGCATTAGGAAGCAAACCAGCACGACGACACTGCCTCTTTAAATAGTTCCCTTTGTCTACCTGCAGTAATTGCACTTCCGATGTATTTGGTAGAACCAGACAGGTAGGGGAAACTCCCCACTAACTTACAATGTACAGAGCAAAACCTTGTGCAAATACATCATTTTCCTCAAGTGCAACACGCAGTGCTTCACAAGGAGTACAATGATGTATACACAGCGTCTTGTAAATATAGGAGGAACATTGCAAATCCCAGAGATTGTCAATGGTAGGCTAATAAAAAATTAAAAACGATTGAAGCCATCAAGATATCGTCGTGTAATTTCACAGATTGTATAACTTGCATTAATCCGTATTACGCACACAAATCGATCGGCACATACCTAATTGCATTTAATTTCGACAGAGTGACATCACCAGAAATGATCTGTACTGTCCTAACTGCCATGTTTTGCTTGCTAAATATTCTTGAAAGAGGACCGATGTTGTGACCATCCTAATGTCTCATAATACATGTATGTAGTATGTACATATGGATACGTCATGGAGACGTTATGACAGTTTGTGTAATCCCCCTTTCCAGGTTATAGGGCCTATTAAACACATGCACCAGGTTACAAGTCAATCAACCATGTGATTCATGATAAATAGGTTTGCGGAGACACCATGTAAATTCTCTTTTGTGAGTAAGTGTGGTTCTGAAAAGAACCGGAGGAACTCGAAGATGTGATTCATCTTTAATCAAAAGTGTGGTTGAGGCTCGACCACTCATGTCGTCGCCATGACGTGAATGTATGGGCTGAATCGAGGCTCTCTTTGGACCACGTTTGGTGACGATCAACCTTTGCACCTGAACAATGGACTGTGAAGAAGCAACGTACAGAAATCCCTTAGATCCTCGTTTAAAAACAAAACAAAACGACGGTAAAACGACGGTAAAGTAAACAAAGTAAACCAAATTTGTAAAATAACTGGAAAATCACCTTAGAACTGAGTGTAATGATTTTTTTCTTCAAAATTGCACCTTAAAAGGGAATGAAACCCAGAGAAAAATGCTTATCTCATTGGGTGTTAAAAACAACCTACAATTACCTATGTGCTACTCACCTACGAGTTTCATAAAGAGGGGAAAATCGTGGAATTTGGTGGTCGAATTTGCGTTCCCGCAACCACCATCTTTTCGAAGGGCCCGCCAATCATTGCGGGGGGTGTGACATCACAACGGAAAACTCTCGTATGCGTGCAGTTTGTATATATACACTCGCGAGCTGAACGATGGTGTACTGCCAGGCTTTTGGATGTCAAAATGTCAGGGAGAAAAAGCTGTGGAAATCTTTCTATGTAGTTTCCAACAAGGACAAGAGACCTGAGTTGTTTAGGAAGTGGGCTGCGGCCATCAAAGTTGAGAAATTTCTCAAAGTCTGCTATAAATACAGTTGAAATGACGTGATTTGTAGCGATCACTTCACCGAGAAGATTAATTGGGAGGACTTGCTGGCCAAACTCACTTCACCATCCAAAAGCATGGCAGTACACCATCGTTCAGCTCGCGAGTGTATAACTGCACGCTGTATATACATGTATTAGGGGTACATCCGTCCGGGCCAATGCGGGAGTTTTCCTTTGCGATGTCATACCCCCCGCAGTGACTGGCGGGCCATTCGAAAAGATGGTGGTTTGCGGGAACGCGAATTCGACCACCGAATTCCATGATTTTTCCCTCTTTATGAAACTCGTCCGTGAGTAGCACATAGGTAATTGTAGGTCGTTTTAACATCCAATCAGATAAGCCAACATTTTTCTGGGTTTCATTCCCCATTAAATTTTAAGCTCCGTGCAGTTTAAACAAAAACAGGTGTTAATCAAGAGGCAAATATCGTTTTAAATGTTTCTCATTTTATTTGGTTTCTGTCTCCATATATAGATAGATCAGAAAGTGACGACCTGCGGCTGGAGTTGCCGTCGGGACAACATTGCCTGCCATTTAAGTTTCAGCTTCCATCTAAGCCGCTTCCGTGCTCGTTTGAGGGAACGTTGGGATATGTGCGTTTTTTTGCTCGTGCTGTTATAGACCGTCCATGGACCTTTGACCACGTTACCAAGAGGGCCTTTACTTTATCTGGAATTCCATATGATTTAAACAAGGTCCAGAACCCATTGGTAAGGGTCCTTAAATAAATAAACCACCTATACCTTTCCGAAACGTATTAAACCTATTGGACAAAATTGTATGTTAAATAAAAAGAAATTCTTCAAATTCGGCTCAATATTTGTTTGGACTAGGATTGTATGTCTCACAAATCCGCATGCATGAATCTCAATGCATATTGGCTCAGATGATGTTTTCATGAATCAAAAATGAAGCCCCCTCCTTTTTATTAAAGTTTTACTAAGTAAATCTGATTATTTTTGTATAGGCGCCGGTATATAATGAAGATGAGAAAACGGTGTGTTGCTTGTGTTGCGCAACTGGGCCGATTTCAGTAAGTGCCAGTACAGACAAGAGGGCCTATCTTCCGGGAGAAACCATTTATATATCAGCATCACTGGACAACAAGAGCAATCGGAGCGTCCACTCACTTGAAGCCGAACTTATTCAGGTAGTATTATCTATAAATTATAACAAATTGGTGTGAATGATTTCTTACAATCACTTGATGAAAACTTACAATCATTAATTGGAATTAATTGGGATTTCGGGTTTCCTCTACAATCTTTCTAGTCGGTGAATTACTATGCAAGACGAGATGGTGTTGGCTCGCCAAGTTATCGTACGACGTCTCACGTTGTCACGAGTGTTGTGACCGAGGCATGTGGAGCCTATTCCTCTGCACATTGGGACCGACGGTCTATGGTTATTCCACCTTTGCCACCGTGCAATCTTGAAGGTTGCAACTTCATTGACATACGGTACTATGTTAAGGTAATTTGTTTGTATAGTACTACATGACTAGAAATCCTTTCAACAAGTGATTCCCTATATTCTCGACGTGAAATTTTATTATAGGCTTAGTCACACCAGAAAAGATGACACATACATACAACAACACCGGGAACACATATCTTTTTTCCTCGGGCCTCATAATAATTCACTCTGATACATACACTAGTAGTTTGGATTCCATCATCCATAATATAGTGTTTGACTTTCTGTGGATGTAGGGGCGTGGGTCGCACACAGTTGTTTTAGATACTGTCTTGTGGAGTTCATTTCTCCATTCAAATTTCCATGTTGGTTTTATCAGGGTTATATTTTTATTAGCTACCAGTAGGCTAGCTGCTAATTTCTGCACGAGTAGGCCTACCGGAAATTCGGTCCACAGCAGCGCAATGCCTGGACGTTGCATTGCGCTGTTCAGGAAACAGTCGCCGGGGGTCAACGTGTGCGCGCATACACTCACACAGTCCCACTGCGGACCCTGCAGACCTGTCAGAACGCCATCGATTTGCGTATACCGGTTGATGGCCAAAGATGGCCAAACCTGAGTAAAGCAAATTGTAATCTGTAAAAAGGTGAGCGCGTTGGATGGTTTTCGGGGTAAATCTGGGGTTTTCGGTCGGGGGTAGTCTAAAAATCGGGAATAAACCTTTTCGACGTTCGCAAAGCATTATGGGTATAGATGACAAACGCCGTATTTTTATCACAACTCTTTGGCGAAGCACGTAAATTCGTGAATTGTTATTTGTTTTCTCAAAACCAAATGGAGTTCAGAAATGGAACTCACACAGAATTTTTGTCTAGATACCAGCAACAAAATATATTTTTTGTCGGAACGTTGAGTGGGTAGTTTCGGAAAAATCATTGACTGAATGACAATTACAATGCGTGCATCGAGTTTGCCATTCAGTTACCAAGGGAATCTCCACCGATTTCCCCGAAACTACCCACTCAACGTTCCGACAACAAATATACTTTATTTCTGGTATCTAGAGGAAAATTATGTGTGAGTTCAATTTCTGAACTCCATCTGGTTTTTGAGAAAAAAATCACGATTTTACGTGCTTCACCATAGAGTTGTGTGATAAACATACGGCCAGTTTGTCATCTATACCCATAATGCTTTGCGAACGTCGAAAAGGTTTATTAAGATTGTTCAATCCTTTCAATTTAACTTAAGTTATTAATCAACATTTTCACAAAGTCATACATAAATCTAAACAAAAAATATCAAAAACTTGTGTTTTTAAAATTAATTTATATTTAAACTAAAAAGAAATGAAACTGATTCATGCAGTCTTCACCGAGAAGGATCTCACATGCACATGCATGGGAGAATAAGTAAACATTCACGCAGGGACCGAAATGAAAACAACTCGGAATTTTTTTAAGCTATCGATTCACGTGTTGCCATCGCTGGTCCATGTGGAATATAGAGAAGGAACAGCATGTTCTTTCAGTACACTTTCTCGTCTGCGAGGCGGTGAGTTTGGCCCGCAAGTCCTCCTCCCAATCCTCCTCGGTGAAGCATGGAGGTAAAGTGATCGCTACAGTACAAATCACATTCACATCCTTTCGATTTCTATTGAGTATTGGTACCCGATTTTGAGAAATTTCTCCACTTTGATGGCCGCGGCCCACTTCCTAAGTAACTCAGTTTTCTTGTCCTTTTTGCCAAAACCCTGACCATCGTTTAGCTCGTGAGTATACACAAACTGCACGCAGTAGGGTGCACATCCGGGCACATTATACTCATAGTAATACAGCAGTTATCCGTTGTCATGTCACATTCCCGCAATCAGCGGCGGTTTTTCGAAAAGATGACTACGTACGGGAACGCAAATTCGACCTACAATTCCATGATTTTTCTCTCTTTATGAAAATCGTACTTCAGTGATTCATAGGAATTTGAAGTTTGTTTTTTAACACCCAATCAGATAAGCAAACTTTATTTATTGGGTTGCATTCCCCTTTAACCATTAGGGACCTACCTTGTAACCGGATGTCATTTCGAATTCCAGTCGTATATTTTGCCCAAATGAATCATATTCATAACGCATGCGAACCAAATACACTGGAAAGCATACACTGCATCATACATTATTGTATACAACGGGGAAAAAAATCATGGATTGGAGTTGTTACCCCTGTATGGAGTCTCAAAACAGCCCGTACCAGTAAGCTTTCCGTAGCAGTATATAGTGACCATTCCGCCATTTCGTATTCCAGGCATATCAATGGTGCTGTCCGTAATCCAAATGCCGGGGAAAAATAATGTCTTAAATGAAGTCTATACTTCTAACCATGCACCCACGTTTGATACCGTACATTGAGACTTATTTGTTCCTATTTCAAAGTACATGTAGGCCTATAATTGTCTTTTGAAACACAAACATGACCTGTACATTATTCAGCAACAACACCATCCATATGGACCAAAACAGTAAAGTCGATTTACTAGAAGTTTGATTTTCCATACGCGTTTCTTCCTTACATCTAGCGAGCGATATAGCGAGTAGCGTATGACGTTATAATTATTGATGACGTATCCGTTCGCCCGGCCGGATTGTTATTTGCCACGCGGTGCGCCGTGCGTGAGGTTCGAATAATTATTCTGATATTTCGCGGTTGGTGTGCGGATACTCTTTTTTTTTTGGGGGGGGGAGCTGTACATGAAAGCATGGCGAAAGCATGAAATGCATCTTGATAAGAGTATGACCCTTTACGAAATATATAGTATAGGCTTCGCTCAAATTTCTCGATACTAATGTCACTGTCATTTAGAAACAAGCGTTTGGCACAATTTCTTTGTGAATAGCCTAATCATGGATCAGTCGTATAGAGCCCATGAAATCTGAAGCCGTGTTCCCATTGGACAATGGATATTCCGTGAAGTAATTCTTCTGACCGAATATTTCTTTGCTGTGAATAATTGAGGAAATGTCATTCAACATAGTCGGTCTGTTAAGTTTACATCAATGCCGTGGTTTAACAGAAGATACGCGTACGTCACGTAAATGTTCCTGCAAAGGTCAAGCAAGGAACCCCTACGGCTCAATGGCTCATTCCCTCATTGCGTAACTTTCAATTAGTATAAACTGTAGGGCCTATCTCATTTACATTTGAAATTCAAATGGTTTTAGCAAAATACGGCACAACGGCCCATTCCTTATTAGCTAAGCTCACCTTCTCCCTATATATAAGGTGATTTTCAATCATAATAATATCTCTCGTTCATAGCAGTGAACATTTGGCTTTCAAGACCGAAATGCGTTTCCAGAGTACCGCCGTGATGGCTCTCCAAGAGGCTAGCGAAGCATACGTGGTCGGCCTGTTCAAAGACACCAATCTGTGCGCTAAGCGGGTCACCACATGCCCAAGGCCCATATACTATGTGCCTATCGCAATGGGGTATCCCTTATTGTCTGCATAAAATAATGCAGCGTATAATTATAGTAATGGAAGAAAGAGAGAATATCAAAGGGCTATTGGTGAAATTGCAAACGTTAAGTACAGTGCGATTTTAAAACGACTATATGAAACACGATTATGATTTAATTTGTCTGAATTGTCTGATCTAATCCAGTTCACTGCTGACGTGGCTAGTACACCATTTGACGTGGACATTATGCTTGAGGTGGTGATTGGTACAACGCCCTTGGCAGGCCATTGCTATGGGGGCTTGGCCTCCAATCAACCTGGCTCGTCTGCAGGTATAGTACTCTAGATCGCATGCTGGGGAATCACAATGCAGGCCCACGTCACCTTACAGACGTAAACAGAGGCGCGGGGTTTAGTGATCTCATCACACATACTTAGTGTGGGGTTTTCTCTAGGCTTTCGACTGAAGAATATAACTGTGGAAAGTCTCATTTTCTCTCAGTGCGTAAGTAAGTCTTCCATTCATGAAGATGCCAGAAAACAACATTGATCTTTCCCTATGTGATGTAAATCCATGTAAACAACGTGCATACAACGTATACAACGTACTAACGCCGTTGCCTCGTTTTCAAATGTATATTTGCATGAAATAAAAGAACTCACTTTCCATATCATAAAAATGAATAAGGATCAAGCCACGGAATGTGCACATTGTTCTCTGTGACTTGAGTTTGGGCCTAATCAATGTTTGATATGTTATTTACAGGACCTCCCCCCACATATGAAGCAGCCATTGGTGGACAGAAGGAAATTCGAGATGAGCATGACAATGAGTTTGTTTTTGGGAAATTGGTTTATACGCCGCTGTATATGTTTTACCGCTATCATAAAGTTGATGAAGGTCCCCAATCTCCGATCGAAAAGTCTACCACCGTTTAAAGGGTCTCTGCAATAAACAATTCATGAGCAAATTTGTGAACAGAAACCCAATTGGTTGTGTACAAATTTTTTTGAAAATTTCTGGTTTTTCCTGCAGACCTTTCCCCAAACCTGTTGATTTACTGCCAAAAATGTATGCTTTATAATCATAATCATTTAGTTTAGGAGTTTTTTATCAAATCTAATCCAGAGGGATTAATTTTCAGTTTGAAAGTTAATGTTTTTCTTATGTTTTTTTAAACTGCGGGTTCCTGACATGACTTACAATAGTGCCCTCATTTTTATGAGGATTTTTTAAAGTTGAACAGAGTGATAAATTTCTTACTCCAATAAGAAAAAGAAGCTTGCCAATATGTTTGTACTCTTCAGATCCTTTATAGATGACAGCAGAAAATGAGCTTGACTGTAATATTTCTTGCAGAGACCCTTTAAACTAGCACGCGCTCGTGAATCAAATTGTGGATAGGCTAGACTTTAATTTGTTTTCAAAATAGGCCAATACAACAAGGTGTATGAAACAGTATATGCGAATTGAAACTAATGGGAAGATAATGAACAAAAGGACAAGCTGCATATCAAATTTCTCCTTTGACACTGTATTCTCTTGTAATTTATTTTTTTATGCTGGAATATTAACAATCTAAAATCATCTTGCTTCCATACAAACACGAGATCATTATAATATTGACAGTAAAGATACACGTAGGACCAATGGGAAGGTACATCGTACAAGACCAGGTTTTTTCAAGTGGACCAAGCAATGTCAGTAATACTTCATGATTGGATTAAATTCGCTCAGAACTATTCAAGCACTGAACCGTCTATTGACAAGTTAATTTCGCATGATAATATCAATGCAAAAAAAACGTATCCTAGGCCATTACATGCACTTATAAGAAAAGGCAATTATGGGCCTACTGGTAATGTCCATGTGGAAAGTAAATAGAGCAAGCAAGTACAGCAAACTGGGAAGCTGGCAGGCAATCATGCAAGCAACCAAACAATCAAAAGCTAAAGCAGATAAACGTGGCAAGCAAGAAGCACGCAATTAGAAATCAATCAATCAAACGTTGAAGCAAGCAAGCGAGCGAGCCCAAACCATTACACTTGGTGTTCTGTGAAACAAGTCCTACCCTAATATGAAACAGCAGCACTATTTTGCACATGGGTATTTATAGACGGCTACGCTAAGTTCCAAGAGTTTCAAGTAGGAAATTGTGTATTTCAAATAAGTAGTGTAGCAGGAGTGTTTTAACTTAATTTACATCACTACTCTAAACTGTTGTATCTCGTATCTAATCATTTTTGTTGATGCAATAAAGACGAGACAATAAGGTATAATAAGGTATACTGTATTAAATTTTATGATATTTTCGATGCCATACATAAACATAAGCTAGATATATACAGGTTTCCGTTTCTGTACATTGAATAGATTTTTCACTACAGTACAACAAAAATGAGTCTATGCATTATGTTTTATAGAGCCGATGAACATTATGAAAGTTTTATTTTAAAACGAAAACAAAAATCTGGAGAGTTAGGAAATTATATGAAAGAGTGCAGTGATTCCATGTAATTCGGATGGACAGGAACACGTGGGTATTTGTCGTACCAGGTTGTTGTTTTTATTCCACCTCACTTTCTTTGTGATGCATGTTACACATGAGTGTCATTCACACTGTCGTCCATTTACACTGGTCGAAAAATCAAATGAGGAGAAAGTCCCAATTCTGAGGGTGACCTCAAATTCTGAAAACCACTGTGCTATAACCACATTCACCGCTTTCTCCTTGTCGCTAACACTTCGTACGTCTGATGATTTCTTCTGCCCTCTGCATGATAGTTTCCTCGTTTACATTGAGTGCCGCTGTCGGTAAGCAAAGTGACAGTTTTGAAAACTGGCCAAGGAAACTTTAACTGGACCGGGATTTGAGCCAGAGACCTCTGACTTTGCGTACCTCTGGTTTTTAGTATAGCCAAAAGCAGAGGTCTTGTGTTCTTGTGTTCACTGTAATTTTTCATAATTGTTTAAAAGTTCCCATTAAGTTTTTCCTTAATTTATTAAGGAAAAACTTATTCTGACACCATTAACAATAGACACAACATGCTAACTATACATCGTGTGAACGGTCCTAATGGTCGGAATATTTATCAGGCAATGTGCATATTTTATGGAGGCGAATCGATCAAATAGGAATGTTACCAGTAATGGCATCACTTTTAACACGGTACTGATTTATCAAGGTGAAAGTGTCTTCTCGTTTCTTCAACGGGATGTTTGGATAGACAGTATAGGCCCACATACTGTATACAGTCCTGTATATTATTTCGTTGAATGTACCGCGTCCTAGCCAATGGCGCAAACATAATTATAGCGAATTATAGCTGAAATTGGGAACGTTTTGGATATTGAAGTCTGACGCGAAAAAGAACTTGTATTCTCAGCTTTCATTAATTGTTTGTATTTGCATGAACTCTTAAAATAAGCATATTTATTCATTATATAAATCATGTAAATTGATGGTGCAATTTTCTACCTTTAACAAATATGTAATGATGTAATATTTATCGTGGAACCGCCAGCACAAATCCAGTTGGTTTACTTTCCCAGATCCCTTCTTGTAAACAAGTAATCATCACTTTTAGTATACACTGTTGTAGAGTAAGTCGTTCATAGTTTTCAAATAATCATGCTTCCCGTCTGTTATGTTTAATAATTAGCAATAAAATACACATCTCCCTACGTTTGCCCTCGTTAAATTTTTGTTCAAAGTTGAAAAGGGGTATTTTGCATTCAATAGATTTGTTCAAAATAAATCGAAATGAAAAGCTCAAAATGGATAACTTGAGGGGATACTTTCTGAGCAGGTGTTTTGGCTGTTGTATCCGGACTCAATTTATCGAAATCCAACTGCGCATCAGCCTGAGGCTAATTACTAAGCAAAATGCGGTGCCACATTACAAAAGGCCTATATTATATCACCATATTACAGAGGTATAATTTTTTCTTTACGGTAATAATGATTAATTAATGGTAATTACGGTAATAATTATTGCCTCCCAAGGAACTCTCAGCTCTCAGCTCTCAGCTCTCAGCTCTCAGCTCTCAGCTCCCAGCTCTCAGCTCTCAGCTCTCAGCTCTCAGCTCTCAGCTCTCAGCTCTCAGCTCCCAGCTCTCAGCTCTCAGCTCTCAGCTCCCAGCTCTCAGCTCTCAGCTCTCAGCTCCCAGCTCTCAGCTCTCAGCTCCCAGCTCTCAGCTCTCAGCTCTCAGCTCTCATCTCTCAGCTCTCAGCTCAGCTCTCAGCTCCCAGCTCCCAGCTCTCAGCTCTCAGCTCTCAGCTCTCAGCTCTCAGCTCTCAGCTCCCAGCTCTCAGCTCTCAGCTCAGCTCACAGCTCTCTGCTATCAGCTCTCAGCTCTCAGCTCTCAGCTCTCAGCTCTCAGCTCTCAGCTCTCAGCTCTCAGCTCCCAGCTCTCAGCTCTCAGCTCTCAGCTCTCAGCTCTCAGCTCCCAGCTCTCAGCTCTCAGCTCTCAGCTCTCAGCTCTCAGCTCCCAGCTCTCAGCTCTCAGCTCTCAGCTCTCAGCTCTCAGCTCCCAGCTCCCAGCTCTCAGCTCTCAGCTCTCAGCTCCCAGCTCCCAGCTCCCAGCTCTCAGCTCTCAGCTCTCAGCTCTCAGCTCCCAGCTCCCAGCTCTCAGCTCTCAGCTCTCAGCTCTCAGCTCTCAGCTCTCAGCTCTCAGCTCTCAGCTCTCAGCTCTCAGCTCTCACCTCTTAGCTCTCAGCTCTCAGCTCCCAGCTCCCAGCTCCCAGCTCCCAGCTCTCAGCTCTCAGCTCTCAGCTCTCAGCTCTCAGCTCTCAGCTCTCAGCTCTCAGCTCTCAGCTCTCAGCTCTCAGCTCTCAGCTCTCAGCTCTCAGCTCTCAGCTCCCAGCACTCAGCTCCCAGCTCTCAGCTCCCAGCTCTCAGCTCCCAGCTCTCAGCTCTCAGCTCTCAGCTCCCAGCTCTCAGCTCTCTGCTATCAGCTCCCAGCTCTCAGCTCTCTGCTATCAGCTCCCAGCTCTCAGCTCTCAGCTCTCAGCTCTCAGCTCTCAGCTCCCAGCTCTCAGCTCTCAGCTCCCAGCTCTCAGCTCTCAGCTCTCAGCTCTCAGCTCTCAGCTCTCAGCTCTCTGCTATCAGCTCTCAACTCTCAGCTCTCACCTCTTAGCTCTCTGCTCTCAGCTCTCAGCTCTCAGCTCTCAGCTCTCAGCTCTCAGCTCTCAGCTCTCAGCTCTCAGCTCTCAGCTCTCAGCTCTCAGCGCTCTGCTATCAGCTCTCAGCTCCCAGCTCTCAGCTCTCAGCTCTCAGCTCTCAGCTCTCAGCTCTCAGCTCTCATCTCTCAGCTCTCAGCTCTCAGCTCTCAGCTCTCAGCTCTCACCTCTCACCTCTTAGCTCTCAGCTCTCAGCTCTCAGCTCTCAGCTCTCAGCTCTCAGCTCTCAGCTCTCAGCTCTCAGCTCTCAGCTCCCAGCTCTCAGCTCTCAGCTCTCAGCTCTCAGCTCTCAGCTCTCAGCTCTCAGCTCTCAGCTCTCAGCTCAGCTCACAGCTCTCAGCTCTCAGCTCTCAGCTCTCAGCTCTCAGCTCTCAGCTCTCAGCTCTCAGCTCTCAGCTCTCAGCTCTCAGCTCTCAGCTCTCAGCTCTCAGCTCTCAGCTCTCAGCTCTCAGCTCTCAGCTCTCAGCTCTCAGCTCTCAGCTCTCAGCTCTCATCTCTCAGCTCTCAGCTCAGCTCACAGCTCTCAGCTCTCAGCTCTCAGCTCTCAGCTCTCAGCTCTCAGCTCTCAGCTCTCAGCTCTCAGCTCTCAGCTCTCAGCTCCCAGCTCCCAGCTCCCAGCTCTCAGCTCTCAGCTCTCAGCTCTCAGCTCTCAGCTCTCAGCTCCCAGCTCTCAGCTCCCAGCTCCCAGCTCTCAGCTCTCAGCTCTCAGCTCTCAGCTCTCAGCTCTCAGCTCTCAGCTCTCAGCTCTCAGCTCTCAGCTCTCAGCTCTCATCTCTCAGCTCAGCTCACAGCTCTCAGCTCTCAGCTCTCAGCTCTCAGCTCTCAGCTCTCAGCTCTCAGCTCTCAGCTCTCAGCTCTCAGCTCCCAGCTCCCAGCTCCCAGCTCTCAGCTCTCAGCTCTCAGCTCTCAGCTCTCAGCTCTCAGCTCCCAGCTCTCAGCTCCCAGCTCCCAGCTCTCAGCTCTCAGCTCTCAGCTCTCAGCTCTCAGCTCTCAGCTCTCAGCTCTCAGCTCTCAGCTCCCAGCTCTCGCCTCTCTGCTCTCAGCTCTCAGCTCTCAGCTCTCAGCTCTCAGCTCTCAGCTCTCAGCTCTCAGCTCTCAGCTCTCAGCTCTCAGCTCTCAGCTCTCAGCTCTCAGCTCTCAGCTCTCAGCTCTCAGCTCTCAGCTCTCAGCTCTCAGCTCCCAGCTCCCAGCTCTCAGCTCTCACCTCTCACCTCTCACCTCTCACCTCTCAGCTCTCAGCTCTCAGCTCTCACCTCTCACCTCTCAGCTCTCAGCTCTCAGCTCCAAGCTCTCAGCTCTCAGCTCTCAGCTCTCAGCTCTCAGCTCTCAACTCTCAGCTCTCAGCTCTCAGCTCTCAGCTCTCAGCTCTCAGCTCTCAGCTCTCAGCTCTCAGCTCTCAGCTCCCAGCTCTCAGCTCTCAGCTCTCACCTCTCACCTCTCACCTCTCAGCTCTCAGCTCTCAGCTCCCAGCTCCCAGCTCTCAGCTCTCAGCTCTCAGCTCTCAGCTCTCAGCTCTCAGCTCTCAGCTCTCAGCTCTCAGCTCTCAGCTCTCAGCTCTCAGCTCTCAGCTCTCAGCTCTCAGCTCTAAGCTCTCAGCTCTCAGCTCTCAGCTCTCAGCTCTCAGCTCTCTGCTATCAGCTCTCAGCTCTCAGCTCTCAGCTCTCAGCTCTCAGCTCTCAGCTCTCAGCTCTCAGCTCTCAGCTCTCAGCTCTCAGCTCTCAGCTCTCAGCTCTCACCTCTCAGCTCTCAGCTCTCAGCTCTCAGCTCTCAGCTCTCAGCTCTCAGCTCTCAGCTCTCAGCTCTCAGCTCTCAGCTCTCAGCTCTCAGCTCTCAGCTCTCAGCTCCCAGCTCTCAGCTCTCAGCTCTCAGCTCTCAGCTCTCAGCTCTCAGCTCTCAGCTCAGCTCACAGCTCTCAGCTCTCAGCTCTCAGCTCTCAGCTCTCAGCTCTCAGCTCTCAGCTCTCAGCTCTCAGCTCTCAGCTCTCAGCTCTCAGCTCTCAGCTCTCATCTCTCAGCTCTCGGCTCAGCTCACAGCTCTCAGCTCTCAGCTCTCAGCTCTCAGCTCTCAGCTCTCAGCTCTCAGCTCTCAGCTCTCAGCTCTCAGCTCTCAGCTCCCAGCTCCCAGCTCCCAGCTCTCAGCTCTCAGCTCTCAGCTCTCAGCTCTCAGCTCTCAGCTCTCAGCTCTCAGCTCTCAACTCTCAACTCTCAGCTCTCAGCTCTCAGCTCTCAGCTCTCAGCTTTCAGCTCTCAGCTCAGCTCACAGCTCTCAGCTCTCAGCTCTCAGCTCTCAGCTCTCAGCTCTCAGCTCTCAGCTCTCAGCTCTCAGCTCTCAGCTCTCAGCTCTCAGCTCCCAGCTCTCAGCTCTCAGCTCTCAGCTCTCAGCTCTCAGCTCCCAGCTCCCAGCTCCCAGCTCTCAGCTCTCAGCTCTCAGCTCCCAGTTCCCAGCTCCCAGCTCTCAGCTCCCAGCTCTCAGCTCTCAGCTCTCACCTCTCAGCTCACAGCTCTCAGCTCTCAGCTCTCATCTCTCATCTCTCAGCTCTCAGCTCTCAGCTCTCAGCTCTCAGCTCCCAGCTCTCAGCTCTCAGCTCTCAGCTCTCAGCTCTCTGCTATCAGCTCTCAGCTCTCAGCTCTCTGCTCTCAGCTCTCAGCTCTCAGCTCTCAGCTCTCAGCTCCCAGCTCTCAGCTCTCAGCTCCCAGCTCCCAGCTCCCAGCTCTCTTCTCTGCTCTCAGCTCTCAGCTCTCAGCTCTCAGCTCTCAGCTCTCAGCTCTCTGCTCTCAGCTCTCAGCTCTCAGCTCTCAGCTCTCTGCTATCAGCTCTCAGCTCCCAGCTCCCAGCTCTCAGCTCTCAGCTCCCAGCTCTCAGCTCTCAGCTCTCAGCTCTCAGCTCCCAGCTCTCAGCTCTCAGCTTTCAGCTCCCAGCTCTCACCTCTCAGCTCTCACCTCTCAGCTCTCAGCTCTCAGCTATCAGCTCCCAGCTCTCAGTTCTCAGTTCTCAGCTCTCAGCTCTCAGCTCTCAGCTCCCAGCTCTCAGCTCTCAGCTCTCAGCTCCCAGCTCCCAGCTCTCAGCTCTCAGCTCTCAGCTCTCAGCTATCAGCTCCCAGCTCTCAGCTCTCAGCTCCCAGCTCCCAGCTGCCAGCTCTCACCTCACAGCTCTCAGCTCTCAGCTCTCAGCTCTCAGCTCTCAGCTCTCAGCTCTCAGCTCTCAGCTCTCAGCTCTCAGCTCTCAGCTCTCAGCTCTCGCCTCTCTGCTCTCTGCTCTCTGCTCTCAGCTCTCAACTCTCAGCTCTCAGCTCTCAGCTCTCAGCTCTCAGCTCTCAACTCTCAGCTCTCAACTCTCAGCTCCCAGCTCTCAGCTCTCAGCTCTCAGCTCTCAGCTCTCAGCTCTCAGCTCTCAGCTCTCAGCTCTCAGCTCTCAACTCTCAGCTCTCAGCTCTCAGCTCTCAGCTCTCAACTCTCAGCTCTCAGCTCTCAGCTCTCTGCTCTCTGCTCTCTGCTATCATCAGCTCTTAGTTCTCAGCTCCCAGCTCTCATTTCTCAGCTCTCAGCTCTCAACTCTCAGCTCTCAACTCTTAATTATCGATTATCAATTATCAATTATCAGTACTTTCTTAATTACGGACGTCTTTTTCAACTGGACAAGCTCTTTACTTTTTGTGCATTGGTTAGGTATTTAAAAAGGCCAGGAAAGGGGTGCTATAAATGGCGTTATTTGAGCTGTAGACGTGCAAACGGAGCGCGAATGAAACAATCCCCGTCCGTTGAGATCATGAAAGCTAAAAGATGAAGTGTTGGCATGTCCTGGCCTCACTTCTGTAATTTATTATTTCATAGAAGAAAAAGTGGCACCTAATGATTCTTGATTAATTTCAGAAGCAAGAGGTGTGTACCGGAAGCCAAAATTGTGAGGTAAAATCCCTGTGGCGGTGTGTTATAAAGATCACTTTTCTATTGGCTCAGCGTAATCAAAAGAGGGCGGGCTCGGGCGTCCACATAGAGCTGTTTCTTTACACTTTGCAGATCGCTACCAATGAAGTGTATGGCGAGAGAAGTTGTCTATCCGTCAGCATGCACATCCCATTGCATGTCGTTTTACGGTTCACCGAGTACTATTCTGATGACAAAGTGGCGTTGTTATCATACATGAAGTAAGATTGTCGAAAGGTCTTCGTCTCTGCTTGGACGGGGGGGGGGTGACTAAGCCATGTCACCATAGTGCCTGAAAACAATACAGAAAATACAACACTTGATACTTAATAATTGATAGCATAAATTAACATTTCATCTCAAATACTGAAAAACATGGGGTAGGTAAGACATTTTCCTTTCAATGCAACGTTCCTTTCAAGGTTGATTACTGCGTCGTTAAGATTGTTCCCATATAGTATCTAAATTGTTGTAAACAATTAGTAATAACTATTAGTAATACTCAGAAGAACCAATAGTTGCGGAGAATGCAACCCAAGAAACAAAGTTTGCTTATCTGATTGGGTGTTAAAGGGTAAGCACAATCGTTTTAACCACAAAGCTGATCGTATACAGAATACTACAAGAAATCACATAACACCGATTTATACCTGACCAATTTTAGCGATTATGTATTTTTGAGCGACTTTTTGTTGCTAATTCTGCACGAAAATGTCCGTCCGCTAAAAAACGACTTAGAACGCTCTCATGTGATTTGACGTATTATTATGTACCTTAGTCAGCCGGGTCAAAGGGAAACCATACACGCCTACACAAAGACTATCCCTTGAGACGTGATTTTTAACAAAAGAGAGTGAAATCCGGCAGGAAAATCCACCTACACGTCATGTAGAGATACGTACCTTATTCGAATCAGAATTTGAAAGCCTCCAAAAGTTTACAAATCTTCAAACGGAACTTCAAAAGGATTAGGCCTATATTGAATTATTACAATCAATAAGCATCAATTGTGGAATCGACTTATCTCCGTTTAGTGGTTTTTGTGTGTGTGCGTATAAATGAATTACTAATAACTATCAATTATTTCAAATTATTTTGAAAAATAATTATTATTACTTCAAATAGAAGGTCATACCTTGTGGAACTTAACTGACCATTTCATCTGTGAAAACAATTATCTTCTCCTTTGACTTATTTAAATTTCTATTATAATGTCTTGTCTCGTAGTAGTCTTGTATTTGTTTAGTGTTTTGTAACCTATTGTTCTAATGTGTAACCTATAATTATGTATTCCTATATTTGTACAAGGGCCCACACTTATAAGCTCTGCTTCTTCGTGGGTGCCTTCACAGTATATTCTATATTTTATAAAAAGAAATGTATAAGCTGAGTGTGATTCTCTACGTGAAAATAAATGAATGAATGAATGAAGTGTCATTTTTGTTTGAAAATGTGTGTGATGAGATAAATAGTACTTTTAACGGAGGGAAAATGACTGACAATTGATCCGTGCAGAAGAACAGTTTTTGACCGTGCGGCACGACCGACGTCACTGACAATAACACGCTCAAACTGCGGAACATCGTAATTTTAGGCCGACACAGAAAAAGATCCACGCACGTATACCATGTCTTTTCCAATACAAGTTTTGTGAGAAGGAAAAATTACTTCCGAGGCACATTTTCAATCATCATTCTTGATGAAAACTTTTGGCCCCAAACACGCAAAGAATCTCTCTCTGATCACTCCTTCCACTTATCTACACCACCGCGATGAACAACCCCTTCATTTCTATTGAATCTCTCTGTGTGTGTCATGCACAACACATGAACACCCATACGCACGCTGTAGAAGCTAGGGAGATTTGGATTGATCCATTTCATTATAGGGGAGCCCAAGACCAATGAACGCTCATTTCGACCTTTTTTTGTAAGGAGGGTGCTTATTCGAGCAAAACTTTGAGAGAAAAAAATTCTCTGGATTTTAGACCAATCAAAATCAAGTTAACAGGGATGGGTAATGGTTGGTTCCTTAAATAAAAAACCGTTCGCCCAAAAGTATGATGACCTCCGGTTCTCCCGCTACGTCAAGATAAACCCGGCGAGTCATTATGGCCGTCCGTTTGGGTTGTTTTTCCATCTTTTCTGGAGAACTGGTAGTTTTTCGTGTATTCTAAAAGATTAGGTTTAATACAACCGGAATTGATTGAAATTAGAAATTCGATTTTCGATTGTGCTTACCATTGTGTCGTTCGGCTATACCAGTGTATAGGCCATAAAGTGTAAAGTAATGTTTGAAAATACAACAGAATAAATGCACAATGCAATGTTATATCAATGAAATGTGGTGTAAAGTCATGTATGAAAATATAATAGAATAAATGCACATGGCAGTGTATTATCAAAATGGTGTGAAGTCAGTACGTGTATATTCTTATTGCATATTATGCCACATTAATTGGAATGAAGGTACGGACCCTGGGTCAACATGAAGCTAGGGCCAAAAGAGGTACATTAAGATGTTTGAGGTACACATGTTCAGATGGCATGTCTTTAGGTTGCACAGATGATAATAGCGTTACTATAGGTGGAACAAGTCATTGTTGATTTCACTACCGTACTCATTCCAATCTCTGAATTACACAAACGCATCATAAGAGATGAGAGTATTGACTTTTTTTTAAGTTTTACTTTTCCGACAAAGGCCACATGTGTATTACCAAAACGCTTATTATCATGCATCCTATTTCTTTTATTAAATCAATGATTTCCCCTTTACACGTACACTCAAATGTCGAATCTGTAGCAACAATGAGTCGCGGTGTCAAATATTGTTCACTGGTATGACCTACTGTCCACCTATTGTACAACGTTTTCCATGTGGCGAAGCCTTACTACACAAATCTCGCTTTATGCAAAGGAGTGAAAGCCATTGGTTTGAGGTTTGCCATTCCAATGGTCGCAATGTGTTAATACTGAATGTGCACCATACATTGTCATGGTCGATTTCAGAAAAAAAGATGACTGAAATAATGTTTTTTAATGTGTTAACGAACAAAAAGTCTCCGACATACCACTGCATCTCAAGTGACGGTCCGTTCAAATATCGGTACTCACTGCTAAGAAATTGAGGTAGGAATAATATGACAAAGTGCACCTGGTGAGGGTAGTTCCTCCCGGCGGGAGTTCATTGAACAACATCTGTCCTTGTGGATTATGTTTGATTGTGTGAGATTAGTCATAAGGGATGGTATAATCACCTTTCCATTATACATCACGTATAACACTGAATAGTTAAGAAATCAGAAGCAGAAATCTGAATATCTGTATCATTACAAATATTTGGGTTGTAAAGTGTCTGCGAAATACACCTTTGTTTCAAGGCAGACTGAAAGATATGACCGACGTGACGAGACTCAGAATTCCCATGGGATGGGATCGTATTCGTTGTTCTTTGGGTAGCCACTTTAAAGAGTGGTTTATCCCCACCCAGGCCATGGCCCCCCCCCCTGGCTCTCTGTAATAGACATTTTATCACTTGAATCCATGCTACAGAACTGTTTTGCAATGTTGCTAACAATCCATTTTTTTTCACACTCGTTCTTTGGGTGTATTTTTGGTAAGTTTTACAAATTTGTGATGTCATCACAGAATCATGCAACAGAAACCCAATTAGTTGGGTACAAAGATTTCTGAAAATTTCTGGTTTTCCTGCAGACCTATTCCTAGACTCTAGACCTGTTGATTTACTGCCAAAATGTATGCTTCATAATAATTTAGTGAACTAGTTTTTCATTAAACCTCAAAGAGCCGGGTTATTTTGACCATATCTCGGTCGTTGAACGACGGATTCAAATGATATTTTGCAGTGTGACAAGTTTTCATTTGAAAAAAAAAAAAGGTTTTGTCTAATTATAGCTCATTAATTATTAATGATTAAATTTGGTTGCCTTTTTTATGTTTTTATTGAATTTCCTGTTTTTTTTTAAATTGATTTTCCTCAATTTGCATAAATTTTACAATGACAATGAAACACGAAGAACCAATAATTGCATGTATCAATATTAATGAGCTAATTATTCCAAAGAATCCTGAAAAGAAATAACCTATGCACCTTTGATGCTATACTTGTATGTAGTGTAAGTCATAGCTATACCATGGCCCTGAAAAAATTTCATTGTCAGAAAACGGCACCACAAATTTTAATAAAATTGGTGTCAAAATGTGCCTAAGAAGATTGCCGAAAAAGTCAAAAAGCCTCAACACGCAGAAAAGTATCACCCGTATCGTAAGTAATGTACGTACGTTGCACTGGCAGCGTTGGGGCCTATTTGAGAAATAAGCTATTAAGTTACGGGCTTGCTGAGTTCGAATTCCTGCGAGTGTCATGGGCGTGGCTTTGGCAATACAGTGCTAGCAACTGGATTGCCTGCGAATCGCCGGCGCGCCCCATGTGACCCAATAGTATACTGGATAACAACGCTGGCGTTCGTGCTTCTTTTACATCACCGAGCTCAGAGGACAATATTTGCGAGAATGTTGACAAATTCATTCATGCCTGTGAAAAGCACAACAAATAAAATGTATGCAGAAATGTTTTCGTTATAGCCATAGTTATAGTTATAGCAAAGTCCGATACAGCGGAGTATAGTAGACAGGCCTACCGACAAGCGCACGATTTATAAGCAGGGCATTTCATTTAATTTAGGCCTGTTATTTCACAGCGGGAAAACAATTAAAACAGTTAGGCCAATTAAAAACCAAATAACAGAACATTGAAACAATTTAAAATCAGAAATTCCGTGAACTGTTAGTCCTCAAAAATCTGCCGTGTTCGCGAAAAAAAAAGGAATTTTGTTGAATTTCTAACGATCGCTCCTTGGAGCCATCGTTGAAACAAAGAGTTCCTTTAACAAATACCGCCCTCTATGGTTGAACGAAAATAGCATTTATTTCGTTTCCACGGGTTTTCTCATGACATATGGTTGACGGATCGGGTGCCGAAACTTACGCAGGTGTGTTACGTTGAGTTTGACAAGACATATATGGAAGCGATTCTTTGACCTTTGCATATGGTGTACCCTACCTTTAAGCCGACGAAACTTTCACCCGAAAAACCATAGGCCAAGACATAAACACAACCAATCAGCCAAAGCCAGCATGACTACGAATGCTACATGGAATTGTCAAATTGAATTAATTGAGTATGACACAGCCTTTGCAATTGGCATTTGATAATACTCGTTTAAAAAATGTACAGTTCGTTAAGGACGAGTGAGTTTGATATGAAATCGGCCTCCGTTAAGATCGATCTTACAGAGAGGACACGTCCTAACTCCGAAGTCCTAAGATGGAAGGATCTCAGAATAAGACGATTTTTTGTGAAATCGCCACCAGAGGGCATCTTTCTAGAATGCCACGTATCATTCCAGATATTTGTATACTTCTGGGGCTCACTCTCATAACCTGGCGGCTCGGTCTGCAAATTGGGCGTTTCCGCTGTGACGGCTGCTTGACAATTGACGAATTGCCCTCAGGATCCAAATCTGATTGTGATAATGGTAACTTATTGGCCTGCACTGGAAAAACATGTAGTTCCACGTCCAATACAGTGATGCTGACATTTTCCCATTTCAATGAAAATTTAGTATATCGGCCTGTACTTTATTAGTTCGGAAAGAGGATGATTAGAAAAAAAGGTATGAAGAAAGATGGCGTTATTGGAAACCTTTTTTTTTTCAGAAGTGCGTGTTTAGTTTTAAATGGTTCACTATAAAGGCCTATTCGGAATTGGAAAACACAACAATAATTATAACGAACATTCTAGTGGAATACGCGGTGAGTGAGGGAGTGAACACTGCACAAAACTCGTGAAACAAACACGCCGACACTAGCCCCAAACCTCCACTTCCGGAGACACTGAGTCATAAAGAAAGTGAAACTTAATAGAAACACCCAAGCATTATGGTTCAGCGTGCCTGTGGAGTCTGTGAGGTTTAATAGAAAGAATGAAAAGATGCACGATTGGGGGATATGTGCTTAGCCTACCGGTATAATTTCGCCTCCGATCGACTCCACTGCAAAGCGTTGTCAAAAGCCGCGTTAGCGTGCCTTAAATATAATGCTATTGGCAACAGTAACAGGACATGCTGACAGCCTTACAGACAAATTTACGCATGAAAACCTTATGATTTTACGACACACATAATTATGCTTCCTGGTCAATTATCAGGCAATTATCATCAACTATGATTAAACAAAGGTCGAAAGGATAAGTTGGGACTACAGGTTTGAGTGTAATGGTTCTAATCGTATACTTTTTTATTCTTTTCACCAATAAAATTGTTCCAAACGTAAATTACTTAAACATTCACAAATGCCTTAGTGCAGATGTAGACATATCAAACAAATCCCACATAATTACATTTTTATACCAACGTCGTCAATGGCGCTGTATCGTTGTAAAACGCGTTCCACGACAATCGGGAGAAAATACCCGCGCCTTTGTTAAAAGACCCAGTAACATGACCCTCTCTATTTAGGTGGCGCAAAAAAAAATGTATTTGGAATTTTGTTTGGTAACAATACAACACAGCATAACGGCTGCAAGTACTAAAGGTCCAAAAGTAGTTCCTGATAATTATAGTTAAACGTGAAACACGAGCAGATCAGAACATTTACACCAGAATAATACAGTAGCTGTAGGTATATTGAAGAATGTGGAAATCAAATATACTCAAGCAGTTTGGGGTAAATTTCAACACAAATCTAACCTTGGAGGTCAAAGACAAATTTGTCGGTATGTTAGCTGTGATACCAAGCAAATTTGATAAAAAAATAACAATCTATGCAGAATCTTAAATGGCAAGAATTCCATGACTTGACGTCATGGCAAATTCACTCTCATGGGTTGACGGTTTCCGACTTGAAATATTTGAAGATGATTAAATATTAGTATTTTAAGATGATTGTAAGTCGCAACTAAAACATTGTTACCACTACGCATATTATACAGTCTTGAGCAGCATTTCATTCTTATTCCCATTGATGGTTAAAATGATTCACCATGCATTTTGGTGATAAGTCTGTTGTTGAGGATAACCAAATATCAGGCTGTGGATTTGTTTATGATTTTGTTATGCTCAATATTGCCAGGTGGTCCACACATTGAGATAGTTGCTTTGATGTTGAACGCTTCATGATCACAGTCATTATAGACATGCAAACTGCTTTGTAAATTTCATCATATAAGTACTGTTACGCTGTTTTATTGCTATCATGTCTGTCAATTAAAACCAGTATCACCTTTTGCTGCTTATAATTATTAGTTATTGCGTGAGCCAAGTTTGTTTGAATATTGTCGTTTACAGTATGCAACTTTGAATATAAAGTTATATAAACAAGGATCGAAACCAGTATGTCTAGACAAATCCACATGATACTTCCACCGATATTATCATAAATGCAAACGGTCTCTATACTATGGATTCCTATGGATTTCTGGAGTGGACTTGCTGCGATTTGATGCGACCACAGACAGACCACCTGGTTAGATAGCCTTAGGGTTTACTCTCACAACTACACCTACTTTCTTCATCGAAATTGAAATAAAAGCACCATTTCCTCATGTAGGCCTATGAACTCTTTAGAATGTTTTCTCAAAGACGACTTCGAACGTCAAAAGTCATTTGTGAAATCATTATTTTTTATTATCATTTATGGAGAGGAAGTTGAATACGTTATGCTCTATTTTGTCTTTCGTGGCCGTATTGGATTTAACAGTTTGCCTTTCTTTACACTAACCCTTTTCAGTGTGCGAAAACAGAAAGGGTGGGTAGTGCCTATGTCTGCTTGTCCTCGGATACATGACCACCCGTGAATTCACAATTTCCCCATAAGAATCACCCATGACCTCTAAACCAGCAGTGGTCGTGACGTAAAGAGACGTCAATGCTACGAAAACACCACCCTGTCTGACGAGTGTATTTCATAAGAAATCCTTCGTAATTTGACATTTCCGTGACGGGAATAAAGAGTAACCAATCCTTTAAACTATTGTTACTTTCAAGCACTGATGAATACCATGTTAGTTAATCAATGTCACTATAACAAGGTACTTTCAAGCTAATTTTAAGTCACATGAATTGGGAATATTATGCTCTATAAACCCCCTTTCCCTTATAGTTAATACAATGCTTGTAAACGATGATTTCCGTCGTTTTGACCTGTATACCCTGTATTTTCCCTTTTGCTATGGCCTTGAATGATGCATGTATAACAACAGAAAGACAATGTACGATACATTATAGATATGAAATTGTACCAGAGTATGCAATTTTGAAATACCACCCAGTAGGCATGCACATACTGTATAATACCGATGACCGGGTGTACACTAAGCATTCAAAGGTATTTTGGCTGAGGTTTGGTGGACTTGACTGTCTTCTTGATCTTTCTTTTGTGTGGTGGACTTTTCCGATTTCCTACAAAAAAAATAAAAAATTGAATATGTTTTAGCTATGTAAACCATTTAAGTATAATAGTTGACGTTATAAAAGGATGTCGCTTATGAATCTTGATAAATCAACGTTATCAATACTCAACGTAATTAAACAAAATTGAAATAGAAGAATTCATTAAACAAGGGTGAATTGTAAATTCTGGTGTCAAACGAGAAAGTACACTTCCGAAAGTTCTCCAGTAGTCTCCCAAGAATAAGATGGATACGGTGCAAAATATTTTCCATTCCATAAATTTCCCTTAAATTGGCTGTTTGGCAAATTATACCGTTCGATATGATTTTTCTCTTTTAGCTTGGTCGACCCACGCCAAGTAGAAGTATCGTCTAACTTTGCCTTCAGCACGCCAAGAATCCCCTGCTGTGCAAGAATGCGTCAAATACCAAGCCGTGAACCTCAAGTCGTTTTTTTCCCTTCAAGTCCGACCTTCTTCCTACCACCCCGTGGATATCGGCACAGCAGCTTGCCCCTTGCTCGTTGACCTGCCAGGCCTGGTATATTTAGCTGGAAGTGATGCTGGAAATCTGTCAGTTGGCCTAAGAACGTCAAGTGCTGATGATCTTCAAAAAATCTTTTTATGTGGGTGTTGTGTATAGATGTCTTCTGGATTTGGTTCACATTTGCATCTGCGGTCTACTTTGGATGTCACAGGAACAGCTATCTGAACCTGAATTTCTTCTTTGCAATTCTCGGTTGTTGATGTTCAAGTCATCTCTCGTCTATTTCAATCAAGGTACGTTCTTTATTCAATTGTTCCTTTTTGCTGGAGGCAAACTCTTTCAAGCGTGGACTGGGAGTATGTGCATGCGACATTCAATAAGCATGTACCGTCAAATGTTAATTCCCTGTCTTCAACTTTCTGCGATTCTATTAATTTATCGAAAAGGGGTTTCCATCCGATGATATTTCGTTCAATTTGTTTGAATATATCCTCGCAAGACCACATTTGACGAAGCTAATACTTCTTCATGTGATATATTTCCCATGTGGAATAGTTGTTGAATATACTAAATTTGGAAAGCATTGACCTAATTGACATAGGGGTGGGTAGAGGGAGAGAGCGATTGAAAGGGAAATGGAGAGAGGGAGAGATGGGAAAGAGAGGGGAGGGAGAGACAGCGAGGAGAGAAGGAGGGAGTGAGAGAGGGCGTTTATTATACTGTCGTCGTTGGTTAGGAAATTTACGTAAGAATTACATCGTCATGTTTGTATGTGTAATTACGGCTCCAATTTGTGTTGTTGTTCCCTTGTAGATGTTGCGCTCTCTGATCAAACTATGCATCTTCCTGTTGACTTGCCTTATTTGCTGCAACTATCTTTCGGTGCAAGCAAAAGACGGAGGTAGGAACAGAAGTACTGGCTTTTAAATGTTTAATGTATAAAATGTTAAACGCGAGTTTCATACAACGCCATGGTTATGTTGAATGTAGGATTGCATTGTGCAAGAAAAACCAATGAAACGAAGGGGGAAATTATTCCCAAGTTTCCTATTTAATATGGGTCAGATATTTATGGAATTTGCGAAAGCTATGAATACTTCATGGACTCAGTTATCAGTGGGGGTAGGCCTACTGTGGCTTCTTTAAGTTTCTCCGTCACTAGGCGGACGTGACTGGGCCGCTGTGCATGTCTTCTGCTCTCCCTCTGAGCATACCATTCCTGATTCTTGGCTCACAACTAGTTTGGGATGATCTTAAATACTATAACTCATATAAACCCAGTCGCACCACTATCGTCTACACCCAGTAACTCATAATTCAATTGAATGGACATTCTTTTGGTCAGGAAAAACATCGGAGAGGAAGCCATAGATACGTGCCTGAAATAGAATTGAACAACATACTGCTTTCCTGTAATCTTGTTAGTCCTAGTTCTAAACTGAGATTGCACTTTATCGGCTGGACTTCGTGGAATTTCAGTCATGTCTGCTTCTGAAAATGATAATTATACTCTCTGTTTTAAAGTGAAAGGCCCTACGGCTTGAAGCTAGGGCCGTTCACTCTGACACACACAGATCGCTATTATTTGCATCACGATTCAAATCGATTCAAACTCCATTTTGAGTGTGTTTGGAATTTGAATCGCAATCCTGATTCCACTAGTACCGTAGTTCGTCGTTTTTCTAAATAATCGCGATTATTTTCCAGCGTAGTGTGTTAACGCTCTGAGGAAACTGAACCGTCTTTTAATCCCACAATGCACTGGGCACGCCCCTCATAGGCTGGCGACGGCCTACTGACAGAAAGCGGCGAGCTTGTTTATGTCCCCTACATATGGCACTCAGGACGCATGCGCAGTTTCACAACAATGCCAACTGGAATCGGACCGGGATTTTTGGTGTAGGGAATTTTGGCATGTGACCGCAAGCAAAACAAGGTGCTTTAATCGCGATTCAGGTCGCGTTTTTGAGGTAGTCTGAACCTCTCTACAATAATTCAAAGAGGTTTTGCCCTTACTCGACGTTGTGGTAAACACTGAATGCTCAGTGCTTTGCCCGGTGCCTGATAAAAATATTCCAGGCAGCTCGGGCGGGATTCGAACCCGCGACTCCCGAATTCTAGTACGGACGTCTTAACCACTGGACCACCGAGCTGGTCGAGGTCGTGTGGTGCATTCGAATAATGTATAGCGGCGGGTACCGCGTTGCAATGCAACATCATGTTTTATCTATGATGCAACGCGGTACCCGCCGCTATACATTATTCGAATCCACCACACGACCTCGACCAGCTCGGTGGTCCAGTGGTTAAGACGTCCGTATTAGTTTTCGGGAGTCGCGGGTTCGCATCCCGCCCGAGCTGCCTGGAATATTTTTATCAGGCACCGGGCAAAGCACTGAGCATTCAGTGTTTACCACAACGTCGAGTAAGGGCAAAACCTCTTTGAATTACATTCTCCTCGACGCAAACATCATGTTATATCTATGACTCTCTACAAAAGACCATTATTATTATTATTATTATTTTTTTTTTGGGGGGGGGGGTTAGAGGGCCTATAGATGGATTCTCCTAAGTGCATGTACTAGAGTTATTTGCGAAAAGAAATGCTGATCTGGTATAGGCCTATGGATAGGTTGATAAAGATCTTCTTCATTACATCTTCCTTGTTTCAGAGATGGATCTTCTGGAGCTCTTCCCAATCAGGTCTGCCGGTGTTCAGGGAGTTTCCATTGTAGAAGATGGCTCCAATCTTTTTGGCGACTCCTATGTGTTTGACGGCAGCCTTGAGTATGATTCTCTCATTGTTGCTGAGAAGTATCTCAGGATGTTGGCACAGGAACTCAGACACAAATTGGACATTTTCTTCGTCGCTCGGGTCAAGCTGACTCCTGGCGTACAGAGTGTCCTAACAGGGGTATATTCCATGAACAGCGTGCATCCATGTCTGGAGATCATGTTTGATGGAACGGGCGAAGCAGGGGATAAAGGTGATGCTCAAATTATTTGTACCTGTCGTCCTGCGCATTGTCAAATGCCGAGTATAGTATCGTTAATTATATCGCCCAAAATGGCTTTAATGATTTCTTGTATGTTTTTTGCTCTTTGCAGTGATTGTCAGTTACATGCTTGGGGACGAGAGCGGTTCCCTGGAGTTCCCAAGCGTCAAGATAATTGATGGTTCTTGGCACACGTTTATTTTACATTTCGGTAAATTAAAAGAAAATAAGAATGAGGTCACTGTTTACGTCGACTGCGACCTTGCTGGCAAACCACAGACGCTATCTGGTAGGATTGGACGAACATTCAACAAAAAAGCGTTGAATTTGGCCCAGATGAGAGTTGGACAGAGTGGTCTGATCACCTCAACGAAGCCCCTTATGGTATGTCCCGTTGTCAACATATCTTCTAGATTATTATGGATGTGATCGACTTATAGATAGCTTATTGAAAGTTGCTGACAAAGAACATATTAATATTCATAATGTCAGGAAGTAATAGATTTTAGATTTAAGACACCTAAGTGTCCTTTTTGATAATGCACTTCATTTACACTGACGCATAAATCATTTTACATGAAGTAATGCCTTCACTTCACTTCACACTGAATACATTATTTTGTAACCCCGTTTGTGTGTATCTACTCATCTATATTCAGGGTACTGTCCAAGGTTTGAAAGTCAATTTCGGGGGTTCTTCGGAAGAAGCTTTAGGTTCAATGGGTTGTCAACCCCTTGACGAACGAGGGAGAGACGACGTTGGTAAGTGGCTTGCAGCAGCGAAATGATATAATTATGTTACCATAGAGGCGTTTCTTATGGGTACTCTTAACTTCGTCTTCATATTGGTCATTGTAATATATAATGCATGTATATATAATGCCATGACATAAAGATCTTTTCTTAATTTATTATATCAGTTGTTTTGGTCGTCTATGTATTCTTATTAATTTATTTGTTAAAATAGCAAAGAACATTTGATTGGACAGGGACTTGAAACCGAAAACTCTTCCCTAACGTACGTGCTCTTACCGTACTCTATACCATTGCTATCCAGCCCTAATACAATGTATAATTTGTTCTGCAGCTTCCGGGACGTTGGTTTTGATGGATTCTTTGAACACTCTTGTTGACTCCATCTACATCTTGAAAAACGAACTCAGCGAACAGGTACTTTCTTTATAAAATATCGTGAGATATTCTTTTGTATTTTTTGGATTAGTCATTTCAATATTAAAATTATTATATACCGCATAACAAAGTAAAAGTCAAATAAATAAAGGAAAAAGTGACTGGGACCTTTTTGAAAAATCTTGAAAAATGGCAAGGAATATGTTGACTGGACCAGGTCTTGAACCGTGAGCTCTGGTTTTGCGTATACAAGTGCTCTTACCATCTGGGTTTAGTTTATTCAGCCCTTAGATGACAGCCTTCTCGTAATTATAGCCAACTATAGTCTTTGCCGGGGTTTTTCAAAATTGTTCAAAAAGTTCCCAGTCAATAAATCAAAAAAATCTGTATCCACTTTGCGTGATCCCCGAATTGCTGTAGCCAGGTTTTGAACAATGTTGGTTGTTTGCGTCTGAATAAAGACGAGGGCGTGCACCCTGGAGATATACGACAGTTAATGGCTAATTCTGACTGGCGCCCCTACCCTGGTAAAGACTGGTTGACTATTTGGGAAGGCCGCCATCTATGGGCTGCATAGCTCAGATGGTAAGAGCGCTGTTAGGTAAATCCAGAGGTCTCGAGTTCAAGTCCCGGTCCAGTAAAAGTTTTCTTTTGATAATTTGATAGCTTGCTACATTGTTGAAGAATTGGTGAACGTTTTATATTACTGTTCCAAATATTTGCTGTTCCTGTCCGTCTATCATATACTTTGTAGACCAAGGAAATTGCCCGACTTCGCGGGGTAATGCAAAACTGTGCGATGTGCAACATCAGCGAAGGTAAGCATTATCTAATGTAGTACAAAATTCACCATAGTTGTATATATTCAGCATAAGTTATAGCATTGAAGTGCGTACCGTGTGTGGTTGTATGTGGCAAGCTGGCAGCAGGTCTATGTTTGTGAAACTATTGGTTTATATCGCTTTAACGGTTAAATGTCTTTCTGGAAAACCAACCATACAACTATTTTGTTACATTTTGAATAATTTCTTGCTTCCTTGAAATGTAAACAGGTCCTAGGAAACCCGAGGCTTGCCGTCCAGACACATGTTACCCATCAGTTAGTTGCACAGATACACCCACTGGACACTCATGTGGTCCATGCCCGATCGGATACCAGGGAAACGGTACCCACTGTGAGGATATCAATGAGGTATGATTAACACATAATTAATATATAAACAAGAATATTTTAAGGTGATATACAAAAATGTTGCAAACTGCTTACTGACTAAAATTACCAAAATGTAAATCTTAAAATTTACTGGGCCTGACGTTTCGATCCTAGCAGGACCTTTCTCAGAGGCAGAGTCACTCTGCCTTTGAGAAAGGTCCTGCTAGGATCGAAACGTCAGGCCCACTAAATTTTAAGAATATTTTAAAATGCATCTATACATATTTATTCTTTGAGATGTATTTTGCATGGATAGATGATTTATATCCTTTTCCCCAAAAATGACGGCCTCCATATTTAGGTGGAGGGAAATCCCTCGCTTGAAGAATCCGTAAGTTTCTGACTGAAACTATAACGAATGCAACCTGAAAGATGGTTAACCCTCAAAGAGCCGGGGCGGATTCCGCCACCGGTATTTTTTTTATAGCGTCTCAGTGATTTTTTTCTGCGTGATGAGGCTTTATGACTTTTTTTGCAATCTTCTTAGGCACATTTTGACTCCAATGTTATTAAAATTGGAGATGCCGTTCTCTGACAATGAACATTTTTCAGGGCCATGGTATAGTTTGACGAACATATTTCTATTGACTTACACAACATAAAAGCATAGCATCCAAGGTGCATAGGGTATTTCTTTTCAGGAATTCTTTTACACAATTAGCTCATTAATATTGCTGTATGCAATTATTGGTTCTTCGTGTTTCATTATCATTGTAAAATTTATGCAAATTGGGGAAATTAAATAAAAAAACTGAAACCATGAAAAAAGCCAAGAAAATTGAATCATTAATCATTAATGAGCTATGATTAGACAAAACATTATTTTTTTCAAAATCAAATTTTACACAAATGTTCATTATGTAATACTATATTACCCTTATTCATTGAACGACCGAGATCAGAGGGGGGCGGCGGAATCCGCCTCCCCTCGGCTGCGAGATGGTGAAAATAACCGGGCACTTTGAGGGTTAAACCCTTAGATATTATGTGTAACATCTGAAATGGTGGTGTTTGCATATTAGGCCAATTCCTTCATAACTATTATATTGACTCGTATCTTTATTATCAATGATAACGTAGTGTGTTCTCGCCACTCCGTGTTCACCCGCTACCTCGTGTATCAACCTTGTACCGGGCTTCAGATGTACTCCATGCCCAAGTGGTTTAACGGGAAATACAGTGGAAGGCATTGGTCTGGAGGCAGCCAGACGTTCGAGGCAGGTACGTATAGGAGGATTCCAACAACAATGATTCCGATGTTTTCTAAATAATTGATTAATAAACGACACATACGCAACACGGAAAAAACTGCTTGGTTCAGAAGATGAATTAATAAAACGTAAATGAAATCGTTAAAGTATGGAGTAGGCTAGTAACTTGGAGGAAAACCAAAACAAATTTGTTTCGACAGATAAAGAAATCGTTCGAACACCCCGATATTAACCAAGCCCATAAACGAATTTGATTATTCTAATAAACTTTATGTTGAGTTTGACGATGACCATTATTGTGTATAAAGTACAAAATGGCACGGTATCAATTTACAATTTAACACCATACCAATTATATAGGAGTTGAATTACCACATAACAATACGTATTATCATTCACGCTGAATTTTGTTCGAAATATTTTTTCCCGAAATCTTAAAATACATGAAGGGCAAATGGCTGTGAGGAATAAATATGTGATCCTGCATTCACGTTGGGTAAGAAAGTCATACCGTCAGTACGACATGGGACTGACTGACGCTAGCCCTGTATAGCTGACTGAATTCACATGAGATGACGGCTACAAAGATGTTTACAGAACAGTCGTTAACGATGTACATTAAATGTTTCAACGTGTTTTAATTGTTAACCGTATTGTATTTGTTTGTATTTTAATCGTATTACATCTACAGATTTGCCGTGACATTAACGAATGCCAAATAAACAACGGACAGTGTGTTGATAATTCTCGCTGTATCAACACCCATGTGAGTTGACCATTTCATATGTGTCGCATAGCCTTTACATTAGCATTATCATTATTCATAACATTTGTTTACGCAGAAACCTCTGTGAAAAACTAATTTACAGCATGACTTTATATTGGATGAAACGTAAAATGTCTGTTTATGAATGTGTTGTGGCCAATGGTATATATCATTTATAATAATGCAATCGACTGAAGTTAAACAACTTTCACAATAATTATTACATATTTAGCGAAATTAGCTGCGACGGCAAACCCATTTCAGTGCTGACCGTAGTTTGCATATATAGAATTCCATGGTTCAACCTCCCATATAGGTTCATCCTTGATTGTTTTTTTTCAAATAGATGATACTGCAATCGTATATGCATGGCGTTACCTGCAACGAATATATAGGCCTTCAACACTTTGTTGATTTTGTCTGAAACTCATGCAGGGTTCTTATTTCTGTGGAGAATGCCTGGAGGGCTTCATTGGCAACCAGACTGTTGGATGTCATACACAGCGTTTATGTCCAGATGGTACAGTTTACACATGCAGTGACCGTGCAGAATGTAAAATAAGAAGAAATGGACAGTATTACTGCGAGGTGAGTATGCCATTTTCTGATGTTCACATAGCCTTCTTAGAAAGAAGAGAGCATTAAGGTATGAAACATTCAGCCGGTGACCAGCTTAATTAAACACCAATTGATTAGGCCTAAGTCGTCTGAACAGGAAAGCAGGAGTTGGATAATTAGGTTTGCTGAGACACCATGTAAATTCTCTTTAATGAGTAAGTGTGGTTCTGAAAAGAACCGGAGGAACTCGACGTTTCGAACACTGTACTCTGCTCGTCTTCAGGAGACTGCTGGATTCCAACTGGGAGAGGCGCTTATGTAGTGTGGAGAGGGATCCTGGTGAGGGGATTAGCTCAGTGAAGGGTGAAGGCGGGAACTGTAAAGGCGGGAACAATGAGTTGCAGTCTTCATAATGACTCATGTGCCGGATATGTTTTGTTCATGCAAGCAGTCAGGGAAAATAAGGTGACAGGTACACGTATGGAATGTTCACCCATCGAACACTGTTGATTTGGTTGTAGCTACGACTATGAGTTTATGTTAGGGGTTTCTGCTTCAAGCCGGCCACGTTCCCTATTCGGGGATGACAACCCTAGCTTGCATCCGTACAGACTGTGAAGGGATCTTCCTGTTTCAGTCTTAGGAGGGGTCCAGCCTGTGGTTCTTATTTGGTTTGGGTTGACTGCCCATCCCGTCTTTTTTCTATATAGTGTCAAGTTTCCAATCAAGAAAGCCTCGAAATGGACTGATAATACGATGATAAATTCTTCAACGAACCGGCTGAGATTATGGAATGGGTTATTTTATTGATGTTACCTGCTATGATCCTATCACTGATCCTCTGTGGTGACCAAATTTAGCCTATTGCATGCTTGTTTACTTGGAAGCCTTTCAAATTGTTCTTTCTTCATCTCCACCGCATAATTTCGGCGTATCAGAGTAATTTTTGAATGGCAAGATTGATGAAGTCTTCTAACATATCAGTCTTCTAACATATAAAGGACATCTCGAATGTTGAGATCCCTCCCTATCCTCCAACTCCCGACATCAAGATTTTTTCCCAACATAGAGAAATGTGTTCATCCATATTGATTAGAATAAATAGTTTTAAGATTTCACTGATAGTTTCACTGAAGTTCCACCAAAGCATATATTTCTATATATCTTTACCCCATAGTGTGATATTGGGTGGGCAGGTAGTGGAACTGTCTGTGCCATTGACACTGACCTGGATGGTTTTCCTGATGAGAAACAGCCATGTATGGACAAGCACTGCATGAAGGTATGTTGCCGCTTGCATTTTTACATATAGGCAATGAAGTTCAAACAAAAACCGTTGCAAACTGCTCACTGACTAGAAGGACCTTTCTCAAAGCTGCAAAGTTCCTGCTAGGATCGAAACGTCAGGCCCTCTAAGTTTTGATATTTATTATAATTCTAGGCCTATATTACTTCGACCATTGATTCAAATGGAATCATTGCAGTGCGTGAAGCTACCTAGCGGTCACTTGCTCACGAACTAGATTAGGTAAACAGTTTACGTTCTTATTCACTGGATTCTTTTTACAGCTATAATTAAACATCTCTGTTTAGAAAAATGGTGAAGAAAATATGACTATAGACCGGGACTTGAACTCAGAACCTTTGGTTTAACGTACAAGCCCACTAAATACCAACTGAGCTGTCCATTGTTCATATGACGGTCTTCCTAAATAGTCAAATATGGTCTTTGTCAATTGTTATTAACCTGGCTACGGCAGGGATGCAGCTTTTCCACTTTCAGTACAACAAATAAAGGAACTTGACTGGGAACTTTTGAAGATTTTGGAAAAATGGCAAAGAAAATTTGACTGAGCTATACAGCCCTGAGAAGAAAGCTAGTACGTACAACCACATGTCCCAGGTGCAAGTCCCGGTCCAGTTAAATGTTCTTTGCCATTGTGAAATTATTTGTTTTTACAGAAAAGCATGTACGTGTATGTGTTAACAATTACGAAATGTGTCCTACATAGGACAACTGTGTGCAAATTCCAAACAGTGGCCAGGAAGATGTTGATGGAGATGGTATTGGAGATATATGTGACCCGGATGCTGATGGTGACGGGGTGCTCAACTTTCCGGTAAGTGTAGATTTTTCCTCAAGTGACCTTTATCACGCACAATATTTTGTTGGCTCAGAGTAAACCCAATTGAGCCTTTGGCTGCATGTGGTTTACACGCATCCCATATGATTTGCATGCGAAATTGAAAATATTTCTTTTTTGTATACGATGGCAAACTTAATAAGTTTCATCGAAATGCTTTCCCCGTACTTGGAAAAAGTGATAAATAATTTTGGAAAATGCTGATTGACTTACCACATGAAATTAGAATAATTAGGATAAATTAATGAATTGCCGGCACGTGATAGAATCCTATTCATTCCAAATATGACAAGAAATGGAAAGCTTTTTTTACCATTTAGGTATCAATGAAAGAGGTATCAAAGAAAGAACATGAGAATAATAGTTATGCAAAGATATAGTCAGGCAAAACGGTTAAGATATATACATGTATAGTTAAACGGAAAAGTAATTTTTAAATCAGGCATTACAAACTATAATATATAGGGCCTAGGCATATCTTAGTAATGTAATCAGATGAAATGAATGAATGAATAAATTAATGAATTCTGTTGAATTCTTAATTCTGTGGTTGCTAGGACAACTGCCCATTAGTAGGCAATCCTAAGCAGGAGGAGGAAGACGATATGGATAAAGTTGGCAATCAGTGTGACAACTGTCCCACTGTATTCAACCCCGATCAAGACGACACAGACAGGGATGGCAAAGGAGATGCCTGTGATGAAGATATTGATAATGATGGCAAGTATTTTTTATCAAAAGTGTAATACATATTAAACCTTCTGTGTATGCATAATGAAAAACAAAGAATAAGTCTGGAGATCGGCATGTATGACTTTATGTATCAGAATTCACATAATGCATTACAATGAGTCATGGCGTTACTCCACATAATAGAAGTTCTATAACTACACACCATTTTGATAACGATAGTTTAATGCCCCCTTACGCGTGAATAATTTTCGAAAAGCGTATCTTTTATGACGTGTGCTTTGGTGCCGCAAAATTTGTTGCTAGGATTTCTTTCTCATAATGTTCAGAATACTTTTGTTCTATTGACTAAATATTTGTTAACGAATGTTCACTTCGAAAACTTAAAATGGCTTATAATATTCTTGATATCGCGTTACGATTCTATAATGGTATTTTTTCATACATCTTTCACAATGCTGATAAATACCAAATCTTGTTCGAATCCAAATAAATTTTTGCCATTTAATGACATTTGAAATAAAGGGAAAAATCTCAACGAATTGTAGTAGATAAGCCATTAAGGTGTCATTGATTTTGAATTACATTTTGTACATGTTTTTAAAACCAACCACCACAAGCCCCTGATATGAAAACATGTTTTGGATTTATCAGTACATCCATTTAAGCCTGATAAGGTTTAATAACTAAATATGTGATACTTGTTTGCATGTGTAGATGTACCGAATGTGATTGACAATTGCGTGTACAAGCAGAATCCCTATCAGTGGGATACCGATGACGACGGCTGGGGAGATGAGTGTGATAATTGTCGCTATGTTTTCAACCCCACTCAGGTAAAACGATACATTTAACCTTGATGGGTTTTAAATTGAAAAATATCGTGTAATCCAGACAGTTTTTATCTAAATTTCGCGTCATTACTCTCGAACATTAACATATTAATGTGCTTGTTTTCATTTCATTTATAAAAACTAGAGCGACAAAGATGACGATTTATTGGGAGATGAGTGCGATACAAACATCGACACGTAAGAATTTGTTATGACAATGAAATAATAGAATGATAGAAATCGAATAAATTGAGGACCTCCACGGCAAATTATGAAAATAACAAAATCATCCTTTCATATTGAAAGAATTTTAACTTAGTAAAGGAGGTTTTAGACATTTAACAAAACCCGTATTTAAATGAACTCGAATATACATTTAGTCATTTGTATGTACACGTTTTAATGGAAGTTAATGAATGAAAGTGTACAAAGGGAAAACAATTAATTTCTAAAATAAACAGTATGGCTGTTCGCGTCTTGATGTTCTTGTTGATCTCTTTGCGTATACAAAGTCTTTTGACCCCTATACAAAAGCGGCCAATTAATGATGGAACACGTTTGTGTCTACTAATTTGCTGTTCTACAGAGATAACGACGGAATTCAGGACAACGAAGATAACTGTCCTTATGTAGCTAATAATCCTCAATTGGACTCTGACCGTGATGGCCTTGGTAAGCAATATGTCGACTGAATATTATGTTTATGTTTAAAATATATCTAGGCCCCCTATATTCTTTAAAATCCATTATACTGTTGAATTCCATTACCAGGCGATGAATGTGACGATGATGATGACAATGATCGGGTTCTTGACGTCACAGATAACTGCCGTCTCGTTTTCAACCCTAGTCAAGAAGATAGCAACCGTAAGTAATCACTAAATTTACACAAATTTATTTTCTTTTTAATATTTCGGACAATAAGAACACCAGCAGCAAGATATAGGAGTCACTTTGACTATGATTCTGATGGTAATTTGCTCTATGATTTGAATGACCTCCGATGCTCAGAAGACGGTGTGGGTGACGAATGTGATAATGACTTCGATGTTGATGGCGTGCCTGACGATGGTGACTCCTGCCCTGAGGATTCTAGCATTCACCGGACAGATTTCAGATCATTCCAAACCATTGTTCTCGATCCCGAAGGAACCTCCCAAGTTGATCCTAAGTGGGTTGTTTTTGATGAGGTTAGTGCATTAAGAATCGGTTGTAATTATTTGTTTCTATTTCGTTGTATTAACACTTATTATTTTTCATGTGATAAAGAGGACTACCTTGAAAGCCTTTTCTTGCCGTAACAATGCATTCCTTTTAAAGTTAATATATAATGAAAAGTCCAACTCTTTTTTTTCAGCATCAATTTCACTTTATCAACGTTGCTCCTCCGAATTACTTTCCTGACGAGTTTGTCTCTCAATCCATTTTACTCACAGGGTAAACAAATCATGCAGACAATTAATAGCGACCCTGGACTGGCCATCTCTTATCAGGCATTTGATGGCGTGGATTTTGAGGGGACATTCTTCGTCAATACTAACACAGACGATGACTATGCAGGTTTCGTATTTGGATATCAAGATTCAGCAAGCTTCTATACTTTGATGTGGAAGCAAGGTCTACAGACATATTGGGAGGCTACACCCTTCAGAGCAGTTGCAGAACCAGGATTTCAATTGAAGGTTAACTTTGCTAGTGGGATTCTCAGAATCTGCAATGACCGTAGGAAATACAGCTTGAATGGTCAAATAAGATGATAATAGTTATCTTTATAAGGGAGGTATTACGAACCGAGAATTCGTTAAAAAAAATCACAATGTAGATAGATGACTCATCACTTAGGCCTATATCCAAAAAGATGCGTTCATTTCATAATTTTCTATGAGATGTGTATAGTCCTGTTTTCAAAGTTGAACCAAACTGTAATAATTGTTATTATTATTTATCGTTATATGTTAACCTTTTAGGTTGTTAAGTCAGAAACTGGCCCTGGTGAGATGATGCGAAATGCCCTGTGGCATACGGGTGATACAACTAATCAGGTATTGCATGTTGTTGGAAATTTTGCTTTGTACTTCCCCGACATTTTTTTGTTTACATCGATGAATTATTTTTATGAAGTTAACATCGTCTTATGAAGTAACTAATAAGCTCCGCCCGAGCTGCCTGGAATCGGGCAAAGTTCTGAGCACTCAGTGCTAATTACGTCGAGTTGGACAAACCCTGATTGAAAGTCATGATATCATTGCAGTAACTTATACGTCTTGTTTGACTTCCAGGTTAAGCTACTTTGGCAAGATCCGTTGAAAGATGGATGGAAAGACAACCAGGCATACCGATGGCTCGTACAGCATCGACCTTCGATTGGCCTTATAAGGTAATTTAAACAGGAATACTGACAAGTCTGTATGTTCAATCTTGATATGGTACGAGAAAGAGAATTCAATGTAATCCAAACACTGCCAACTGTGACCAACGCTTACCAATATAACAACGTTGAAGTCGATTCCGAGATACATACACAATGTACTTCTTTTGCCAAATAAATTATGTGGTGTTTTGTTCTGTATAATCTAGAGTGCGTCTTTATGAGGGAGACGCCCCATTAGCCGATTCAGGCTATTTGATTGATACCACCTTGCGAGGAGGGAGACTTGGATTATTCTGCTTCTCACAAGAGAGCATCATTTGGGCAAGATTATCCTACAAATGTAACAGTAAGTGTCACACTTTTTAACTATAATCAAGTTATGTGCATCAAGCAAGCAATCAAGTTATATGTAGCGAGCGAGCAATCAAGTTATATGTAGCAAGCGAGCAATCAAGTTATATGTAGCAAGCGAGCAATCAAGTTATATGTAGCAAGCGAGCAATCAAGTTATATGTAGCAAGCAAGCAATCAAGTTATATGTAGCAAGCAAGCAATCAAGTTATATGTAGCAAGCGAGCAATCAAGTTATATGTAGCAAGCGAGCAATCAAGTTATATGTAGCAAGCGAGCAATCAAGTTATATGTAGCAAGCAAGCAATCAAGTTATATGTAGCAAGCAAGCAATCAAGTTATATGTAGCAAGCGAGCAATCAAGTTATATGCATCAAGCGAGCAATCAAGTTATATGCATCAAGCAAGCAATCAAGTTATATGTAGCAAGCAAGCAATCAAGTTATATGTAGCAAGCGAGCAATCAAGTTATATGTAGCAAGCGAGCAATCAAGTTATATGTAGCAAGCAAGCAATCAAGTTATATGTAGCAAGCAAGCAATCAAGTTATATGTAGCAAGCGAGCAATCAAGTTATATGTAGCAAGCGAGCAATCAAGTTATATGTAGCAAGCGAGCAATCAAGTTATATGTAGCAAGCAAGCAATCAAGTTATATGTAGCAAGCAAGCAATCAAGTTATATGTAGCAAGCGAGCAATCAAGTTATATGTAGCAAGCGAGCAATCAAGTTATATGTAGCAAGCGAGCAATCAAGTTATATGTAGCAAGCAAGCAATCAAGTTACATGTAGCAAGCAAGCAATCAAGTTATATGTAGCAAGCGAGCAATCAAGTTATATGCATTAAGCGAGCAATCAAGTTATATGCATCAAGCAAGCAATCAAGTTATATGTAGCAAGCAAGCAATCAAGTTATATGTAGCAAGCGAGCAATCAAGTTATATGTAGCAAGCGAGCAATCAAGTTATATGTAGCAAGCAAGCAATCAAGTTATATGTAGCAAGCAAGCAATCAAGTTATATGTAGCAAGCGAGCAATCAAGTTATATGTAGCAAGCGAGCAATCAAGTTATATGTAGCAAGCGAGCAATCAAGTTATATGTAGCAAGCAAGCAATCAAGTTATATGTAGCAAGCAAGCAATCAAGTTATATGTAGCAAGCGAGCAATCAAGTTATATGTAGCAAGCGAGCAATCAAGTTATATGTAGCAAGCGAGCAATCAAGTTATATGTAGCAAGCAAGCAATCAAGTTATATGTAGCAAGCAAGCAATCAAGTTATATGTAGCAAGCGAGCAATCAAGTTATATGCATCAAGCGAGCAATCAAGTTATATGCATCAAGCAAGCAATCAAGTTATATGTAGCAAGCAAGCAATCAAGTTATATGTAGCAAGCGAGCAATCAAGTTATATGTAGCAAGCGAGCAATCAAGTTATATGTAGCAAGCAAGCAATCAAGTTATATGTAGCAAGCAAGCAATCAAGTTATATGTAGCAAGCGAGCAATCAAGTTATATGTAGCAAGCGAGCAATCAAGTTATATGTAGCAAGCGAGCAATCAAGTTATATGTAGCAAGCGAGCAATCAAGTTATATGTAGCAAGCGAGCAATCAAGTTATATGTAGCAAGCGAGCAATCAAGTTATATGTAGCAAGCAAGCAATCAAGTTATATTTAGCAAGCGAGCTATCAAGTTATATGTAGCAAGCAAGCAATCAAGTTATATGTACCAAGCAAGCAATCAAGTTATATGCATCAAGCGAGCATAATGATACACTGCAGCTTTAGTTATTTAGATTGGTCGGGTAATTATTCTTCAAATTGGAAGTCTAGTATGTTCCCCTCAAAAAATAAAATAAACGAATAGTATAGGCCTATGAGTAGGTCTAGGCTACGTATCGGAAATTATAACATTTGCTCGAAATATGTTTCAATTAAGAGCTCTCCCCCTTCCTTCGAGTACATGTATCTGTTTTGTCCTTGTCACTTCGCCTTTGAGAGAGGTCCTGCTAGGATCGAAACGTCAGGCCCACTAAATTTTAAGAAAAGCAAATACAGTGTACTAACAATTTTCAAGAAGTCAAAACTATTACATTATTTTTTACTTCATATTAGTTTATGATTTGTTCGTGTGGTTTCTTTTACTTTGCAGAGGAGATCCCATCTGAATACATCAGGACGCATGGATGATCGCTTTCTGACCCTTGATAGGTTCGATCATGACTGGTATAGCGTGCATATAATGACTAGTACTGAACGACCAATCAAACCTTCAATTTGACGTGGAATGTGAATTTTCTACTTGTATTCAGCAAAATGTTAATACCGCCATAGAAAGTCTTTCCACGTTGTGTATTGATCATAGATTGTAAAAACCACTCTAACCACAAATCAACATGAAGCTTGATAGTGGCAACAACTACCTTTACCATTGTGCAAATTGCAATGATAATTTGACAAGAAAAAATGTCAATAACTGTGCTGTCTACGCCTTAGTGGTCTTCTTTATTTTAAGTGATTTTTTGTATCTCTTCCGCAGATATCAAATTTATATACTTTATAAGGTATATGCGTTTCAATGTAGATTTCTTGGTATACGTATAAGACCTTTGTGACAACCATATACATATTTTGTACGTTTTTAAAACTTTTTTCTTATCTCTGTTGAATTGAGTGTTCATTTTATGTGAGTGTCAGGAACTGGTTTGATTGGTATGAGTTTCGTGCAATGACATACGTGAGTGAGCCATGCTCCATCTGCATTTGAAAAGCAAACGTACATTTTGAGAATGAAAGTTTTAAGACCCCAGTGTAGTATGCATTTTACTGATATAATGTATAGCTATTGATACAATGAATGCCACCAGATTGAATGGTATTCACGCAAACAAATTTTGTTCACAAGGAAGCATCGGGCGCCGGCGATGCACTTAATGTGATATTACAGCATATGAATCCTTACGATGTGTTATACTTTAGGAACTTGAGTGATATTTGCCACCTTCCATGGTGTTCACATTGGGCATTTTCACAAACACTGCAAGAGTTCACTATTTACACCTTTGTGATATTACATACTGTAGGCCTAGGTCATAATTATTTGTGTATAGATCATTATAGGCCTACACCCTTTCAAAAGTGGGGGCGTCATATCAATTCCCCCACACCCACCCACACACACTTTTTTTTTAGAACAGAGATATGACATGAAAAAAATAGAGGGAAAATCCCCCAAAATAGGCAACTATGAACTGTACGAACAAGACTTCTTCTTGTTTTGCCCACGACGACCCTCTAAAGTAGATAAAATACACCACCCACTTTTCAGAACCGGTTGACGCCCTTGTTAACTTCACCTAACGGTGGCACTAGTTGCCGTAATCTTAGTTTATGGCATTACAGTATACCTTGGTAAGTTTCTTCGCATAGACCCCAGGCAGTTACCACCTGCGTTCAAGTTAGCGGTAATGATGTCAGAGCGACATTTGGTTGATCAGACGAGGGAAATCGAACATGGCTATCAATAGTATATTCATCACAGCTGTTTTGTCTTTTTGGTTGCTGGATGGGGAATTTCAGGACGCGGTTATGGCCCTTTTCCAAAACCCGGCTTAGTCTTCGGCTCCGGCTTCGTCTCTGTTATCCAAAAGCTGAAAATGCTGGTTGGAGTTCTTTGTTAAAGAAGTTGAATCTTCTTTTTCAGAACGTATAACATTCAAAACTGAAGCCAAAGGCCTATGATTGTCATGCCTTGTACTTTAGAATAGATGAAAGAAATTGAAAAGGGCCTAGTATGTACCTACCGCTACGTTAAACGTGCCTACCGGTCGAAGAGCTATCCAACCGCTGTGGCAGTTGTGTTTAATGTTTGCGAGATCAATGTTTAGTCGAGTAGGGTATATATAACTCCCTTGACTATGAGTAAGAGCACGAGTACATGACCATGAGACCAGCATGAGAACAGGGCAAATAACAACCAAAGACTCTCAACCAAGGACTCAAATCACGAGATTTCGGGTGTGAAAATGAGTAAAAGTGCATTTTCACAACTTATGCACACAAAATATAAAGTATGGACAAGGAGTTGAAAAACCCCTAAGAGCTACAGTATACCGCTATTTTACTGATGAAATGTAATAGCTTCAAAGCAACTCTCCACTCCATTATTGTGGCGTTCTCTGTTTATTTCTCTTACTCTCCGTCCACCTTCTGCACACTTCGCGATTATTTCTAAACTGAAGAAAACGCCTCACTGACATTGGACTCAAAGACCGTGATTCAAAATCAACATTTACTTCGACTTCTTTAAATCGCCACTCACATTGCGATCGAAAAATATCATGATTGTTTTTGCCTTAGTGTGATTGGCCCTATTATCTTTGATTTTCCCGAAGATTTGCGATATCAATATTTATTACAACAGTTATTCAAAACAAATATACATATTACTTCTAACTTATTCCGGACAACGTATTGGGTTCAGAGAAGTGGCATTTCTGCTGATTACCTCTTCCCTGTGATAACAATATGCTTTTACTAAGCTTTTAGATTGAACTTTCACGTGTCTGGCTATAACGATGCACAAACAAGCCTCAAGTAAAAAAAAAAAAAAAAAAACCCAATTGAACACTAATTATTTTTATTTATCACTGTAGGCCTATATTTTTTGCAACATTGTTAAATGGTATGGTTGTAAAATAAAGTATAGATATGAAAGTATTTCATGCCAAGTAGGCCTTATGGAATTAATTTATGCATAACGCTCATGTGCTTCCCGCTAAAAAAAAATTGCATAGTGACGAAACGGTTCAGCATTGCATTTTATACTTATTAAATACTCTGCACGTGGAATTAAGTATCAGGATTTTAAAAATAATGTGTGTTATTGGAAAATAAGAATGGCATTTGTGCCGCATATAGACAGATCAGAGAGGTTTGGTCGCTTTCAGGTCTATACAATAATCGTCGTCACCTTTACAGTTATGTCATCAATGTGGCCGTTTGTTATGATAAACATGCTTTCCCGATTTAAATGATTACCTTAATATCTTCACGCAACCACTTGTATTCTGCTGTTTCATGAAAAGAAATGAGAAAAATACAATTAAAGGGAAAGGATGATGACCTCGTTGAACGATCTTGATACAGTTCCTCCGTTATTGTAAGCATTCCAAGAGACCCTGCTTCCAACTCGGGTAAGTTAATAGGAGCAATGACATCAGAGAAACCAAGGCTGAACGGGATAGACTCCAACGCGCCTATAGTTAATGAAACAAACGAGTCCTAGAACACTGAGCTGTTGACAAGGGCCGTTTCATATAGCACCGAGTATACCATTCGAGGCTGAGTATTTGGTAAAGTGCGAGTACTAAAGTCTGAAAAATGGACCGAGCACAGTAATTATGATTCATAAAACTCCCTAATACAGTGTATATGATTCAACATGTAGTTTTGGGTAGGAATATAGAAATTTATTAAATGAAAAACTGGCAAAGAAAACTTTAACTGAAATGAGCTGATTATCATAAAGTGTGGATCCACAAATGTTTTTAATAAGGGGTCTTTGGAGGCTAATTATCAGATACATTGTAGAATAAGTGAAGCTTAAGACAACTTGGGGGTTAATTTGGTGTCAGTGCAATTTGGACCATATCTAGTTTCTGGCTTAAAACGTGGCCGTGTTTGGCTGTATAGAAGTGGAGGGGTCCATCCCAAAATCATTGCAGAAATTCGGCTTGGATGGGTACACATTTTGGGGGTGTTTTTTCTGGGGGTAATTAGCAAAAAATCTAATTGGCTAACGGCACAAAAATTGAAAATAATCTGAGAGATGGAGGTCCAAACTAATGTTCAGTATAGCTATATACAAGAACTGAGACATTTTTTAGTGTGGGATAATTGACTTTGAAAGTGAGTGGTTTTACAGAAGCCGAATAGCGCCAGGGGAAAAGAGGTGATTTTTTTTTCACAAGCGCGTGAATATTTTTGGGTAGCCTTATCCGGCGGCCGCCAGATATTAATGTAGCGCCCGTCACTTATTATCTGCACTACTTTACACGTTGACTCTTACGCGGGAAAGGCCACCATTAGCATAAAGGCGCGCTATTGGTTGTATTTTGTCTACGCATGGTGAATTATTCATGAAGTTAATACAACTGTTGCAAACTGCTCATTGACTAAAATTACCTACAATACATAAATCTCAAAAGTTAGAGGGCCTGACGCTTCGATCCTAGCAGGACCTTTCTCAAAGGCAAAGAGAAAGGTCCTGCTAGGATCGAAACGTCAGGCCATCTAACTTTTGTGAATTATTAATGATAATCATTCCATTTACTCACCCAAATCTTGATTTGAGTATATGTATATGTGTACGGTAGCATGTACATGAATATTAATAGCCTAATTCACCATGCCTGGATAAAATGCAACCAATAGCGCGCGTTTATGTTAATGGTGGCCTTTCCCATCCTGGGAAAAAAAATACGCGCCCGCCGTTGGTGTGCTTATTATGTACAGTGAAAGTGAAGGCTTAAGCATGCTACATTTCAAAACAATGAATAACATAATAAGTGGCAAGAAAATAAGTGGTGGCCGCCAGATAATTATATGAAAAAATATTCACGCGCTTGTGAACAATAGAATTACCTCTTATCCCCTGGCACTATCCGGCTTCCGTATATGATTGTGTTCAGTGTTCAATGGGGGCTCGATTTAGTCGTACACCTATAAGTTGAATTGCTTCTGACTGGCGCCCCCACGGTAGTAACTTACATGTAAGTCAAACCATCCATGGTCAAATAAACATAGGCCGTTTACGAATCCATGAATCGGGCTCAGGCTTCGTCTCCGACTGACAAAAGCTGAAAATGCAGGTTGATGGATGTCGCTGAAATTGAAGGTTTATTGAGTTGATAAGTACAGAACATTCACCAAGAAACTGGGGTCAAACACTACTTGCTTGTGACATTATAACAGGTAAGAGAAATGTGACCGAAACCTAAGTCCAACCCTAATCCTTCAAAGGGGCCCTTTTCCAAAATCAGGTGTCACGATTTCACACGGGCTCCCATGCTGAGTTAAGCCGTGACATCACTGGCTCAACTCGGCACATTGCAGCAACGTTCTCTGCAGCTGCTCAGCGTACTCAGATGAGTCAGTGAACCAAGCACGTGGGGGCGTCCTTCATGTGAATGTTGTTTATGATTTTCGGCGAACGAACAGTAGCAGTTTTTCTCCACTAATGTAAAACTGCAAGTTCTAGGCCTAGGTACTATATGCTCCGTATTGCGTTGTTGGTAAAAAAATAAAATAACTGCGGGTCAACGAACGTGCCTGAAAGCGCTGCATTGCCAATGGCAGTATCGACTCAGCACAGGCCTTCAAAATGGACAACTACTATTATGCACTGTGCACGACGTTTTTATTCACATATGGTAACGGTCTCATCTGATAATCTGAGCATGGGACCCGGATCAGACCGTTACACTGGCTAAAGATCCGGCACCGACTTCACCTCAATTAATTTTCTTCCATCCATTTTATAGTATAAGGCATGACAACGTCAGGCCTTTGGCTTCGGTTTGTAATGATATACTGCGTTTTGAAGAAGAATCGAAAGCTTCGACTTCAACAAAGAACTCGAAACTGTGTTTAGAGACGAAGCCGGAGCCGAAGCCTAAGCCAGCTTTTGGAAAGGGCCTTCGTAAACGAACAACGGTAGACCTTATAAGTTATAGAGGCGGCCAAGTAAATGTAGGGCCGTAGTAGCCGTAGTGCTTACGTCACAACTGAATATTCATGAGGTCAATGGGTCGTGAACCCGTAGGGTCAGACCTTAGAGGCGGTCAAGTAAAATATCCTAGCGCAGCACTTACCGGAAGTTAATTTATACTAAAGAGCCAAAATAATTCATGACCACATTTGACGTACGGCTTTTTACTTCTAAAGTTGGCCGGAAGTTCAACCAACGGATTCCGCTATATTCACGGCTTCTGATATGTGGACGCGTTTGGATAGCTTCCGATCCCCTAGAGTCCGTTGATACTTAGGCCGTTTACGAAATGGAGGCTCGGGCTCAGGCTCCGCCTCCGTCTGACAAAACCTGAAAATCCAGTTTGTGGTTTGTTTCCGAATTTGAAGGTTTGTTGGCTTGATAGCTACAAAGTTTTTACCAAGAAACTGGGGCCAAACGCTTGATTTTAGATGCCTGTGATCGAGTGTGATGTTACATGTATAACGTTTACAGCCCCTACACACCATTTGCACATATCCAAATTTCGACCTGACGAATTTTGTTAAAGTAACTTACTCAAGTGGAAGTAAATACCAGTATCAGACATGCTGTGAACTTTTAACGCCTGGAATGCTGCCATTTTCATGAAAAGTGGAATTTTGTATGAATTTCCAACGGTCATTTTAAAATGACCTTTTGAAAAAGCATGCTTACCAGCCTTAAAGCCCCACATATACCGTTTGCACAAAGCTAACACGGTCCATTCACAATTACTGACGACTGTTTTGAGATTTACTCGTAATTTTCCGGTTTAAACCTATATTCTGATAAGTGCATTTTAAGATCCTTGAAGCTGAAACAGTTTGATGAACAAATAAGCCAGTTTTTACCATTTTCTCGCAACATGGTCGATGGTTTGAGCTGGAACTTTCACAGGTGTGTTATTTCATACATATGCTGGATTTTAGACAAAGTATGGCCTTGTTTCTAAGACCTTCACCAATGGTGTGTAAGGGCTTTAAGATAAATAGGATCTATGACCGAAGCCTAATCCCAAACCCATTGCCTTCATTTCATGAAGGGCCATATATTAAGAGACTCTAGCTTCCCCTGATAGCTTGTATAGGACAAATGTCATGCCAAAAAGCGTCCCCGGCTAAAGAACTGCATGTCCGCTCATTAGTATACTGATCGCTGATTGGTTTAAGCGTGGATGACATCAATGCAATCCCGGAAGCTTGCCAAATAGTGTCCGTGGCTACTTGGCGGACAGTATTTGGCAAGAACCGGACAGGTTTTGGCAGCTACATGGCGGAAAGTATTTGGTAAGGACCGGACAGTATTTGGCAAGGACCGGACAGTATTTGGCAGTCACTTGGCGGACAGTGTTTGGCAAGGACTGGATAGTACTTCGCAGTCACATGGCGGACAGTATTTGGCAGTTTATTGGCGGACAGTATTTGGCAAGGACCAGACAGTAATTAGCAGTCACATGACGGACAGTAATTGGCAAGGACCGGATGGTAATTAGCAGTCACTTGGAGGACAGTATTTTGCAAGGACAGGAAAGTATTCGGCAGCTACATGGCGGACAGTATTTGACAGCTACATGGCGGACAGTATTAGGCAAGGACCGGACAGTATTTGGCAAGGAACGGACAGTATTTGGCAAGGAGCGGACAGTATTTGGAAGTCACTTGGCGGACAGTATTTGGCAAGGACCGGACAGTAGTTTGGCAGTTACATGGCGGACATAGTTGACAGTATTTGGCAAGGACCGGACAGTATTTGGCAGTTACATGGCGGACATGGTTGACAGTATTTGGTAAGGACCGGACAGTATTTGGCAGTCACATGGCGGACAGTATTTTGCAAGGACCGGACAGTATTTGGCAGCTACATATGACGGACAGTATTTGGCAAGGACCGGACAGTATTTGGCACGGAACGGACAGTATTTGGCAAGGTCCGGGTAGTATTTGGCAGTCACTTGGCGGACAGTATATTTGGTAAGGACTGGACAGTATTTGGCAGTCACATGGCGGACAGTATTTTGCAAGGACCGGACAGTATTTGGCAGCTATATGGCTGAGAGTATTTGGCGAGGACGGTACAGTATTTGGCACGTACCGGGCAGAATTTGGCAAATACATGGCGGACAGTGTTTGGCGAGGACGTCACAGTTTTTGACAGTTACATGACGGACATATATTTGGCAAAGACCGGACAGTTTTTGGCAGTTACATGGCGGACAGTATTTTGCACGGAACAGACAGCATTTGCAGTTACATGGCGGACAGTATTTGGCAAGGAGCGGACAGTATTTGGCAGTCACTTAGCGGACAGTATTTGGCAAGGACCGGACAGTATTTGGAAGTCACTTGCCGGACAGTATTCGGCAAGGAACAGACAATATTTGGCAGTTACATGGCGGACAGTATTCGGCAGTAACGAGGCGGAGAGTATTTGGCAAGGACCGGACAGTAGTTGGCAGTCATATGGCGGACAGTATTTTGCACGGAACGGACAGTATTTGGCACATGGCATGGACCGGACAGTATTTAGCAAAGACCGGACAGTATTTGGCAAGGACCGTACAGTATTTGGCAAGGACCGGACAGTATTTGGCAAAGACCGGACAGTATTTTGCAAGAACCGGACAGTATTTGGCAATGATCAGACAGTATTTGGCAAAGACCGGAGAGTATATTTGGCAGTCACTTGGCGGACAGAATTTGGCAAGGACCGGACAGGTTTTGGCAGCTACATGGCGGAAAGTATTTGGTAAGGACAGGACAGTATTTGGCAACGACCGGACAGTATTTTGCAAGAACCGGACAGTATTTGGCAAGGACCGGACACTATTTGGCTGTCACTTGGCGGACAGTATTTGGAAAGGTCCGGACAGTATTTGGCAGTCACATGGCGGACAGTATTTAGCAAGGACTGGACAGTATTTGGAAGTTAAATGGCGGACAACATTTGACAAGGACCGGATAGTACTTGGCAGTCACTTGACGGACAGTATTTTGCAAGGACCGGACAGTATTTGGCAGCTACATATGACGGACAGTATTTGGCAAGGACCGGACAGTACTGGGCAGTTACATGGCGGGCAGTATTTGGCAAAGACCGGACAGTTATTTGGCAGTCACTAATTGGCGGACAGTATATTTGGCAAGGACCTGCGAGGATTTGACAGCATGGCGGACAGTTTTTTGCAAGGACTGGACAGTACTTGGCAGCTACATATGACGGACAGTATTTGGCAAGGACCGGACAGTATTTGGCACGGAACGGACAGTATTTGGCAAGGTCCGGGTAGTATTTGGCAGTTACATGGCGGACAGTATTTTGCAAGGACCGGACAGTATTTGGCAGTCACATGGCGGACAGTATTTTGCAAGGACCGGACAGTATTTGGCAGCTATATGGCTGAGAGTATTTGGCGAGGACAGTACAGTATTTGGCACGTACCGGGCAGAATTTGGCAAATACATGGCGGACAGTGTTTGGCGAGGACGTCACAGTTTTTGACAGTTGCATGACGGACATATATTTGGCAAAGACCGGACAGTTTTTGGCAGTGCACTTGGCGGACATCGACAGTATTTGGCAAGGACCGGGCAGTATTTGGCAGCTACATGGCGGACAGTATTTGGCAAGGAGCGGACAGTATTTGGCAGTCACTTGGCGGACAGTATTTGGCAAGGAACGGACATTATATTTGGCAGTCACTTGGCGGACAGTATTTGGCAAGGACCGGACAGTACTTGGCAGTTACATGGCGGACAGTATTTTGCACGGAACAGACAGCATTTGCAGTTACATGGCGGACAGTATTTGGCAAGGAGCGGACAGTATTTGGCAGTCACTTAGCGGACAGTATTTGGCAGTCACTTGGCGGACAGTATTTGGCAAGGACCGGACAGTGCTTGGCAGTTACATGGCGGACAGTATTTTGCACGGAACAGACAGCATTTGCAGTTACATGGCGGACAGTATTTGGCAAGGAGCGGACAGTATTTGGCAGTCACTTAGCGGACAGTATTTGGCAAGGACCGGACAGTATTTGGAAGTCACTTGCCGGACAGTATTCGGCAAGGAACAGACAATATTTGGCAGTTACATGGCGGACAGTATTCGGCAGTAACGAGGCGGAGAGTATTTGGCAAGGACCGGACAGTAGTTGGCAGTCATATGGCGGACAGTATTTTGCACGGAACGGACAGTATTTGGCACATGGCATGGACCGGACAGTATTTAGCAAAGACCGGACAGTATTTGGCAAGGACCGTACAGTATTTGGCAAGGACCGGACAGTATTTGGCAAAGACCGGACAGTATTTTGCAAGAACCGGACAGTATTTGGCAATGATCAGACAGTATTTGGCAAAGACCGGAGAGTATATTTGGCAGTCACTTGGCGGACAGAATTTGGCAAGGACCGGACAGGTTTTGGCAGCTACATGGCGGAAAGTATTTGGTAAGGACAGGACAGTATTTGCATCGACCGGACAGTATTTTGCAAGAACCGGACAGTATTTGGCAAGGACCGGACACTATTTGGCTGTCACTTGGCGGACAGTATTTGGAAAGGTCCGGACAGTATTTGGCAGTCACATGGCGGACAGTATTTAGCAAGGACTGGACAGTATTTGGAAGTTAAATGGCGGACAACATTTGACAAGGACCGGATAGTACTTGGCAGTCACTTGACGGACAGTATTTTGCAAGGACCGGACAGTATTTGGCAGCTACATATGACGGACAGTATTTGGCAAGGACCGGACAGTACTGGGCAGTTACATGGCGGGCAGTATTTGGCAAAGACCGGACAGTTATTTGGCAGTCACTAATTGGCGGACAGTATATTTGGCAAGGACCTGCGAGGATTTGACAGCATGGCGGACAGTTTTTTTGCAAGGACTGGACAGTACTTGGCAGCTACATATGACGGACAGTATTTGGCAAGGACCGGACAGTATTTGGCACGGAACGGACAGTATTTGGCAAGGTCCGGGTAGTATTTGGCAGTCACTTGGCGGACAGTATATTTGGTAAGGACCGGACAGTATTTGGCAGTTACATGGCGGACAGTATTTGGCAAGGACCGTACAGTTTTTTGGCAAGGAACGGACAGTTTTTGGCAGTCAATTGGCGGACAGTATTTGGCAAGGACCGGACAGTATTTGGCAGTCAATTGGCGGACAGTATTTGGCAAGGAACGGACAGTATTTGGCAGTCACTTTGCGGACAGTATTTGGCATGGACTTAACAGTATTTGGCAGCCGCATGGCGGACAGTATTTGGCAAGGACCTTACAGTATTTGGCAGCACTAAGTCTAGACATGAAGGGTCAAGTGCATGGCGAGTCCTAGAACATGTACAGTACTGCTCCTAAAAAGTGTCCGTTCAAGCGTGGGTGTGTATATGGTACGAGTACAGGTATAGGCCTACCACGTGTGAATGCAGCAGCTGACAATGATTATATCATGCATATTTGTGACCCGGCACAGCATAATTGATCGAGGAATAACCCCCACTCTTGAGATTTTGAGATTTTCTTATGATGTGAAAAAGTATACCATTAGCTTTAAACAAAAAAAAATCAAAAAATATTTCCGTGTGCACTTTGTTGTAAATGGTACAAGAAGACTTTGCTCGTTCATGTGGTACCAGACACAATATAGCAGCACCATTCTAACTCCTCGAAAGCGGCCATTCATAAAGGCAGGAACTTTACATTTTCAGGAAAACAGTACACAAACACTCCCAGGAAATCATCGTTTTTTCAACATTTAGAGACGGATTTCAGAAAAATCCTTTGGACATAATATCCTCCAATACATTAACTTTCCGAAACTACACAAAATAAATTGTTTTTTTTTTCGAATTGAGAAGATACTTTGACTTCAGGGGTTGTTTACTATAATCGAAAAGTGTTTGGGTGGGATATTCTTCATATCGCTGTGCCGGTGTCATGCCAAATAGTGTCCCCTGCCAAATAGTGTCCACTCATTAGCATACTGATCGCTGATTGGTCCAATACGTATGACATTCAACCACCGTGGTTGGGGTATGGTTGCGCACTACACACGCATTGTGTATGGTTGCTGGCCTAACACACGCAACGTTGGGCACTTTGGTACCGTTGGACCCTAACTGTAACCGTAACGCTAACCCTAACCCAAACAACCCTAATCCTAACCCTAATCCTAATCCCAATCCTAATTCTAATCCAAACACAACCATAACGACCCTAATCCTAGTCCTAACGCTAACCAATCAGCGATCAGTATGCTAATGAGCGGACAGTATTTGGCAGGGACACTTTTTGGCAGGACACCTGGTCACATTTGGCATGTAATACATGCCAAATATTGTCATCGTCAACTGCGCTTGCGCACCAGTGCCTGTAATGGACTAATCAGCGATCAGTATGCTAATGAGCGGACTGTATTTGGCGAAGGATACTTTTTGGCATGACACCGGATGACACGAGTGACAAAACACTCATCACAGCCGGGCGGCGATATTTTTTTTTCGTACCTCCGCTATAGGCCCATATTTTTGTGCAGAATTGAGTCGCAGGTCACTCAGATTGTTCACGTACGTTGTATTCGCTGTACAAAAAGCCTTATTGGCTGTGTATAAAGCCTATCCCTCGGTTTAGCTTCAACTGGTATAGCCCCCTCACCTCCCCCTTGCCCCCACCCCGTGAATTGTTTGTGCACATAAGAAATTATAGGGTACGGAAAAAACAATCGGGGCCGGGCGGCGTATTCTTTTTTACACCACAGCCACTAGTTTTTCGGTACAACAGTGTAAATTCATTTTTGTGGCAAACTACCTCCATTATCAACAACAACAAAACACATGCTGTCTCTCTCCACAAGGAGTCCCGGGTTGCTTAGAGCTCTATGCATAACACACGCTTCATGTAGTCTATTTTCAAGCCGGGAATTTGTACTGCTAAAGCGAAATACACAAATGTGCGATCGCCCGGCCGGGTTTATGACCCTCAAGCTGTGCGTGTATATGTATAGTTAGGGGTAATGACGACACAGCCAGGGGAAGTTTATCGAACGCACCCGCTAATGCGATCATGCGATGGAATTATCAAAATGTTAATACGTCCTGACGTTTCTCACCCGATCGAAGGAAGAAAGCTGGTAGCTATACCATGATAAATAACCATAAAGCTCTATATCTATGATAACATTAACAGGCTGAGATCAAAATCAAAACGCAACTTATGAGGGCCGACCGGGAATTATGCAGAAGGTGATGTTCAAAGAAGGGAAGAAAAGTGACGAGTCGACTCAAAAGGAATTTCAGTAAAGCCGATGCATGTTCGTGTTACAGCATTCCTCCATGGTTACAGTTACACTGTTAGTCATTCTCGATCTCCTCCTTGATGTAAGGTCATGGAGTTGAAAAGTCCGAAGACAAATTAATGCACAGTTTTTCCCTGTGTCAGTGCGTGGATCATGGACAGCTATATAGCTGACTCGTCTAGTCAAAGGACAGGGCGGGGCGGGGAACATGCCCCCTTCACTTTCAAACACTTTTTGAGATCAGAAGTGTGACAGCAAAAAATCTGAAGGCCTAGGGGAAAACAAAATTAATATTAATAGACAACTATATTTTCCGCGTGTTCAGCCGGACTACGGACAAGGCATATCGACAGCATAAAAACAACCGTGAAAATAGCGGATTTGGTCACGACCTGTATAATTATAATTATAGCGTTAGCCTATGCGCTTCATCGTCACATGATCATCAAGCAATTTCAGGCTACACACGTGCATTAGCAGTAGCAGGTAAGTTACCGGTAAGCAAATAAATTGCGCCTTCAGCTTCAGCAAACAACTAGTAAGTAGTATCACTTTTTAGTTGAAATATTGAAAAGCTGTTATGTTACATGTATTGTACCCGGTATATGGTATAGCAGGTAAAACTGTGAACTATTATTATTAATATGTAGAGCCGTTTTATCAGTACTAACTACTACTACTTAACTACTACTACTCTACTACTACTAGTACTACTTTGTACTAGTATCCTCCAATAACCGGTTTTCGACGATATAAGGACTTTTCTTCAAACTGAACAATGTGGACGAAAGTATCAGGCTAAAAGAGGTCCGAGTCACTTTGTCCACACCACAGACTATTACAATAAGTATTAGAATAATCATAGAGAAGGTTGATCAAGCCTGTCACTTCCGTAAGATTACCCGGTTTTGTTGACGTCCGCGGCGCACCGCGCAGTAAGCATCGTCACCTATTTTCGTCAGTGGTGTTTAGTAAGGTGTCCTAGTGTAGCCAAACGCAAAATAAATTCTTAAATTAACTCAAAATGCTGTGTGGCACTATTAAGTATTAAATTCTTCCCTGTATGTTTTTTTGTGTTCATCTTTGTTTTTGTTTTTCCACACTGCTTCTAACACTTTCCTCAAATCATTCATAATTTATGCTTAAAACGTATTGGTCTTGTTGATGTCTTCTTTTGTGACGTTTAAAAAAAACTCCGCAATCCTCTTTCTCACTGCTTCTTCAGTTATAACCTTTCCAAATTTCACTCAAGAGACACATTTTCTCCTTCTTGGTACTTTCTCTAGCTGCTCTTTTATTTTTTTCATTTTTTTAAAAAGCCTATTGGGCCATGTTACTTTTTGTCTTTAAAGAATAATAAAAAAAAATATTTAAAAAATTATATAAGCGAGACGCCCTATAGTAGCCTCCATAGTTTTTACCCAGAACGGACTGCCTCAAGTTGCGTGATATATTTTTTTTCTACGGATGTTGGGGTTTGTTATGGTAAACTCAGATTTTTTTTAGGACCAACAATAAAGAAAACTGGAGCTTCGAAGCAACTGCCAATTTTGTACCTAGGAAAATAGACCCCTAAAGAGCAAGTTTTTGAATAACACGAGTTTGGCCTACTGGAAAAGCCTTAAATTTCCACATTTTCGGTGACGGACAAGAGCAGGAAACCAACTGTAAGATACGAAGTCTGAGATTGTTATACGGAGTTGTTTTCATCGTGCGATGTGAGTTAGAATGCTAAGCGTCGAAAACGTGTACCGTCGAAAATGGGGGTTCCCACGATACTACATTACTAGTAAATAGTATAGTATAGTACTAGTAGTAGTTAGTACTGATAAAACGGCTCTACATATTAATAATTCACGGTTTTACCTGCTATACACCTTTGAAACCGTCCTACGCACCGATCTTTGGATTAAGTTAAAATCACCAATTTCAATACTGGTCATTTGTATTACTCACGTTTGGGGAAAAAGGAGAAATTTTCCCTTAGGTTATCGGGAAGAATCTATCCCGTCCGACAAGCCAAAAGCGGCGGCCATCTTTGATTTCAAATTGAAACGGTATACACGCAAATCGATGACGTTTTGCGCGACCATAGTGGTCAACGCGTGTGTGCGCGCGCGCACACTCACACAGACCCACTTCGCACATGGACCTGTCAAAACGTCATCGATTTGCGTGTAGCGTTTGCGTGTAACAGTTGTGTGTGCCGTTAAAATCAAAGATGGCCACCGCATTTCGGCTCGTCGGATGGGAGAGAATCTTCTCGATAACCTGAGGGAAAATTTCTCCTTTTTCCCCAAACGTGAGTAAAACAAATGACCAGTATTAAAATCAGTGATTCTCACTTAATCCAAAGATGGGTGCGTGGGACGGTTTCACAGGTGTTTTGGGGGTAAAATCTGGGGGTTTTGGTCGTGGGTAGTCATGGAGTCGAACACATAGTTAGTTTGACGGGATTCCGAGCAGTTTTTCTTGGACCCTACATCGCCCGAAATCTCAAAATGTTTAAAAGGGCAATTGTAAGGGTCCACATTACTCGGACTATGATCCACTCAAGTTTCATTTTCTACTATCAAGTGGTTTACAAATCGGAATGATGGACCAAGTTCTTAGCCTTGTAAAGTCAGAAATGTTCTGTTATTTTTCTTATTTCAACATCAAAAGTTGCTCCTTAAAGTGTTTTAGTTGTAATTATGACTGAATATACATGCTTATTAAATATTCATGGATATGTATGACAGGATACAACCAGATAAAAGATGGCAGACAGTCAAGCAGATGGAGATGTACACAATGTACCCTACGACCCTAATGATACGCTGAATTCATCCGTGTTATCTGAAGATGTAACCTTGCCTGATGGTGAAGTGGTTTCTCCACAAAAAAGGTAACATCTCTCAAAATGCCTCAAAGGGCATTTTAAACATTCCTCCATGATACTTATCTCCTCATTTTTGCTGAGTCATCTTGGTGATTTTGAAAATACATTTAGATAGTGTACAAATTCCTACCAGCTGTACATTTGTGAATCACTGATTATTTCAAGACTACTCAATTAACTTAATTACAGTGTTTTTCTTGTGAATTTAATATTGCTGGTGTTGAGATACTTTTTCATGCCTTCAAATTGCCAAAAATTCAGTTGATGTTAGCATACCATATGTACAGTATTCATAACTTTCCATTGTTCACTGGGAAAATGTTGACATGGCTGTTGTCTAAATGACCTTAACAATGCTGTTATAGCAAAACGTATACCTCTGAAAACAGGGGAAGAGAAAGAAGGAGAAAACATACAGCTTTTATCTATTTGCATGAGACTACCTAGGCCTTTCTGCATATATACAGTACATGATTCAATGGAGACATTTTTGTCAATTTCTTTTAGCCAGGTTTGGAGAAGATTGGACAATGGCTTTAATAAGTGTGTTTTAAAATCTTTTATTTTGATGACATCTTGAATGATTACTTATCATTTTGGCCCACAATGGAGTTTATCAGCTGTATACTCAATAATTACTTAGAGAGAGTCGGAAAATCTGTTTGCCCAATATGCTCAAATAAATGTTAGATTCTGAAAACTTAATTTCCTCATAAATCACAAATACTGGCCAATGTGTGATTTCATGCTCACTATGTACTCATGAATTCTAAATTCAGGAAATGTGAATAATATTATACATACGTGTACTCTATCAGGGATGTCCCCACATTCATGTACAAACCTGTGTATCAGGCAGATACGCCAAACAAATGCCAACACTTTTTAAAATGATAGTCTCTGTACATGTTTAAAGTTGGAATCATTAAATCTAATGCAGGGTGGGACAGTAAAGGATGTCCAGTAAATGCAAAATTGTTTTTTTTTCTTCACTTCATAAAAAAGATACGTCTCAAGGGTCTTACGGGGTGGTAAACATTACAAATAATGTGGCACCGGCCTTCACTTGATGAGGGTCCTGCTCCTCCTCATAATTTTCTTCGGTATGAATCTCCACAAGAAACCAAGTAATGAATCAAAATTAGAGTGATTAGATGATGCCATGATTATGTTATATCATTTTGGCCCTAAAGGGAGGTTCTGAACTGCAATGTATACATACAGAATAGTTGATATACAAAAATGTTGCAAACTGCTTACTGACTAAAATTACCAAAATGTAAATCGAAAATTTAGTGGGCCTGACATTTCAATCCTAGCAGGACCTTTCTCAAAGGCAGAGTGACAAGGACAAAACAGATACATGTACACGAAGGAAGGGGGAGAAAGTGAATAGGACACGGATGAGAAACAAAGGACAAAGAGTGAAGCTGGTAGGGAGAGATCAAAGGGAAGGGCAAGTGGTGGGGTAGGGATTAGTGAGAGGAGGGGGAAAGATCAAAGAGAAGGGCAAGGAGTAGGGTAGGGATTAGTGACAAGAGGGGGAAAGATCAAGAGAAGGGCAAGGAGTAGGGTAGGGATTAGTGACAAGGGGGGAAGATCAAAGAGAGAAGTGTGAAGGACTGAACACAAAAGAAGGATTATCAGAAAGCTGCATGGTGTTAGTCATTACCCTCATGGATGTTGAGAGTTGAGACCATGTGGTTGAATAGTCCGAAGACGCTTCATCCACATTTTCTCACGGCTAAGACGGACAGCATTACTATGGTGACCAAGTGATTCTATGCCCAGTACACTCATATCTGATATCGAATGATCAGGGAGATTGAAGTGATACCCAACAGGGGTGTCCATTTTACCGGTTTTGATAGTAGACCTATGGCCATAGATCCGTTTTTTGAGGGTGTTTTTGGTCTCGCCAACATACTGAATATTACAAACTCTACAAGAGATGAGGTATATATGTTTGAGGTAGTGCACTTGATAGAGCCATAGGTCTTGTGGGTAGTTCCAGAAGAATGTCCATTGAAAGAGTCTATTTCCTTGACATGTGTCTTGCAAACAATACATTTCGAGGTACAGTACACTTAAATGTACCAAATTTGGTTGGAGAGTCCAAAGGGGGAACCTCTGCTCGGACAATTAAGTCAGGCAGGTTACGGGGGCGCCTGAAAGCCAAAACAGGCGAATTAGGAATGGCTTCAGCCAGACGATCTGATGTGTGGAGGATATGGTGGTTTTCCTTAGTTATCTTCCTGAGAGGAGGAAGAGAAGGGTGGTAGGAAGTAACTAAGTGAACCTTGGGCTTATCCTTGGGACCTGGTGGCTTTTGTTTTAGTGCCGAACTTCTTGTCACCCTAGACACTGTAAGACTGGTAAAGCTTACAGCCAGGCCCTCAGATTGAGGCGCATATGTTCCAATGAGTCTGACTTTCGCCGCCATACACGTGTATTGGCCAGTAACTTGGTTGCTAGAGGCTATAGTTCTCGCCAAGTGAAGAACTCCATTGCTAAAGTCTATTCCATTCCTAGAAGTTAGATTTTGATTTTTTTATGATTGACCGGAATAATAAATATTCATGAAATGATGACATTTTCGGATACACCTTTTCCCAACATACATGTAGATCTGTACATGTACATGCCTAGTGTTGATACTATACTTGTAGGACCCAAGATTGCGTCATAATTACACCTTTGAAGGGCCTATGCAATGGATTTTTTTCATTAGTTCAAGTCATAAAGTGATTCCATTCAAACAGATGTTTGCCCTTTTCCCCTTTGATTTTACAGTGTTTATGTAATTAAAAAATTGAAAACGTATTTTAGGGGTGCCCTGTATTCTCTCATTTCGCTGCCCATCCCCTTATTAGCAGACAAAATTTGTGACATACACATTGTAAACTCTGGAGATTAGCTCAGCTCAGCTACATTGTACCACAGCCTGTTCCTACGTGGCAGCCTTATCAGCCATGTGTGTGGAGTTGTAAGCCTCACACTTTTCTTGAGATTTGTCGCCGTACTCCTCGGAGAGTTTGCTCGAATGCTACTGACCTGTATTGTGGCAGGTTGCAGAAACACCACTAAAGGTTTAGTCTCCATCGTTTTCCTACTGACCCCAAATTTCCAAGAATTTTGACGGCAAAAGTCAAGCTGACTTGGGCGACGTGGTCAGGACCAACTTAGCACTCGGTCATCTGCTCAGTGCACCTTAAACCAGCTGGTTTTGATTGAGGTATGAACAATCAACGTCACCAGTTTGGGATAACTTATAGCAGGAAGCTCTCCATCTGCTCAGTGCACCTTGAACCAGCTTGTTTTGATTAAGGTATGAACAATCACCGTCACCAGTTTGGGATAACTTATAGCAGAAAGCTCTCCATCTGCTGTTGAATAGGGTGACGAATTGGCCATGCCTTCGGTCTTCTTTTCTTCAGCGTCGTTCTTGTAAACAGCATCATCAGCATGCTAATCACATGTGTGACTCACCAGGGCTTGCAAAATCGGTAGTCCGACATCCCGGGCCAACAAATTTGTTTCTCTTTGACAACCAAATGTTCCAGGCTGCTAGCCCGACGCGCAAGCACAGTGAAAATCTTGATAAGTCGAAAGTGGTTTCATCGTAACTCCGTTCAACTTAAAGTCTCCTCCAGTGTCTACATCATGAACAGGGCCACCACGTGATACGTTCAATGAGTAATAAAAATGTTTTACTCCTATAAAGTAGGTATAAAGTAGCCCCAAATAATAATTGTATTAATTATCAAAACAACCCATTGCATTGGCCCTTTAAAGTGTTATGTCTGGGTAATTCAATTTCAATTTCCAATGTCTGCACCTACTTTCAAATGATAAATAAAGTATGATACCAAATTTGAATACAAGGGCATTTCTGGTTTCGGTTGCAAGCAAGGGTTGGACATTTCACTGGTAAGTTTAGTGGAAAAAACCCACAAAAGGCCTGTATTACATATACAAAAGTCTTTCTTTAAAAGTAGCTTCATGCTTTTGTCAATGTTTTTCAACAACTCCAACTCCAACTTACTGTTGACACTATTTGTTATGTGTTTAATTATCTTCATCTGAATATCACTTTAAAAAACAAATGGTTCAGGGCCTGATCAATATCGAAGGGAACCAGTGTGATCCATGTCAATGACTCAGCACTAACATAAAACATCTTCACTGAGGTTTTCATTGGTGTCTGTTGGTGTCAATGGATACAATTTCCTGAATTATAGTGACAGTCAGCTAGTCTGTTTCTGATTCAGTCCTCATTATTCTGACTTAAAGTTCTAGCCAGAACCATGTGTAACTTTCAATGTGTATAACATAAATTAAGTGCACTCATTTATTTCTTGACAGTGTGATTGATAATGGGGATGTGACCAGTGAGGAAGCAGCCACCCAGAATGAAGATGATTCCAAAACTCAGGTTGTTGATGTTGATGAAATCCATCCAATGATACCACAACCACAACTCAAAGGTACTCACATTGTGCATACAATACATGAAGAGGTGGCAGGCATTACATGGGAGCATATTCATTTTGAAGTGCATGTACTGTATAAATTACTTGAGTTTCTCTTTTTAAAAACAATCCCGAAACTCATGATTCACAGTAGTCCTAGGATTAACTGGCATTAACAAAGCTAACATTTTTAAAATGTGCATATTTATGTCCTTGTTTTTATTTTTTAGTGGGGAGGGGGTAGGGGCTAGTGGATGGAGCATAGAGCCAGCCAAGTTCCATCCTTTCTCTCTCCTTAAAATGACCTAAAAAGACATTTCTCAAAAAATTAATGTAGAGAGCTTTTGACTGACGCACCCACCTCTGCATATTTGAGAGTTGACTTTTTGGAAAGGCTCCAACCAAATGACTTGATAGTTCATGTGTTAAAGAGTGCTGGAACATTAAACCATAGGAGTTGGGGTTTGAATCCTGGTCCATTCTCAGCTATTTCTGAAATTATGCTGGAGAAATATACAAACTTCTTACCAACTAGAATGACCAAAATGCACAATATTTAGAGGGTGTGACGTTTTGTTTGTAGCAGGACCCCTCTCAATGGCAGAATCTATGTTCCTTGCATGTTGACCATAATTATACAGGATGGTATTGAAATCAGTTGCCATCACTTAATTCCTGGATATTCGTGTATAATGTTTCACAGATGAAGTGGCACAAGTAGATAACCTGTGGACATGCAAAGCTAATGGTGCCATCAAGCTACGCATCAATAGCAAGAATCAAGACATCCCTGTAGAAACCATTCCTGCAGCCTTCTTGAGGGTGATCAAGGATTATGCTAACTGCACTGCTTTAGCCACCAAACGCACTGGTGAATGGGTCAAATGGTCATACGCCGAGTATTACAATGATGTGCGCTGTGCTGCAAAGTCATTTCTCAAGGTATAAATTTATTCACACGTAATTCAAGTTGTTTGAATAATATAATTGGTAGGCACAAATGTTGACAAGAATATTCATGTTCTCACTTGGGGGTGAGCTGCAAAGCTATATGAGCCAATGTTACAGTATTGGCCATCCCATCCATTGGTCCATCCGTCCAGCTATTCATCTGTTTGGCCATCATTCATCTTTGGTTATTTCCTTTTAAAAGCCTTTGCACACTGTTGCTGCAAATTTGCACCAAGGCTTGCTCTTCCCACGCTGACGGCTCTTTTGTGCCTAAACTTGGTGCTTCTTTTATCATGCAAATATGTGTCAATCATAACCGCTGACCTTAATCAGGGTTTCAGTATTTTATACCAACAGCCATCTATGGTCCCGATTTTCCATGTATCATTGACAAACCTTTTATTAAACAAAATCCTAAAATATTTTTGTTTGACTTGCGCAAAATGATTGCTACATATCATGGATTCCATGGAGGCAATTCATGAAATTTTTGAGGACCCAGGCTCCGAAGAATTGGACTTTGAAGAAGTTTTGGAAGAGATTTTCTCCATACATATGCATCTCACATGCCAACACAACCCATATACTTTCACGTGCACAGCCACACAGAATTATTTTTAGTGCATTTGCCAAGTTAGCAGACCAACAATTTTTGTTTTAACTAGAATTGGAAATGAAAAAAAAAAAGGTTTCTCTAGTGCTTTTGTCAACTGAGGCTACCGTATGTTGACATTCATATCAAAATAGAAATATGCCGACATGTTGACAATTTTTTTTTAAACCCCAGAAAAGTTACTTACATGTACGTATGCAAGAACAAAATGTACATGTACCTTCTTTGGAATCAACATTTTTATTGAGAATAGACAGCTTTGTATGTGAACAAACTGACAGATAAAGACTCTTGCAAAGACGAGTTGACTATTTTGAAAGACCACCATCTATAGGCTGGATTGCTCAGGTGGTAAGAGCACTGATATGCAAAACCAGAGGTCTCAGGTTCAAATCCTGGTCCAGTCAGTTTTCTTTGACATTTTGCAATTTTGTTCCCAGGATGTTTTTCCTTTATTTGTTTGAATTGTTTGGAGGAAAAGTCCACAAGTTCAGTATATCACTGTGCTTTGCACAGGTCTGGTGATATATTTAATTGTTTCTGTAGTCTTTTTGTTGAACCTGTTCACAATACTGTCTGAACTTAGTATGTTTCCTTCATGGAATGATGTTCAAGTTGTTTCATATTAGTTAAGGAAGGATACAGCAAGCCATGCAAGATTTACAAATATTCACATCCATCTAGGCATGTGTGAATATTTTTCAAGATACATTTATTTGTCACGACAGAAACATCAGCATCAAGCACACAAATTATACTCGGACCACTTAATGATAATAATAATGATAATTTCTGATAATAATGCACCAAAAGATACTTAATGTTACAAAGCCGCATTTTGCAAACAGCAATGTACAAACTGCCGCTTCTATCATTGTACTTTGATATTTTATTCACTGCACGTACAGCTTGGATTAGAGCGTTACCATGGAGTAGGTATCATAGGCTTTAATTCTCCTGAGTGGTTCATCAGTGACTTGGGTGCCATGTTTGCAGGGTGAGTAATGTCTCAGTAAATGCATCATTTGTTCATTGAGAACAATCATGTATACCGGTACATTTATTGTACACTACATTAGTTAAAAAACTTGTGTATATGTACACACTTGTATTGTACATTGGTGACAATAACCGTCTCACATCAGTAGCAGTACTTCAGAAACGTCATTATGAAAGAATCAGACAGGTTTGCTCTTCAGTGAGGGTTTGTCCTACTCAACATATTAAGCGCAGTGCTCATTGCTTTTCCCAATTGCCTGCTGAAACCCCCAAACCAGGCAGCTCAGGCAGGATACATAACATGACCGTAGTCACTAGTGCAGGGTTGCTTCATAGCCTTCATGTGTATGCCGAGTACTGTTGTACACGTATCATGACTAGCTGTCTCTCACTGATGTCACAAGCTCGAAGTAAACACAAAAGTTGATCTCGCACATTTCAGAAGTTGGGCTGACTCGGGGTTGAAAGAAAATGATGCCCCTTATTTCTCCCACTGTCATTCTGGCCCCATACACATGCCATTAATCCATTCTGTTTGGGTTTGCAGATGACCAATCTATCCATAAATATCTAAATGTTTAATTGTTTAAAACGGTTGGAATTCCTTTTAAGTTGCTGATACAGGTTTTGATGTAGTTTTGTTCATTTTCTGCAGTGGCTTTGGGACTGGGATTTATACAACTAATTCTGCTGAAGCATGCCAGTATGTTGCAGATAACTGTCAAGCCAACATCATTGTTGTTGAAAATAAGGCCCATCTTGACAAGATACTCAAGGTGTGGGAAAAACTTCCACACCTTAAAGCGATTGTGCAGTACACCGGCGAAGTGGAGACAAAAATGGATAATGTATACACCGTAAGTATACTTTGTGAATTTCTTTCATTAGATATATTATTATTTGTTTTACTGTATGTTCATTGAATATAATGTTATTGTATTACCTATTAACCACTTCGCGCCTGGGTTTTTTCAGCGCCGATGACCGCCATACGGGGTTTTTTGAACAATGCATCATTTTCAAATCTCGCTAAAACAATCGGAACAATAAATTTATGAGAAATAAATCGATAAGAGTATACTATGGGTACAAGAGAGTAAAACCTGGCACAATTCGGACGTCGTTGTGGCTTTTGTCAAGAGATTATCCGTTCGAAAAAGGGCCCTTTGTGCATCGTCAATGGACCGTAACGGACGTGTGTGTGTGCGTGCGTGTACGCTGCTGACAATCCCTGACCGCAGACTCCAGACTCCACTCCAGGCAGTCAAATCTTCGAGTTGGTCGGCCACAAACGAGCGTACAGATTACGGTAAAGAATGTGGGGGGAATTCCAATGCCAGACCGACGACCGTTGGGCTGTGTGGCATGCAAAGACAATGTCCCCCGCGTGCTTTCAGCTGCAGCGCGGTATCCCTCGATCCTCCACAGTAAAAGTCCCACAATTGCACAATTACTGCTGCTAATCTTGCAATTCATGTGGCAACTTGCGTCAAAAAGGGTCTTTGTACTGATTCGTATTGCTTTGTTCTAAGCTGAAAAGAGTCTTTGTTTAGAATGTGGACAATAGTGGTGCCCGGATTCGGAGGGCCCCGTTGCAAAGGCAATCCAATTGACCTCCTGATTCGGAGGTCCCGGCGCGAAGTTGTTAAGCACCGTCGATATATCAATATTTTCGATATATTGATATCATTTTGATATCAATATCGCCGATATATATTATTTACTCATTTTGATATATCGAAAATAAAGAAATTTTTGATATATCGAAAATATCAAAATTTTCGATATATATATAAGAATGGGCGCTATTAATGTGCGATATTGAGGAACGATATTGGTGATATGATTGGTAATACTTTGACTTGAGCGTTGTTTTAACGTTCTGATGTCGTTAGAATTCAGGATATACATGATAAAACCGCTCACTACAGCAGAGCGTGCTAGAATACAGCACGTGGATCTGAGTTGTAGACTGGTTCCCCCAGTCGGCTACACTTAATAGGTTAGACGGGAACCATACCGGCAACCTCGTGCATGCAACCTTGCATCCTCGTAACAGCTCCGATGTACAGTGTAAAGCTCCGTGGAATCATTGTTCAGTATTTGTACTGTACAGGCGTACGCTGTGTACAGCAGTTTAGTCTAGTGTGCCATTTGCACTGCACACGCTGCGGAGCATACGTTCTTTTTTGTGAGTGCAACAGCAAGCGCCGCTGTCAGTCCGTTTCATAAATAAATCACAAGTCGAATGTTGTCGTAACATCCCACCGGAGCAAACTTAACCATGATAAAGCAAATACATGTATGCTTATTTTTCTTTCAGAGAATCTCTGACATGTCTGAGCAGGTGACCTTTTTCAAGCCTACGCACGACATACAGATCACCTTGGGACTGCGCATTCATTAGCATAAATTTGGCTAAAATAAAGATGGCCATTATAAACCACTTGTGGAAGTTCAAATCTGGATTTTTAGGGCTAATTAGTAAAACCAAAATACAATCTTATTACCAGTAGTTGCATTACTTGGAGAGTATTTTAGGGGCAAATAATGTGTTTTTATTTTCACATTGATAACCATGACTGCAACGTCAACTGTAATCAATTGGGTCAAGAACCAACCTCTTAGTCATACACACTTTGTTCCTCTTGTAAAGTTAAGGGTCGGTGACACCACTGCTGACACAACCCGTTGTGTTCACGACTACGAACATCCCGCAGCAAGAAAGGAACGCCGTGATTGTGAACATCAAAACTTATATAAAAAAAAACGTTGATTTGTAAAAAAAAAAAAGAGTCTCCCTATTCTTGAAATATTGTCGACTTACGCACCCCCTTTGAAGGTAACACTATGAGTTATTATTTCATAATCCAATTTGTAGGCCTAAAAATTTAGTGGGCCTGACGTTTAGATCCTAGCAGGACCTTTCTCAAAGGCAGAGAAAGGTCCTGCTAGGATGGAAACGTCAGGCCCACTAAATTTTGATATGTGCATTTTGGTAATTTTAGTCAGTAAGCAGTTTGCAACATTTGTGTATATCACTCCAATTTGTACGCGTGAAAAAAAATATATCGATGATATCGATATTTTTTCGCTTATAATTTTATCAATATCAAAATCTCAATATCGAAAGTGCTTATTACCTATACAATACCCACATAAATCTCTGTCTTCCGATTGGTGGATCTTGATCACATGTCACTAAATCATTTGTTCCAATTCGCACAGCAATTTCTATTCAAAGTTCTATTCAATGTTGAATAGAACTGGCTCCATGACTCCCCCCCCCCCCAATTTCATTCCAAAAAATGTAGGGCTGAGAATCTAATATTGCATGTTACTATTGTAACGGTGGGTGGCACTCGCGTTAGTAACACAAATCTGTACAATTCAAGATTCAAGATTCAAGAAAAAAATTAAATAAAAAACCTTTGTGAAATGGTAAGAATAATTTCATGAGGTGACATGAACTGAGTGGAATGGAACATTTCATCTTTCACCGAACTCATAAACATTATTTGTATACTAACACATGTATTTGTAAAAAGAGTATCATTTTGGTAACATTCCCTTGTGCAGGCCTAAATTACATTAAACTTTTGAATGTTTATTTTCATAGCAAGATCAAAACCTAATTTCTTACCACGCCCCTCCAATTTCTTTAGAATTGCAGTATGTTTTTTATATTGATTTTAAAGTTCAAAATACATGTAGGCCCCTACCTATATTTTTCTACCTTGAGCATTGAGAAAGAGTGATGTACAGTACACTGAGTACAGTGTACATATACTTCAGGAGCAAAGGCAGATTTGCCAAAGGCAGATTTGCCAAAGGCAGATTTGCCAAAGGCAGATTTGCCAAAGGCAGATTTGCCAAAGGCAGATTTGCCAGATTTGCCAAAGGCAGATTTGCCAAAGGCAGATTTGCCAAAGGCAGATTTGCCACAGGCAGATTTGCCACAGGCAGATTTGCCACAGGCAGATTTGCCACAGGCAGATTTGCCACAGGCAGATTTGCCACAGGCAGATTTGCCACAGGCAGATTTGCCACAGGCAGATTTGCCACAGGCAGATTTGCCACAGGCAGATTTGCCACAGGCAGATTTTCCAAAGGCAGATTTTCCAAAGGCAGATTTTCCAAAGGCAGATTTTCCAAAGGCAGATTTTCCAAAGGCAGATTTTCCAAAGGCAGATTTTCCAAAGGCAGATTTTCCAAAGGCAGATTTTCCAAAGGCAGATTTTCCAAAGGCAGATTTTCCAAAGGCAGATTTTCCAAAGGCAGATTTTCCAAAGGCAGATTTTCCAAAGGCAGATTTTCCAAAGGCAGATTTTCCAAAGGCAGATTTTCCAAAGGCAGATTTTCCAAAGGCAGATTTTCCAAAGGCAGATTTTCCAAAGGCAGATTTTCCAAAGGCAGATTTTCCAAAGGCAGATTTTCCAAAGGCAGATTTTCCAAAGGCAGATTTTCCAAAGGCAGATTTTCCAAAGGCAGATTTTCCAAAGGCAGATTTTCCAAAGGCAGATTTTCCAAAGGCAGATTTTCCAAAGGCAGATTTTCCAAAGGCAGATTTTCCAAAGGCAGATTTTCCAAAGGCAGATTTTCCAAAGGCAGATTTTCCAAAGGCAGATTTTCCAAAGGCAGATTTGCCAAAGGCAGATTTGCCAAAGGCAGATTTGCCAAAGGCAGATTTGCCAAAGGCAGATTTGCCAAAGGCAGATTTGCCAAAGGCAGATTTGCCAAAGGCAGATTTGCCAAAGGCAGATTTGCCAAAGGCAGATTTGCCAAAGGCAGATTTGCCAAAGGCAGATTTGCCAAAGGCAGATTTGCCAAAGGCAGATTTGCCAAAGGCAGATTTGCCAAAGGCAGATTTGCCAAAGGCAGATTTGCCAAAGGCAGATTTGCCAAAGGCAGATTTGCCAAAGGCAGATTTGCCAAAGGCAGATTTGCCAAAGGCAGATTTGCCAAAGGCAGATTTGCCAAAGGCAGATTTGCCAAAGGCAGATTTGCCAAAGGCAGATTTGCCAAAGGCAGATTTGCCAAAGGCAGATTTGCCAAAGGCAGATTTGCCAAAGGCAGATTTGCCAAAGGCAGATTTGCCAAAGGCAGATTTGCCAAAGGCAGATTTGCCAAAGGCAGATTTGCCAAAGGCAGATTTGAAGAATGACTTTCATAAGGACCTTTAGTTTTCTCCACATGCATGAAATTGCATCGCATAATTCGGTTTTTGGGCGCTTGTCGACCGATAACCCACTTTTGGATTGGGGGAGAGAGAGTGCCCGTGTTAACAAAGGCGATGTTGCGCATGCAGCACGCGCTTGCCCGATGAACACTGGATAGTCGCAAGCGGGACCTGTTTGTTGAGCCGTGACGCAAACAGATCGATTGAAGGGTGGAAGTTCATCTCTTTCAGAACTGCTCTGAAAATTTTCGGGAGGAGATGCCACTCTGTCCGGTCGTTGAAGTTTTATGACAATTCGTCTACTATGACGTATTTTTCTGCTCCTGGGAGATATTCTACGGACAACGTTATCCCCCTGTGTAGACACCATGTCCAGATCTCCACTGCGAGGGATGACAATTCTGGAGAGTGAGTCCCCCCTTTGTGGCTGATGTACGACATGACTGCCTTAAGAGTTAGCAGAATTAAGAACTTTCAACTTCGTTGCAGTGATGAATCGTGAGCATGGGGAATAGAGGGAGGAACCAGACAGCGCAGGAGTCCCCTGCTCAACGGAAAAAATAGAGTGGTGTAGGGTTGAACACGATTTGAGTCGCGAGATTTTCGATGGTTCGTGCACTGCCATTCCCGTCTGACCAAGGCTTAGTGCTCCTACCTATAGGCTCGAGAGAGCCCCCATGCTCTGCCTGCGCTTCCGACCCCGGAGTAGCCAACAGCAGCATCCGGACTTCGTCCTTGGCAGGGCGAAGAGTCCCAATCCAAAATCCTTGAATCCTTATATTCCCGATCCCCGGCACCTGTATGTAAGGACTAGCAACGCAGTGGTGCTGGGATGCGATGATACACGGCTATGTTAAAGAATACCACATACATGTATGTAACCACTGTCCCCCAAAGACATTGAACATTTGGCAAATGATGGACTGAAAAAAACGTGCTCTACTTTTCAAATACATATGGTATACATGTATAGGGATAATTTAATGTAGCTTTATTGGAATGCTATAGGTTCTGTAAATTTTGGTACACTAACAATCGTGTTCCTTTGCTGTTGGGGGTTACAAATTGATGGAGAATTGACTTGCATATGAGACTGCTGATGCTGTTGCTACTGTCTCTGCTTATTGTCATTTGTCTGATGGATCAGTTACCAGGCTCACCACAGGGAAGTCCACAACTTCAGCCCCGAGAATTGACTGCTTTCCATACATACCTACATGCAATGATTGTTGTTGTTTTTTCCAGTGGGCAGAGTTCATGGAGTTAGGGCAAGACATGTCTGATGCTGACCTTGATCAACTCATCAATTCCCAGGCTCCAAATCATTGCTGTTCACTCATTTATACATCTGGAACAACAGGAAACCCTAAAGGAGTTATGATTAGTCATGATGGTGTAAGTTTAAACATGAAGCACTTTTGTGCTTTAATGTTTTCCGTATTTCCTTATTAGTCTGTTCATGAATAATGTTTTGTTCTCTGAAACATTGACGTAAAGTAAATTTTGATTAACATGTAGCAGTAAATAATTATCAAGAAATTCTTGTTCTATACACACATTTGTAGTTCTTGTGGCAAGCTAAAGCATGTGCAAAAGCAAGTCATTTGAAGTTTGGCTGTGAAGTGGTGATCAGTTATCTACCTCTCAGTCATGTAGCTGCTCAGCTATTTGATATCTACATCCCTCTTGTCACAAGTGGAGCTGTTTACTTTGCCCAACCTGATGCACTCAAGGTACGATCACTGGTTTTCTTAATAGGCCTTTGTTTTGTGTTTTGTGGCAAAGAACATACAAGTTTGACATACAAGTGCATATTTAATGGAAAAATAACAGGAAAACATTAATGTATGAAGTATATTTTGCAAATCTTCAATGTTTTATTTGTGAATGATATAATGATTGTGATGATTGAATTTCTAATATTCAGGGTACATTAGTCAACACACTGAGGGAGGTCAGACCAACAGGCTTCATTGGTGTGCCCAGAGTATGGGAGAAGATAGCTGAGAAAATGAAATCACTTGGTGCCAATGCTAATACATTCAAGAAGACTTTAGCTAATCTTGCTAAAGATATTGGACTGCGAGGAAATATTGCCATTGAAAAACGGTGAGTCATTCTTTTTATATTACTTAAACAATTTTTGAAATGCCAGTCATTTTTGTGTAATATATGCTGAACAAAGACAAACTTGAGCAGTTAAACTAACAATGGGAGTCATAAGACTATAGCTATAAACAAACCAAATGCATGTATGGAGGAGGACCAGCCTTTTTGTATCACTTGTTAATTTTGAGCAAATAGCCTACTTTACACTTTTGGAAAGTTTTCTATGCTTGGAAGAATGCATAGTGCATTTTTAGGTGCAAACTGCTAAATACAATCATTACACAACCTTGGATCCAAGTGGATACTGCATGCAATTATGTTTTATAAGGATGATTATTAGAACTATGTTTATGGACTGGTGCAAACATGGGGCACATTTCTCAATGCAGAGCATTAATTTCCAGTATAATACATCCAGATTCAAGACTGATATGTACCTGTACAAGTGTACATGTTCTTTCTGAAATTGTGAAGTTGGGAAGACAAGGTTATTTCAACATACCATTACCTGTCGACCATTTCAGGCCCAATACAACATTGGGAAGGTCGGAAAATATCGATGCCCACATATTTCCTTCTATTTTACACAGTTTGTAGATGGTCATGACTGAATTTTCATGTTGAAATCTTACGGTCTGGGATGCTGTAGTTTTCGAGAAATCTTCACTGAAACACCCAAATAATAGTTTTTATAGTGCACTGCCACTTATAGCACGTGGGAGACATATTGTGTTGGCATGTCACACAGCCCATCGGTTGTCAATCAGGTAGTGCAATTCCATCCACATTCTTCACTGCAATCTGTACGCTCGGTTGGGGCTGACCAACTGGGCTGACTGCCTGGAGTGGAGGCTATTCTGCAGTCAGGGACTGTGGGTGTAGTACATGCACACATGCACAAGTCACATTACGCTTCATTGACCACGCACAATGTGCCCTTTTTCAAAAGGATAATTTCTTGACAAAAGTCACAATGATGTTCGAAATTTGAATCGTGCCAGGTTTTACTCTCTTGTTCACATAGTATACCTTATTGATTTATTTCACAGAAATATTTTGTTCTGATTGTTTTAGCAAGATTAGAAAATGATGTACCGGTACTGTTAAAAAAAAACGGCGTATGGCAGTCACGGGCATTGAAAAAAATGCCTGGCGTGAAGTGTTTAAATACCAAGATTTGATTGCTAGCATTGAACTTGATAATTTTCAATACTTCTTGACCATGAACTCTAAACCATGTGGGGAAATCTGCACTTGCACAACAATGTCATTGGCAAAGATGGGTGTTTACAAATACCAGGATCTCTGAACTTCAATGTAAGCTTTGAAATGCATGTACTCATCCACGTTTGTAGCGCGGTAAATCACCTGTATTGTGTGTACAATATTCAGTCATTGATGTTGTATGTCTTCTTATAACCAAACTAGCACGCAGGAGTACAACAAAGGCTGGTTGACTTATATATGGGCTTTAATAAGGTACATGTATGTACAATGCATGAATACTGTATATGTATCAGTTCATATATCAAGTCTTACTGATCCTCATGTCAGTACACTGTACACATGCATAGCATGAAATATGTTTATAAAGTCAATTTTATTTTGAGCTGATTCATTGTAATTACAGTGTTTTATACCTGTTTGGATCATGAGCTTTGCATGGACCATTTTTTTTACCCATGGCCAGGGCACCTTTTTACAGTTGGCAGTTAAAGAAACCATTAACCACTTCGCGCCGGGACCTCCGAATCCGGAGCTCCATTGGCCTGACTATGCAATGGGGCCCTCCAAATCCGGGCACCACTATTGTCCACATCCTAAACAAAGACTCTTTTCACCTTAGAACAAATCAATACAAATCAGTACAAAGACCCTTTTTGACGCAAGTTGCCACATGAATTGCAAGATTAGCAGCAGTAATTGTGCAATTGTGGGACTTTTACTGTGGAGGATCGAGAGATACATGTACCGCGCTGCAGCTGAAAGCACGCGGGGGACATTGTCTTTGCATGCCAAAAGCCCAACAGTCGTCTGTCTAGCATTGGAATTACCCCCACATTCTTTACCGTAATCTGTACGCTCGGTTGTGGCCGACCAACTCGAAGATTTGACTGCATGGAGTGGAGGCTGGAGTCTGCGGTCAGGGATCGTTAGTACCGTACACACACAAACACACAAGTCCGTTACGGTCCATTGACCATGCACAATGGGCCCTTTTTTGAAAGACACAATGACGTCCGAATTGTGCCAGGTTTTACTCTCTTGTACCCATAGTATACCCTTATCAATTTATTTCACAGAAATATATTGTTTCGATTGTTTTAGCGAGATTTGAAAATGATGCATTGTTCACAAACCTCCGTATGGCGGTCATCGGCGCTGAAAAACACCCCGGGGCGAAGTGGTTAAGCTTATCTATCTATGACCTGTACCTGGTATCCTGTCCCTGGTACAAATGTACCATTTCCAGTAGATTGAACTCTGTTGTCATAGAGGAATTGTGTGTGTTACAATGAGAAAACCTTATTAGTTATGCACTTCATTTTACATGCAAGGTTCTCTACTTCACATAATACATCAATGTCAGTTGATCTTTCGCGATAAAATTTGCAACTGAGCGATTAAAAGTCTAATTCAATTGCCCATTAGAGTTAATACCAAAGTGGTTGCATGGGTTTATAAATATAATGAACATGCATACTGTACATACACCCATACAATACTGTATCAACTATCAACTTGGATATTACATCTGCAAAATTGTAACGTCACTAGATACAGTGTGTAATGCATGGCTGCATGTCTTTTCTAAAGAAATCAGTGTTGGATCAATTATTTTGTTTTATAGAGCCGAGTCTGACTCCAAGTTTGAGTTAGTATGTTTGAGTCTGAGTCATTTATTATTGTGACTGGGTAATGGAAAATAAGACTCGAGTTGGTCTCAAGTGATACAAGTCTGGTGTATACCATGTGTCCTAAAAATGATATTATAAGAAGTTGCATGAACAAATGTGCTGAATTTATATTATAATGAATACACAAATACCACACAATTTTGGTGGAGCTAAAATACCTACCGGTATCTATTTTATCAACACATACTCTCAAAAACCAAATGTACACTGTACATTTACATACAGTGTATATAGAGGTAGACGCATCATGACAAGTAAAACAAATGTTGACAACTTGACATTATGTATGTATGTTGTGAATTTAATTTCATGTATTTCAAAGCATACATATCTATGTGACTTGTAAATTACCACTTATAGTATTATTAGTATCACAACACTTGTTAAAAAGCCCTAGCATCATTCCATCAAGGAAATGTGCAGAGGTCGCTTTATATGCCTGAGGGATCAGAGACAATATCTTTGAATCAATTGCACATGTACATATACATGCTGTTATGCTGATTGTCTCATTGCATATGATTAAGGTGAACACAATATACAATTTGACAGGCTTGCTTTTTGTCCATTACGAACTGTTGATGTTTTCTGTTCTCTTTGGTAGTGCCATTTTGCTTGCCAATTTGCATCAACATTGAAAAACATGTTTAGCTTTTGCTTTGTACATGTATTATGATGCTTCACTCTTTCTTTGCATTAAAAGTTTACATTTTTATTAATGTATTATAATATTTATTTGTTTTATTTTGTATTATCTGCAATATTATCTTCAATCACATAGCGATGATGTGTAACCATAAGAATGTTACTCTAGCAAGTTGTTTTAAACCTGAAATGTCAATTAATCTTTTCAATTGCAAGGCAACCATTGGAATTGATATTTGGACTTACCCCTGCACCTGATACTCTCTTTCTGTATCCATGAGTCTTGTAAGCGTTTTCCTATTTGTCTTCAGTTCTTTCAGTTTGGGTTTCCTAGTTATTTGTAGACATTTGAAGGTTGTCTCTGAATTGTATTTTATATTTTGATATTTCCAGGCAGCCGCTGCCATGGGGTTGGACTCTGGCCAATTTTTTTGTCTTCAAAAAGGTATGAATTAAATTCGCATTAACCTTTAATTGAAAAGAATTATCTGTTGATAAAGTTCTGTAACAGTTGTCAAGTTGTTTATTAATGCTGTGAATAGTAGTGTATGCTGTCCCATATCAGAGAAGAAATATAGTTTGGACCGGGAGCAATGGTTAAGGGTAATTTTGTATCCAAGTCACTTCGTACCCAAGTTTCCTCAGCCATTAAAACATGTAGGAACAAATGCAGTGAAAGGATGTACAGAAAATGCTGGCTTTTTTACAGATGTTTCTTTACTCTATCAATGTGATGAACTACGGTGAACTTCAAAGCCAATCATTCCCTACACTTTCGCGCAGTCCAATGGCAGTACTCTGTTGCACAAAGACCTACACCATCAGAAAGCATTGTGCACAAAAATGGACTTGTGCTAAAGTCGTAACCATCAAAGAAATGGTTAGAAATAGATTGTTTTCTTTGGGTATTTAGAGTTTCACATTTTTCTTGAGTATATGTTATTTCACCATATAAGGGCTGGATAGCTCAGATGGAAGAGCACTGGGGCCAATTTCGTAAAGCTCTGTGACGTGTCGCAACTCTGTTTGCAATGCGTAACACGTACAGTAGCAAACATTTCGTAGCCGATACATTTCACATTTCATATGTGACGCGTTCAACACATCGCAAGTTTCTTGGCAAATGGTGTGAAACACGTCATAGTTAAGATGTGTCTGTTGGTCATCGTAACTGCAGTCTACATGCACAAACCATACAAATTGAAGAAAATGGCGCTGATTCTAGTAGCAGAATGCAAAGCGCGATGAGACGAGAAAGGGTGTTTCGCTCCAGAAGGAGTCCTTTGGGTCAGATGAATACTGAGGAGATTGTATCAGCAATACTGCTTCACAGGAAGGCATTTTTGAAATCGTGGACAGGATTGAAAATCAAAATTAAAATTTTACATAAACGAAGGTACCGAAAATTGAACAAGACATAGGGCCTACATTACCTTTAGAAAAAAATGATTTATAAATTGGAAGAGGCTCTTATACATGTAGGCAGGACTTTGTCCGCTTATGTGCGGCTCCAAAAGCAGACGATATCCCAAACGTCAAATTGTTTGCCTCTCTATATGTGTACGTAGGTATATCTCTTCTCTTCCAATCTCTTCTCTTCTCTTCCAATGTTTTTTCAATAGCGACTGCGCAATGCCTGTTATCAGTAGCGAGTGTTGGTGCAGCAAACAGTCCTAGTGGCAAGAAAACTAGGCCCGTACAACAGCTTAAAACAAGTCAAAATAAATATTAAATGCATCGCCCCTGCAACATGTTTTATAAAAGGGATCGCACAACCAATCGCAGAGATGCGATACATCATAACTCGATTCTACGCTAAGTTGATTCTACGCTCACGGCAAGCAGAGCCATGAAATTGTGCCCAGGACTTTCTGCACATCCTTTGACTGCATACATATTTCTAGTGAGTGGGTAGAAAGTGACATGGGTACAAACTGACTAACAGCAGGAGCAATGCAATCAGCAACAAAGGTTTTGTGATATTTGTTCTCTATGTTTCATAGATGTGATATGATGGGAATGTACAATTCAATGAGTGTTTACCCTACTCAATGTAATTAGCACTGTGTGCTCGGTGCTTTTCCCAATTGCCTGCTGAAAAAATACAGGCAGCTCAGGCAGGATTCAAACCCGCAACTCCTGCTTTCTGCTGTAGACATCTTAACCACTTGACCACTGAGCTGGTCGCTGTCAAGTCTGCACTAGATTCTGCACAGATTCAAATCCCGCTCAAGCTTCCTCCTTTTTTTTAGCAGTCAATTAGGCAAAGCCCTGAACACACAGTGCTTATTACGCCGAGTAGGGTAAACCCTCATTGAATTTTCTGTTTGGAGCTTGGATTGTTTAGCAAGTGGGCAGTGTAATACTGTTGTATAATGAGGGAAATTGAAGGGAAACGTGTATTGAATTAGCTTTCAATGGACAACACTGAGTTTTGGAGAACTCCTTACCCCAACTACGGGGGGTATACCATTACAACTTTCTGAAAGCAGGTCATTTTTGGGTAATGCAGGTCTACTTTGGGAAGCTAATCAAACACATTGTTAGTGCGTTTTTGTGCTCAACAAATGGTAGTGGTACAGGGTAAGTTTGAGGAATTTTTGTAATGAAAATGTGAAGAGAATGTTATTTACTGGTAGCTGTTTTTATTATTAAAATGAATTAAGCAGGAATAGATCAGTGCCAATTGTAATCAGGTTTTAATTACAAATTGAACCCCTGATGGACAGTATCAGCTTTTATTGTTCGCCCCATTTAAAAAAATTTCCATGGACCATTAGGGAATGCCTTAAAGGAAAGACATGATTATAAATTGTTAACCCTTATCTTTCCATGCATGCAGGGTTTTTGTAATTGTGTGTTGACTTATTTATTTATAGATTCGGCATGCACTTGGATTAGACCGTTGCTACTTGACATTCTCAGCTGGTGCACCCATAGGAACGGACACTCTCAACTACTTCTTAAGCTTAAATATACCCATCTATGACATATACGGAATGAGTGAAAGCTCAGGTATAGTATGTAATGTACCGTAGTATGAACAGACTCAGCTCAAGGTAGATATTGTAACTACACACAAGATGCATTACAAGCTTTAATATATTGACCCTCTCTTGGAACAAAAGTAACCATTTGAATATCTGTCATGAAAATGTTCAATGCTCAAGGTCTTTTATCACCAAATACATTTTTTACAGGGCCACATACAATATCTATTCCGGATTGTTATAAGATGGGGAGTGCTGGCCATTGCCTACCTGGGGCAGACACAAAGATACACGAGCCTGATGAAAATGGCATTGGAGAGGTATGTATAGAATACACTGCAGACTTTTTAATTTGGAGTACATGTACCATGAATAGTGTGGGAAAAGGGTGACAATAGGCTTAAAAAATAAGGTTCTGAGTAGAATAAACTGCCATCCTGTTGATGGAATCAGACAGTTATTCAACTTGTCAAATGCATTTGTCATATTATACCCTATTGGTTTGTTACATCGTGCTTTTGTCAATATAAAAAAGGGGTCAACATCTTTTTGTAGTACTGATACTTTTGCACTCAATGTCAGCAGATGATTTCATGGATGAAAAGGTTTTTCTGAAGCTGCATGGTATGTGTGGAGGAATTGGTAACACTGGCCGTCTGTCATGGCTGCATGCCATCTTCCTATTGACTGGAGCAAACAAGCCAAGTGTCAGCATTTTGTTGACCACATGTGGTCCTGAAATGCATCAGTAATATGAAAAGTGGAAGCATTTAAGAGTGTGACTGTGGTAACACCCCCAGGAGAAATAGAATAAGGCCTTTGAATTGGAATATGCTGGCCCCTAAAGTGACCTCAGCATGATAAAGGGACAGATCAATTCTTCACTGTCTATGTCCATTCATATAGTAAGAACACCAAATCTCTGGAGGGATCAAATTACTTCCTAATGATCAATAATCAGTTTGGTTTCACTTTAGCCGCGTCATATCTTGTTATGTTATTTCTATGATCGTACAACATAATAGATATTTCAGTCTTAAAATGGTTGTGTTGTTACTTCCATGTTACTACACACCACAAACTTCCATCAATCACCCACTTGGAAGTCACATTGCTTTAGCTAAATTCTAGGTTATTTGATGCTGACATATCTTTTTATATAATGTAAACCAAACTGGTTGTGGATTGATAATGCTCTGAATTACTACTTTCGTTTAATTTCAATTTCTCAGTTTCTGGTCCAAAAGAATGTACATGTAACAAACAAAAATGTATTACAAATTGTGATACTAGCTTTATTTGTTATTACAATGCTTACAGTACTCTATTGGGCAACAATTAATGAAACAGTCATCGTTTTCAGCCGTACAGGAAAGGAAATGTATGGAAAACTGATGTAATATTTCAGAACTTTCCATTAAGATAATCTTTGTTGATTGATGGTATCAAATTGTATGTAATATTTGTTTGGAGTTTTGTATTCTAAATGGTAGTTGTCTTTGTTATCGGCATTTTGCAGAGCCTCTTGATTGTGTTTTGGTTCGCATTTTGGAAATCCAACAGGGGTGCTGTTGATTGTGAATTAATATTGTTTTTAGTTTGTTTCAATGTTCTGTGTTTTTGTTTATATAAACAACTGTACATGAATTGTTTCCCCTTGTGAAATAATAGATTAAATCAAATGATTGGCAAATGAGTATTGAGCATGATATATGCATAATAATAAGCAAAGTGAAAATATGCACTAAATGTTGATGGCAGGCATTTGCTGGGCTTGGGGAGCTGAGTGGGTACATGTCCAGCATGTCTCTTGTTTAATGCTGACTCACTAGACCGGTTGTGTTGTAATATGCAGGTGTGCTATAATGGACGCCATGTATTTATGGGCTATCTGAATATGGAAGAGAAGACTCGAGAAGCCATTGATGACGAAGGATGGTTACACTCAGGGGACCTGGGATATGTTGATGACAATGGATTCTTGTATATCACTGGAAGGATTAAAGGTATGTCCCAATAATGTAATCTTGCATGATCAAAACTAAACAGTAATTTTCAGACATCAAATATGCTCATGGATGTTGTTTACAGGTTACAACCATCTTTTTAATTTGACTACTGATCTCACCTTAAGCACCTTTTTAAAGTTCTTCTACCAGGGTTTTTGATCAGAGTGCCATTTTCATAAATTTCTAAGTGATTGGGAACAATACATATTTGTGAAAAACATCAATGAGGTATACTATGAGTCAAACCTGGCATAATTTGGACAGTGGAGCAGCTTTAGTCAAAGGATTACCCACCCATGTGTTGGCAATGGAGCATAGCATGGCTGTGCATGTGTACAGTGTATCCAGTAGCCCCTGAAGTGACAATGTTCACTGCAGACTAGCCTCCACTCAAGGCGGTCAAATCTTTGAGGTGGTCGGCTCCAACTAGGTAAGTGTACAGTTTGTGGCAAATAAGTGCTCATGTGCACTGCCTGTCTGACGACCATTGGGCTGTGAGAAATGCCAACACACTGTTTCCCATGGCAGCTTGCTACCTCTCGATCAGCCACAGTAAAGGTCCCACAATACTGACAATAGCACAATTGTTTTCGCTAATCTGGTAAATCATGTGGCAACTTGCATCAAAGCAGGTGTTTGTCATGGTTCATATTGCCTTGTTCTAGGTTGAAAATGGTCTGTGTTTAAAACTTGGACAACAGTGGTGGCTGGATTCAGAGGGCCTGGTGCATAGCAACACCAACAATGCACTGTATTCAGAGGTCACAGTGCCAAGTGGTTAAGAAGTAATGGACAACTGCATGTTGTCGTGAAGTATTTCGTGAAGCACATCAAATCATTTATACATGTACCGGTATGTGTTTTTTTTTCCTTAGAGCTCATCATCACAGCTGGCGGAGAAAATGTCCCCCCAGTCCCTATTGAAGACACCGTTTTGAATGAAACTCCAATCCTTAGTAATTGCATGGTGATTGGAGACCGCCGAAAGTTCCTGTCTCTTTTAGTCACCCTAAAGGTACATAGTAAATGATTTGCATCATGTACACAGCACATCATGCACACAAAAACATAATTAATTCACTGAATTTGTTTGTTAGCTCATTGCACATTTGATAAGTAACTTTGATTCATGTCTGCAGGTTAAGTTGGATGAGAATAGCCAGGAGCCAATGGAGGAACTGAATGGGGAAGCTCTGTCTATTTGTCAGAAACTTGGTAGTAATGCCACAACAGTTGCTGATGCTACACAAGATGAAAAAATACAGAAAATCATTCAGAAAGGTGTTGATGCCTATAACAAGCAAGCCACATCTCGTGCACAGATGGTCCAGAAATGGAAAGTGCTCGAGAAAGACTTTAGTGTTGCAGGTGGTGAACTTGGTAAGATTATTCAATGAAAAGTATATTTTTGTTAAATGCCTCATTGATCCAGCATGTCAATGTTAAATGTCTGCCCAAAACCCAAGAGTTCACTGAGGCATTGATCCTGTCTCAGCCCCCATCATGACCAACATATGTAGTACTCTTGTACAGTTTGGCTATTCACCACTTGACCTTGAATGTCTGTCATGATCAACCCTAGCGGTTTCCAGCTACCATATGTGAACTCTGTATATTGTTGTAAAAGTGGTCTTGTTCTCAAATTTGCATTATTATTAATATAACGAGAAATATATGTCTGTTGTGAAACAGAGCATAGAGCTTTTCCGCTTCTGTTTTTAACAAGTCATAGAATAGCTCCATTCCTACTCCAAAACGCATGTACATATTTTGTGCACGAAGCCTATGGGACTTGAGTGTGGTATTCAAAAATTCATAATAATTATAAACAATGGTCCTTTGGTTCCAAACTTTAGATTTAGAATGTCTAGCACGATAGCTAACTACATACCAAATTTTGAAATGATCGGCAAATGCCTTATATGTGTTTTAAAATCACACGTTTTGATGACGTCATGATTGCGTAATGTCATTTTGGCTCCGGAAGGTGTTTCTAAACCATGTCCCCAATAGATATCAAAGAAAAAATGAAAAAAATCTCGCTCATTTGGCCAAATATGCTCATTTCGATGTGAAAATCTGAAAAGTTCATGACCTCATAAATATTCATGAGATGACGTCACGGTCAATTGATGGCAATTTTTGGATACACCTTTTCCCAACTTAGATACAGTGCAAAGTTGAAACCAAACGAACTTGTACTTTTGCTTTTAATGGATTTTGAAATTTGCCCCTTTAAAGCAATGTCACGTGACACGTGATGACGTCATGATGATATCAAGGTGTTGAGGATCAATTTCAGCATGGGCTTTATGCATTTGCCACGTTTAAAAAAAATCCAAGTCTGTTCAATGACCAAAGTCGTGCTTACAAAACCCCTGTGCATTGTCTATGGGCTTTGGGGGAGAAGATGAAGAAAAAAAAATTCAGAACAAAAGATATAGCTTTTCCGCTTCCCTGGAAGCGGCGGAAAAGCTAAATATGAACATTAGTGTTTTTTGCTTTGTCAATTTTATGTCATTGTCTATCTTCATATTTCTTTTGTCTTCTTATCCATTTCTGCTTTGTCATTATAGCTGTAAGAAAGGTATCATCGGGCCCTTTTGAGTAATTTTAGTAATATCTTTTCATTTAGGTCATTCTAGTCAGCAAGAAGTTTGCAAAATATTGTTTAACCGTATATTTGTCAATTTTGTTATTTCTCCTAGGTCCTACACTGAAATTGAAGAGATCCTTCGTAATTAAGCAGTATGCAGACCTGATTGAATCCATATATGAATGAACCTCTGATGCTTGGATGCACAAATATGCAATTAATGATTACTAATAAGATTTAATGAACGCAAACAAATTGTTTCCCCAAAGAATTACACTAATGTAGACTGTACTAAAAATTGCCAATATCCATTACTTGAATATTAGCGATACCCTCAGCATCATAAAGGTCAGAAGCTTATTGGCCATAATACTATACATTATTCCCTGGTCAGCCTATCTGGTCCCACATTGTGTGTATACCGGTATGTACTATTTACAACAGCAGCATTGCCTTAATACATGTCAGCAATAATCATACCAGTAGGAAAACCCATAGCGATATGCTAAAATCCCTCACTGTTACTGTATGCTAGAATGCTGTGTAAGTTGGGTATAATTGTCAGAGAAAGAGAGCCAAGAGTGTTTTACCTTATTTACATATATCGCTAACTGTCCTAATCCAGGTGTTATTAATACTTATGTGGCCATGTATGCAGTGATATCAGGAATACATTGTAAAAATGACTGAAAAGTTGAGAAAATGAGGTAATTACATTAGTTTTCAATTGTGAATGACTTGCACTTGCTGGATACATATGATAGAGCATGTGCTGTACAATGTACATTAAATTACCTCTTCTAACTCAAACACATAGCCCAGCCATTATCAATCCAGTGTGTGTATTGTTTTGAAAGAGGAATACAAAATGGGTAGCGTTTCTTATAGCAAGCATTGATGTACATGAACTGCACATGTACTACGCCTACGGAACTGCTGTTATTAAATCAAGAATTATTGTATACAGGATTTCAGTCAAAAAAGGAAAGTTATGTTTACCACATTGCTTTCTATTATTCCCTTTTCTTGGAAGGTTTGGATAACTTGTACACATTACACATTTGTCAATGTAATATTTTTTAATTTTCTTTGGGTGTTATTGAAGATTGCAACATTAATTGGTTCAAAATTCATTCAATGTGTAAACTGACACAGCCCTGCCTTGTGGATTGATATTGATTTCGTAATGCTGTTGTTGGATGCAAAGCAAAACTACTGGCAGAGTGAATGAATGCAAAGCTGTTGAAGAATTCCTGAAGTGGATGTTTGGTTCCTTAGACATTCAAGCACCTAATTGCAAAGACAAAACAGTGTGCATGTTACACTTTGGGCTTGTGCCAATCATCTTCAGATTAAACACACAAACCAAATGAGATGGATGTCAGATGTACTGAGTTGTCTTATCATTTTGTCAACACCTGAATGAAGGAATACCTGCAATGTATTATTTGATTGTTTGTTTTGAGATTAACAATAGAAGAAATATTTGTAAATGTAGAATCTTCTGGCATTGACACATATTATACTCAAAATCTAGATATTATAACAAGATGTGAAAAGTTGAATAGTCAAACAATCCTATACCAAATCCATAGAACAAATCAGGTTATGTTAGTGTGCATCTGACCATGTTACAAAAACTCCCCAAGTAGCTTTCTGGTATAAACATTTGCAGTGCAATAAGGTGTGATGGTGTCCATGATAAGTGAATTGCATATACAGTATGTTCCTGTTTCAACTACTGGAAAGTTACAGGCAGTAACCATTCAATATTGAAATAAAAAGCTATAGGCATATAGAATTTATTCAATATTTATATCTGTATCACCAAGACTTATGTTGTCTATGTTAGATCATTTTTATTTAATTGTTGCTATAAAAGTTGTATGCCACATTGACTTTGCTTTACACAAAACCATTCATGGCTGCCCTTGGTAATTTGTTGAACAAGGAACAGAACCCTGAAAATTCAGATATGCTTTCTCTCCCGAGGCTGACTAATACAATGTACAGTACATGTACATGTATTCCACTTATTCTCAATGTTTGTATAGCCGTTGGAATTTTTGCCGATTATCTTGGATTTTCCTGGACAAATGAAGGAAATGGCCATTGGGCTCAGGGAAGAAGTAATTATACTGTACCTCGAATGCCCAATTTGTGAATGAGGCATTATCATGCAAATCAGAACGAGTTCATAATCTGTTCCTGTTTTACAAAACTAATGATAATTGTATCTTGAAGTTGAACTTGTTTAGCCCAAAGCACTTGAACATTTAATTTGGGTTCATTATCAGTCCTATAATCACCAACCTATTGAACAAAACCCTATTTCATGCAGCCGTAGTACTTAACCCTTTCGGTACTGAATTGCTGTTCAGAGGTGAAACCCTAGATACTGAATTAATAATTGACACTGCCTAGTGTAACAACTCCACAGCGTTCTGTAGGTCTGAGCCTTAAAGGCCCAATACGACATTGGGAAGATGAGGAAACATCGATGTCCACAGATTTCCTTCTAATTTACACAGTTTGTAGATGGTCATGATAGAATCCTCATGTTGAAATCTTACGGTCTGGGATGCTGTACTTCCCTAGAAATCTTCACTCAAACATTGACAAATGGAACTTGCAAGTAATAAACTATTTCTTACACTACAGAATGGTGCAAAAACCGTGACATTTTTTTGCCTTTTCTACTTTCTCAGATCACCATTTGAGCTAAAACCTTCGCAGGATTGCTATTTTGGGATGTTTAATGGTTTAACACACAAACTGTGGCAATCTTTTAACCTTTGCCAATATTGTATAGGGCCTTTAAGAACTATGTGGTGTTCTGTAGGGCTGAAAGGGTTAATTTGTGTTGAATTCCCAAAGGCTACAAGGTTCTTGGAATGGATTTCAGACCTAACAAACTTGTCATTTAAGATGGCACATTTCACAAAGACCATTTTGTGAAATGAAGACTATTGATCAATAAAAGTCAAACAATTTCACAACTACATACTTTATTTGTTTTTTGCAAATTGAACTTTAAATCTTACCATATAAAATAATGTTACATTCCACCAGCGTGGCAATAAAAGGTGAAATCATAAACTTATTTATTGCTTATTGTGCCAACAGCCCACACATTTATGCTGATCATCAACCAAGATCACACAAACTTGGTGCCTACTAAGTGTACTTGTTACATTTTAAATAAGTTACATTTTAAATAATCCAATTTATAGTTCACATCAAGCAATATGTAATGTTCAAGGATGTTTATTGAAGTGTTGCTGTTCAATCTGGCCAAAGTTTTCCCCCCGTCCAATGTTAAATAATATCTTATATACCATACATGTACCTACTCAGTATTCTTGGAGTCGTGATTTAATTTACTATTAAATGGAAAAATGGAATCAATAAAGCAGTATACTTGGTAGAAAAGTATTGTATCGATCTAACATTTTATTTTAGATGTAAAAATACATGGTATTTTACCTGTACGTACATAATAGTCACAGGAATTGGGAGTACTTTTTGAACAGGCTGCTGTAAATACAAGGCAGGCTTATATTTTGCAGGTTCTGCACATGAACACTGTACATGGAAGGTTTGCTTATGCATGTAATAAGCTCCCTCATCCAAGCGTAACTCACTTAAAAAATAAATTACATGTACAATTTAAATTGAAAACCTAATACTGTGTTTTCCTTTTCCATTTCATTTCTTTTACTTTCCTGTTTTTTTCCCCCACACTACACCAATTCCCCAGGAAATACATATAGACATCTTTTCACACCACAGTTTATACTTTCCCTAGCATTTCTTAGGGGAGTTGCATAGACCCAGGGATTTCCCTACTCTTCTAGGGAGCAGGGATAAGCACACTAGCACACTAACATCCAAGGGTTAACCTGAGTTGTGTGCTTTGATTGAGGTAAGAAATCTAGGAATCAAAGCTGCAAAAGCTCAGTCAATAGACATGGGTATGCCAGAACAGATAATTGGGGTACTGCACTGTTAGTAATAGTTTGCACACAACCATGTTTCTAGTCTCCCAGTACATGCTGGATTTGACCTTTCCTTCTGTCAACATGATTTCTGGAAAAACTGGTCGATAGTGTGAATCATCAGAGCAAATACCAAGGGAATTACTTTCCCAAAAGAAAGAAAATTTCCATTTTCAGGGAATAGGTCCATAGTGTGAACTGGCCTCAAAAGACCCATAATTTTCTCTTAACAACCAATAAAAAAAAATCACCATTCAGTGGTATTCAAAAGTAAGGTACAACGGTTTCAGGTATGGGCCCCCAAGTATTTACATTGTCCTACTATGTGGTAGTATTTATCTTGTTTGTTTTTGTTTTTGTTTTGTTTTTTCTTTTAAGGTTTTTCTTTTATGTTTTTTCTTTTAAGGTTTTTCTTTTATGTTTTTTCTTTTCAGTTTTTTCTTTTCAGTTTTTTCTTTTCAGTTTTCTGTGAAACATTTATCAAGAACCGAGGTTGGTACATTCCATGGGATGTTTAAACTATTCAGTCATGTGACTTCTTTAGTGGTCTTACTTGAGCCTTCATTATTACTTTCCTGCAGTCCAAATATATGTTTGGATAGAACGTCCTGGAATTTGAGCATTGATGTAACCATTTGAGGGATCATGAATGCTCAGCTGTTTACTCTCATCAAACCTGTCAAATAATTCAAGAAGATTAAACATTCTCAATATTAGAGCCAAACAAAGTTTGTCAAATAAGGATTTGAAATTTTCATTTGCAATTCCCACAGGGGCAGCAAGACTTCCAGAGAATTGCACAAGTGTAAACAATTACTGTTTATCCAATTTATTTATTGTGTATTTATCAAGTCAACAGCAACAGCAAGTATCGGGGTAGATATTATTGCTCAATTTGGGAGCATCAAATGTGGAAAAGGACAGATACACAGTGTATGGAGTCTCAACAGAAATGCTGTGCCTACCACAAAGCATAAAGACAAAGTCATGTTTTCCTTGATAAACCTTTAATCTCCTGGGCCGATAATCAGACTCAATGGAGTCCGATAGACTGTGAAGTTGAAGGGATTTGATGTAAACTCCATTATATGATCCTCTGCAGATGTCTTCAACTAAAATATTTCACTTGATTGTGTAAATGTTAGTGTGAAATTAATGAATGCAATTAAGTTACCTGTTCAAGACAACTGCTGCAAACTTGGAACCAACTGGTAGTTTGAAGGCCAGGCATTCCAGACCATTTGTATTGAACCTAGTCATTCCAACACGGACAGAGCCAGGAGGAATGAATTTGCTGGAAAAGAATTAGATACATAGAGTTTCATAGTTTTGGGTTTGGGTTTAGTTCTGTTGGCATGTTTACAAAGTCAGAGGAACATGCAGCATTCCTTTAAAATTTGTGTAGGTAAAACTTGCCCAAACCAATTATGTCCCATGAGAAATTTAAATCATTAGAACAAGAAAATAATTTGACAAAAAACACACAAGAACATACCTGAAATGACCCATATGATAAAACATTGGCTGTTTGTAGAAGACGTCATTCTGTGCGTCCACTATAATGGGGCTGTCTACCTCATTTTTAGCCCAATTTGGTCCTCCTTGCATGTTAAGGGCCAGATTCCAGTCTGTCCATCCAGTCACCCAGTTGTTCAAATCCTATTAGAAAAGATTACAAGCTTATCTTGGTAAAGGCAACAAGTTAACTTGTAAGTTTGGTGAAGCACCATGTGAGAATGATTTATCAAAACACAGAGAACAAACCAAAGAGATACTTCCCCAATGCTGCCATATAACACTACTACGTATTTGTATGAGATTTGAAGGTTTGCATGGTGAGAATAGCAGGATTAATAGGTTTGCGGTGACACCATGTAAATTCTGAAAAGTGTGGTTCTGAAAAGAACCGGAGGAACTCGACATGTTGAACAGTGTACTCTCCTGAAGATGAACAGAGTACACTGTTCGAAACGTTGAGTTCCTCCGGTACTTTTCAGAACCACACTTACTCACAACAGAGAATTTACCGGTACATGGTGTCACCACAAACCTATTAATCCTACCTGTAAATATAAATGTTTAAAAATTGCAAAGAAAAATAGACTGGACTGGAACTTGAACCTGAGACCAGTGGCTTTACATACCAGCGCACTTATCATCTGAGCTATCCAGCCCTTAGATTGCAGCCTTCCCAATAACTGCATATATCTCCAGGGATCACGCCCTCAGTTTTCAATCAGATCGAAACAACCAATTGTTGTAAACCTGGCTACAGTAGTTAGAGGATCACACAAAGTGAATTCAGCTTGTTCAATGTAAATCAACCAAATAAAGTAAAACAAAGAGACAAGGAACTTTTGAACAATTTTGAAAAGAAAGCATTTTAGCAGTGTTCAGATCAAGAAGCCTCTGCATCAATCTATGTAAACCCCAAAGCAAAGTGATTTTACAAGCAATATATATCAACAAAATACAAACAAAAGCCACTTCTGCATGTCGTGAATTAAGTGAACATACCTGTATAATGTCGTGAGAATATGTCTCTCCTCTTTCCCAGCTGCCAAGTACAACAGCTGGGGAATCAGGTAAATAACCATTACATGCTTCAGTTCCCAGTAGAAATACATCAGGAAACATATCATGGGTCTTGCTGAGTAGTGATGCATGGTCAAAGAAGAAGTCAAAGTACCAATGCACTGCAATGCCAGAGATGTATTTAGCTGCTTCAGCATCTGAAAGCACCTAAAGGAGGGGCATTACTTTTAGTAGTATTACATCTGCAAGATAACTCTATAAATAACACATTTCATGGACATGCATAACATTGTTCTTTGCTTAACCACTCCCCGCTTGGCCCATTTCAAGTGCTCACAACCGCCATACCAGGGTTTTTGATCAGAGTGCCATTTTCATAAATTTCTAAGTAATTGGGAACAATACATATTTGTGAAAAACATCAATGAGGTATACTATGAGTCAAACCTGGCATAATTTGGACATTGGAGCAGCTTTAGTCAAAGGATTACCCACCCATGTGTTGGCAATGGAGCATAGCATGGCTGTGCATGTGTACAGTGTATCCAGTAGCTCCCACACTGACAACCTTTCAACGCAGACTAGCCTCCACTCAAGGTGGACAGATGGTCGACCACTAACTGAATGTAAAGATTGTGATGAAGATAATTGGTGGAATTCCACTGCCTGTCCGTATGCTGCCTGTATACAGAGGTCCCAGCACAAATTGGTTCAAGATGAACATTTAAAAAACCCTGTAACATGTATCATGTACCTTTGACCCCTTCCAAAAAAATAACCCAAATGTATGCACCTTGCCCACTTCACGTCTCCCCATTTGGGGTCCGCTCTGCTTTAACTATGTGACAGGCTCTCCACAATTGTCCAAGTTTTATACAAAAGCTTTTTTAGCCTAAAACAAATGAATACAAAGTATGACAAAGACCCGGTTTCGACTCAAGTCAACAAATAAATTTCCACATTAGCGGCAACTGCACTATTGTGGGACCTTCACTGTGGATGATTGAGGGATAGTGCACTGCCAGGGAGACAGCATGTTGCATGTCATACAGCCCAACGGTAATTGGTCAGACAGTAGAATTTCACCCATTTCCTTCAACTCAAACCTGCTTGGTTGTGGGCGACCACCTCAAAAATTTGACTGCCTGGAATGGAGGCTAATGTGGGACCTTTTCTGTGGACATTCGAGGGACATGGCCTTGCCACGAGATAGGGTGTTGGCACACAGCCCAACAGTTGTCAGACAATGGAGGTCCACCCACTTTCTTCACCTCAAACTGTAGCTCTGTTGGGCTGACCACCTCGATGATTTGACTGTCCAGTGGAGGCTAGTCTGTAGTCAGAGGCTATCAGTATCAGTATAGGGGACTACTCACATCCCGCCACACTTTATTGACCAAACACAATGGGCCATTTTTTTAAAAGGATATTCCCTTGACAAAAACCACACCGATGTCCAAATTGTGCCAGGTTTGACTCACTTAGTATAGTATACCCTTATTGATTTATTTCATAGATATATATTGTTGCAAATTGTTTTAGCAAGGTTTGACTTTGATGATGCATTGCTCAACCCCCCCCCCCCCTATGACAGTCATGGGCACTGGCAACATGCCTGAAGCGCAGTGGTTACGATACATGCACAATTACAATGTAGTTAACATGTCTCTTTTTTCTAGAGCTGTAAGTATTCATGTAAACAAACATCTGTATCAAAGTAAAAACTATGTTACCTTTTGTGCAAAAGCTGGTAGGAATAATCTTTGATCATCCAGGATCATAATCTTAACACTGCCATAGCCAGCCTGTTGCAGAGCAGGCCCTAAATCCATCTTGATAAAATCTCTTTCCATCTGTGCGCTCAAGTACATAGCCTGCCATTTATTATCTGTACCACCTGCAGAGGGTTCATTCTCTATAGTTAATCCCCACATGCTGAGATTGTGCTTCTTGTACTCGTCAAGGAACCTGTATGAATATAAGTGTGTGTGCTTGTGTAAACATTAACAATGTGACGATCAAATGATAATCAATAACTGGAAAGTGATTTTAAAATGTAGCAAACTGCAAATACTGACTTAAATGATCAAAAATGCTGTGAAACTAAAAAAGAGAAAAACTCAAGAACTAGAAGCGGACAATCAATTATTGCATATAGACATTGTAACAGCTGAAGTGTGTTAGGGCAAGATGCTAGTGCATGTCTGGCTAGAATCCTACCCCTCTTCAATCAATACAAGGTTAATTTGTAATCAAGTACGTTGAAAAATCACTTTATTTAGTAAGAGGGATGTGTTTATACATTCTTCATGTCATGATATCAAATGTAAGATGTATTACCTGACAAAGTAATTTGCCCATGTCTTGTGGTACTTGTCGCCAGCTTGGCCCATCAGCTGACCTCTACCATTCATTTCTTTATTTGTTTTCATCCAGGCTGGTGCAGACCAGGGAGATGCATACAGTTTGATATCTTGATGAGACATGGCCAATGCACGTTGAATTACAGGTATCTAACATAAAGCAAACATGACAAAAACATTACAGTCACAAGGGATCAAGACTAGCATGAATCGTATGGGGGTTTCCTCAAAAGAAAACTGACTCAGTGAATACTACTATGCACAAGGTACTACAACATGCTATGTGGATGGTTGGGACCAACAGCAGATTTCCATGAATTGTACATGTTTAATATTTGCCAATTAGAACAATAACAAATTCAAGCAATATTTAACATGGTTCTTGGCGAAATGTGGAGAACTCAGGTTTTTTTTTAGGTCTCTATTGGAACAGACAATGAATAACGGAAACAGACATTGGCCTGGCAAATGACACTTGCAAGTGGTACATGTACAGTACATGTACATGTACAGTACCAGCGTACATATAAGTGCATCAGCAAAAACACCCAGCCTACAACTTCAAAGAAGCCAAGATGTAATTTCTAATACAGCCGCAACCTTAACTCAGGTCAATTGGTATGCCTGACAACATCTCCATGAGCATACCCTGCATGCTCCTTCCAGGGAAGCATAGACTTGAATCATGCATGTGTGCAAACTGCTACACGGGCCACATACAAACCAAACCTTAGGAATCTACTTGGCTCATATTCGATGAAAACGTTCTTTTCATGTTAACATTTTCATGTTAACATGAAAAGCAAAGTTTCCCTAATAGTAATCTGCACAGTTTGGTTGGGACCAGGAAAACCTGCATGTCTTTTCCAGGATCTTGTAATGTTTGTTCATATATGTACTATAGGCACACTTACGTTTGTTAGTTGCCAAAATCAAAGTAATTATTTACTGGAAAACTTGCATGTACAATTCCACAACTAAATTGTAGCTTACATGGAATGTTTCAAGGGTTCCATTTTTGTTAATAACTTGCCTCAGTTTTTCGTTGTCAAGAACTGTCCCTTACACATACACATTGTACATGTATATATATATAATGCCAATTTTATTTTTCAAGGCTCAGCATATAAGCTGCCTGGTGTATATGTATAACCCAAAGTAAAAAAAATTAATGATCAAAATCAATACGTAAAAGCAACGGCTTATATTCCCAAAATGACATGCACAATTAAACAGAGGGTTCATCAAAGATAACTATTTCAGACGAAAAGTTGAGGTTTTGTATGCCACAAAGCGTGCAATCATAAAAGCACTCTTCACTGTCAGATTTACCAATGGATAACTTTTTCTGATGCACTTTTGCCAATGTCCTGTGTTGCAATGCATACCTTGTACTTGATATCTTCTGTAGCTAAGGAAAAATTGCGTAAAGCAAAATCATCAGGTACATCATCATAGGAGTACTCTCCAAGTGAGAAGTCACAGCTAGCCATGGGGATTCGACCAAGTGTATACGCGAGCCCTTACAGGAAGGAAACAAAAAAAAGCAAACTTACATTTACTATAATGTACTCGCAAATCATATTCAATTGATGTTCAGATGTGTGACACATGTATCCGGAGGCTCTACAGCACAATTACCACAAGTGTGACATGAAAAAGACAAGAATGCTCATAAACACAAAATGATTGGGACAATTACACCCCCACGGGTTAATAATATTATATCCTCACCTTGTGTGGAGAAGTAAGACTTGAGTAGATTATCCTGGGCATTTCTGGACAGATTTAGGATATTCATAGTTGCAGAGTCTGTAAATGCTCCTCCAAATCCCAAAATCGTCTGATATTCTTCAGAGCCATTGATTCTCAATAATTGTGTGTTGTCTATACATGAGAAAAACAAATCAAAGTGCATGTACATGAATATGTGTACAGTTTGGTCATGTTTTTTTTGCTTTGAAAATGTAATTCAATGAAGTTTGCATTGTACCGGTACATGTGCAGGTACATTGTGTATACTACACTTACCTGCAGTCACCATGTATCGGTATCTGCACACTATGTTAAGTACTTGCAGCACCAATTGTAATGGCTCTATTGTAACAAAAAGCTCAAGTGACAGGCATTTAGATACAGTACTTATTGTACACAGTTCCAGGCACTGCTGCATTGCTAAAATGAAAATCACAATATTGTGATCAAGGCTAATGTACATGTAAATGTACCCATATATGATAAGGTGAGAATTTGCATTCACTTCTAGACTGATTTGGGGGTAATATAGGAAAAAGTCATCACTTTCCACCCTACGGTAACTTCTGGATGTCATCTATTTCAAGTCTCACATGAAAGCTGTCTGCTTTGCTACATGTTTGGTCAACTCCAAATACCCTGAACATGAACATTTCATGAACATCTCATAAATGACATTTGCCTACAAAGTAAAACACTTCTGCACATGTGTGTATTCAAGTCTCCTTCTAATCTTTTACATTTGACCACTTCCAATTTGTACACTGTGTAATCATGCACATTGTATGAAATTAACACTCTACACTAATTTGAAATTTTAAAGTTACCATCAAAAATTCTGAGAAGTCATCACACACATTCAAAAACATTTTAGTCTTTCAGACATTTAGCAAATCAATATTCAATCCAACAGTCCTCTACATCCCTTGATCATTATTGGGATCAGGGCCAAATTAGCAAATACACCTGTACAGGTCTGCTAAGCTTGAAATTCCTTGTGTGAACAGGTCACAGGATTAAAAACAAGATCAATTGCTTCTGTCTTGAATCATATTCTTTCCATTAACAAAAGTTTTGGTTGGCAAGGTGATCCTATATGATGCTTGTGCTTAAGCAAATTGAAGTACTTAAGTGGCTTTATGAAATTGGCACTGCTGGTTATATTGAGATTAAATATTTACAGATAATAAAAACTGGAGCCAAGTAAGAGAATATGAAACTATAGCTGCATTTGCATTAGAAGATGGTTACATTTAAAAATGGTAACTTTTAGTACCACTGTTCACACTTTTTTATTCCTAAAATCTAACCAAGTCAACAGAAACAGCAGAAACCATGCACAGGTCGTGCTTATTGTCCAGCTGACATTTGAGCTGGGGTTTTATCGAGTGCCGTTTTCCCAAGTCATGCATTCACACTGGACTAATTGACTTGGTAAATGAGACCCGATCAATTTTCCTGGACAGAGGTTGGTGGCATTAGCCAGTTAAAGTAACCACTAGACTCAATTAAAGTAATTTGGAGTGGAGTTAAAATGGGTCAGGTGACCATCTTGTTATTGAGTTTTACCAAAACAAGTAAAGTGCAAATTTTAAAAGGCTTTATGCCTTTAGTGCATTTGAAAACATGGCATAAGACTATTCTGTAAAACAAATTACCTTATATATTGAGTAGGACTTACACACGCATACATGTACATGTATGTACATGAAAATCCGTTAAAATTACAAATACATTAAAGTAATAATGTTTATGCATGCACCTGTAAGATTTGATTCTGCTGAAATTGGATGCTGAATCTTGGCAAATCTTGAGTCCTTTTTACTACTCGTTACACACAAGAACGTCTTGGATGGAATATCTGGAACACTTTGGACAGTGTCACAATAAGATGCGTTGCACCGACACACAAATGATGTGGAGTATGGGAAGAATTTTCTATCACATTCATAATCTGGAAAATAAAAGTAAAAGTGAAGAAAACACTCACCACATATGACAATAATGATGATATTTTAACATTTCAAAATTATACTTTTTATTAATAATTATGTACACATGTATAATACTATACACGTACACATGGACATGTATGCCCATTACTTCCCTGTCATGGTTGTACATTAGTGAACCGTTGATTTACATTATTTCAAGACAATTCAATTAACTGCATTGCAGTGGTTTTTTTTCATGTGGACTGGTGCTGTTGTCGAACTGATATTTTTATGCCATCATATTGCATATATGGCAATGTCGACATAACATCTTGTCTTTCAATGAGAAAATATATTAATCTTGAATGGCAGTATCTCAGAAATGAGAGGATCAAAAAATGCTAAAAGAGCAGTTCATAGTTGCTTAATCGTGCTGCAAAATAAAAGTTACTTGACGCAACCAAACAAATCTTTCATCAAACTACCGATGTATACTAGTGCACATCACCATGAACCATGTGCATCTGTATGTTAGTGTACACGTACATGTGCATTGCCAGTTTGCCACAGCTGCATACCAGTCTGTCTGAGATTGGTAAAATATGTGTTTTTACTTGGATGAATTTTAAACTGGATTTTTTCACTGCCAGGAATATATATTGAGGGGATAGGGTACATTGAGGAAAATGCTGAAGTACATGTACACCAGGCAAGGGTAGCTTGACATGGATAGAAGCCTTTATTAGGCCTACTACCAGTAGACCAACATGTGTTGTCTAATCATCTGTAAAGTGTCAATCAAGAGCGAATTCTGAGTGGGAAAATAAACCACAAAAGAAATGAATGGTTCAAAAGTCTATATTTCAAAACATTTTCACAGAGGTTTTTCCACACTCTACTTAAAGGGGAATGCAACCCAAGAAATAAAGTTTGCTTATCTGATTGGGTGTTTAAAAACAACCTACAATTACCTACATTGTATGAGTCACTCACGTTATTTAATGAAGAGTGAAAATTCATGGAATTGTTGGCCAAATTTACGTTCCCGTACGTAGCCATCTTTTCTAAGGTGCCGCCGCTGTTTGCCGACACAATAATCTCTATTTCTTATGCTTTTGATTATTTTCAAAGGGACATTGTTTGGGTCCACATCGGTATCGTTTGGAACTGGTGTAATGGTTGTCACCAACTCAGCCTTAAATTCCCAGCATTTGTGACATTTACATGTACAGTTGTAAGTACAGTATTTGACTGTCATGAAGGACCTCCTTTTAATTTCCCGTGTGAGAGTAGCTTTAAGCAGTCGCTTTCTGAAGAGGCAAATGTAAAATATGCATTTTCTAAAGAAAAGCCAGATTCAGGAATCTTACATAAATTAATGGGGATGATTGAACAAGTTTGTCAACCCAAGTTTTTTTTAGTATTGTATATCACTAGGTATGCTTAAATTTACTATAATTGGTATAATTGATGATAGGGGGGGGGGTAAAGTGTAAAGTGATATTTAAGGACTTACCATCAACATTAATTTGATGAGCTGCAGCCTGAGACTGCCCTTGGATGACAAGAACATGTATGGATAGAAATATCCACACCATCAGTATCATCTCTTTATTTGCCATTATCAAATCACGCTTGACTTCTGCAAGGCAATCAAATTGTTTAAGAATGTAATTCTGCATGTACATGGAGACTTGGAGTGCACTTTGTGGTTTGCTTTAGTTACTAAAATTCATGATTTTCACTTCCAGCAAATGATCAATAGCCCCTACATGTAGGTTAGAGACTGTTCACTTCAGTTACCCTAGTCTTGGCTGACAGTGCAAGCAAACAATGACAACATTGTTCCACATCCATGCATACAAGTCATGTACAGACATACATTGTACATGTATGTGTGCATACTGTGTGAGTACAATAATATACATGTACATGTACGTAGAATGCACACGTACACACATTACATGAAGGTATACAAGTACAGGTACAGGACCATGTGGCTTGTGTCAAAAACATCTGCTCAGATGGCTGCAAAAGAACAGCATACATTGCCCTCATAAGATCCATTCTGGAATATGGCGCTTGTGTCTGGGACGGTGGGACGCCTACTTAGGGAAGACTATTGAATGCCTAGAAGAAGAAGAAACTCAACACAGAGCTGTCCGATTCATCTGCAGTAACTGCACATCAGACAATCAAGGCTCAATCACCCTGATCAGAGAAAACCTATATCTGCCAACTCTTGCCTCAAGATGCTAAAACTTAACACCCTTCTTCAAAGTGGTCAAGGGCTGGTCCCTGGCCTACCTGCAGATAACTTCTTCACTAAAGCAAGACCTAAACGTACCAAATATCAAAGCCAACACTCCCCCCAACAGATTTGAAAATTTAAACACAGAAACTTGAGAAAGTTTCTCCTACTCCTAGGATCTAAACGTCAGGCCCTCCTAATTTTTGATATACACAATTTTTTTTCTTTTTAAATCATACTTTGTACTAAACAACACACTAGCATGGAAGTGGGTACCCAAACCTGCCAGTGCATTGTGATATCATCGATTTGCGTACATAAGTTCAGTTTAGAATCAAAGATGCCCATCTGCCTATCTTTCGGCTCGACGGACAGGAGACCTCTTCTCGATCAACTACGGGGATATTTCTCCTTTTTTCCCAAATGTGAATAAACAAAATGACCAGTACTTATTTGAATCTGCCATTCTCACTGAATCCAAGAATGGGTGTACATGTATGTGACAGTTTCATAGTTGTTTTGGGGGTAAAATATGAGGATTTCAGTCGGGGATAGTACAAAATAATTAATGGAAGACTTTGCCTAAAGAAGAACCTTGGACAATACAGTCGCCCGACCCCTCAACTTTTTTTTAAAAGAGCAACTTGTAAGGTCCAAGTTACTCAGACTAGGAAAACTGTATATTATTAGTTTTACACATACATGTCAAATTTTTGGGGCAAGTGGTTGTGCCAAAAAATATTGTCTATATAATAGGTGGTCTTTTGCGGAATTACATGAACATGTACAATACCGTAGATACTTTTTCCACCCTTTTTAGAGTGTAGATAAAACTAAACTTTATTTTGCCGGCACTCAGGGCATTCTTCTGCAAATGCTATTTTGCCATTCCCTAATTCGGATTGACCAATTGTTATTACGTCATGCTGGCCTTCTTGCTCTAAATGTTTTTTTTGCTGAAGGAGCAAAAAGGCCAGGATGATGTAATGAAAATTGGCCAATCAGAATAAGGAAACAGCAAAATAGCTTTTGCAGAAGAATGCCGGTTCCAGCAAAATATACACTTCCTAAACCAAAATCAAAGTTATAATCTTTCTGAAGTAGTTAGGGGAATGTTGTAGTTTAAAACCTTCACTATAAAAAAGTTTTGGGAGAACATAAACCCAAATCAAACCACCAATTGTTATGTAGACAACATCCATGGTCTGGCACAAACACCTGGCAGGTTATATTCACCCGCCAAAGGCATTCTTCCCACAAATGCTATTCATCCGGTCCCTTACTTTTATTGGCCAATTGTCATCAAGTGTTGCCTGCTCTCTTGCCCAAAAATTATTCTTAAGGAGGTCGTTCCTGAATAACCTTTCTGGCAAGAGAGCCAGCATGACGTACCTTCATTAAATGACATTTTGCCAATCAGGGTCCGGATGAATAACATTTGAGGGAAGAATGAATGTTGCTGCAAAAAAAGTGGACTTACAAAAAATGTAGTTTCCCTAAAACAAAAATCATGATTTTGTGGCGCAAATGTGTGGTGTATATATGCAGGAATAGTGAAGTGCATGTTCTGTACACAGTGTTTGCTGACACTGCTGACCGCCGTCTGGTTGACAATAAATGTAGGCTACATGTATGTTCAAACAGTGTATAGTTTAAAACCAATCAAGTTAAAACGCCTTCTAACCACAGGGGCAAGTCATAAATTTGTGCGTTCATATACAGCGTACATTTTGTACTACAGCAAGCAGTTAAAACCGGTTTGGTTTTATTTTCGGTTTTAAAAGGTTCCACACTCTGCCCTCATCCACATGTAGTACTACTACAGTAGTACTACTACAGTACTACTCTACTAAGTACTAGTACTTAGTAGTAGTACTAGTACATGTAATGATGTACAGTCCAAGTTACTTGGACCCTTACAATCGCCCTTAAAAAAAATATTAGGGCGATTGTAAGGGTCGAAGTTAATAGGACTAGTACTAGTACTAGTAGTACTAGTAGTAGCACATGTAGTACTACATGTACAGTGTATTGACTGTACTACATGTACAGTGTACTTGTAGTGAGTGTACTACTACACCTGTACTACTTTACCGTCTTTAGTAATACTAATAGTATCGTGGGAACCCCCGTTTTCGACGGTACACGTTTTTGACGCTTAGCCTTCTAACCCACATCGCACGATGAAAGTACCAAGAAGGAGGAAATGTGTCTCTGGAGTGACATTGGGAAAGGTCATAACTGAAGAAGCAGTGAGAAAGAGGATTTTTTTTTAAACGTCACAAAAGAAGACATCAACCAGACCAATAAGTTTTAAGCATATATTATGAATGATTTGAGGAAAGTGTTAGAAGCAGTGTCGAAAAAAATAACCAAAGATGAACACACAAAAAATTATTTTGCATTTGGCTGCACTGGGACACCTTACTAAACACCACCGACGAAAATAGGTGACGATGCTTACTGCGCGGTGTGCCGCGGACGTCAACAAAACCGGGTAATCTTACGGAAGTGACAGGCTTGATCAACCTTCTCTATGATTATTCTAATAGTAATAGTCTGTGGTGTGGAGAAAGTTACTGAGACCTCTGTTAGTGTGATACTTTCGTCCACATTTGTTCAGTTTGAAGAAAAGTCCTTATATCGTCGAAAACCGGTTACTGGAGGATATATATACATGTACACAATTTACCGCATTTTGGCTCGTCGGACGGGAGAGATTCTTCTCGATAACCTGAGGGAAAATTTCTCCTTTTTCCCCAAACGTGGGTAAAACAAATGACCAGTTTTGAAATCGGTGATTCTCACTTAATCCAAAGATGGGTGCGTGGGACGGTTTCACGGGTGTTTTCGGGGTAAAATCTGGGGGATTTGGTCGGGGGTAGTCATGGAGTCGAACACATAGTTAGTTTGACGGGATTCCGAGCAGTTTTTCTTGGACCCTACATCTCCCGAAATCTCAAAATTTTTAAAAAGGGCGATTGTAAGGGTCCAAGTTACTCGGACTATAGTACTACTACTTACTAGTACTAGTACTTAGTAGTAGTACTACTACAGTACTACTACTAGTACTACTAGTAGTACTAGTAGAGTAGTAGTACTAGTAGTAGTACTAGTAGTAGTAGTAGTACTAGTAGTACAGTAGCACAGTACTGTACGTACTGTAGTACAACTAGTACTTAGTAGTAGTACTACTACTAGTACTACTACTACTAGTTACATTACAACTTCCATTGCTCAGTCACCCGAAAATAACCTCACCTTGTCACCCTGTAAAGTGTAATCTCTGTTCCCACGTTGTGGAAGAAAAGGTTTAACTTCAAACAAAATACAGGTTTTTGTAAAGCTTAAATCTGTACGACGCAGGTTTTTCCCGTTAATACAAATGTACAAAAGTACAGTTCATTCTCCGCTGCATTCTTCCAGTTCCATACATGTGGGTGTACTGTGTACTGCACTGTTTCTCCAACTGTGATCCCCCTTCTCTGCTGCACGCACACGTACATGTACATGATATGTTCTGTACATAATTATACGCGCGAAGGTCGTGTCCATGGATGCTGGGATCGAACGAGCCAACAGGCGACTGACTGCACGTGAGATCGAGACTGCACGTGACTTTTTCGTACAGCACATTACCACGGACGTAAACAATACGTCCGTGCACATTACATGTGCAGTTTACCTGTATCGTGGGAACCCCCGTTTTCGACGCTTAGCCTTCTAACTCACATCGCACTATGAAAACAACTCCGTATAACGATCTCAGACTTCGTATCTTACAGTTGGTTTCCTGCTCTTGTCCGTCGCCGAAAATGTGGAAATTTAAGGCTTTTCCAGTAGGCCAAACTCGTGTTATTCAAAAAGTTGCTATTTTGGGGTCTATTTTCCTAGGTACAAAATTGGCAGTTGCTTCGAAGCTCCAGTTTTCTTTATTGTTGGTCCTAAAAAAAATCTTAGTGTACCATAACAAACCCCAACATCCGTAGAAAAAAAATATATCACGCAACTTGAGGCAGTCCGTTCAGGGTAAAAACCAAAGACCTGTTTTTTCCTCCAGGTCTATGGTAAAAACTATGGAGCCTCCTATAGGGCGTCTCGCTTATATATTTTTTTTAATTTATTTTTTATTATTATTTAAAGACAAAAAGTAACATGGCCCAATAGGCTTTTTTTTTAAATGAACAAAATAAAAGGGCAGCTAGAGAAAGTACCAAGAAGGAGGAAATGTGTCTGTGGAGTGACATTGGGAAAGGTCATAACTGAAGAAGCAGCGAGAAAGAGGATTGTGGAGTTTTTTTTAAACGTCACAAAAGAAGACATCAACCAGACCAATACGTTTTAAGCATAAATTATGAATGATTTGAGGAAAGTGTTAGAAGCAGTGTGGAAAAACAAAAGCAAAGATGAACACAAAAAAACATACAGGGAAGAATTTTACAGTGCCACACAGCATTTTGAGTTATTTTAAGAATTTATTTTGCGTTTGGCTGCACTGGGACACCTTACTAAACACCACTGACGAAAATAGGTGACGATGCTTGCTGCGCGGTGCGCCGCGGACGTCAACAAAACAGGGGTAATCTTACGGAAGTGACAGGCTTGATCAACCTTCTCTATGATTATTCTAATAGTCTGTGGTGTGGAGAAAGTGACTGGGACCTCTTTTAGTGTGAAACTTTCGTCCACATTGTTCAGTTTGAAGAAAAGTCCTTATATCGTCGAAAACCGGTTATTGGACATGTACAGTACCTGTAGTACCATAGAGCTCTATGACATGTACTGTACATGTATCCTCCAATAACCGGTTTAACTGTAGTGTAGAGTCACTTTGCAGACCGGCAGTGGAGTGAACCACACGCGCTATTTCTACTCCAATTCAGTCAAGTTACTGCCCTTTCGCTTTGGTCTGATCCACCCTTGGTTGTTGAAGTTGTTGTTTTTGACCTGTAACCGGATTTTTATACTGTGTTGGTCTTGAGGGTCTTGTTGCCTTACCTCATCCTATAGTTGGTCTTGTTGCTTAACCTCATATTTTATTATTGGTCTTACCTCATCCTATAGTTGGTCTTGTTGGTCTTACATCATTTATTATTATTGGTCTTGCGGGTCTTACCTTATTTTCTTGTTGGTCTTATCTCATTTTGTTAGTTTTTTCGGGTCTCGCCATACCTTATTTTTATAGTTTTCTTCTTGACCTATCCCATCTTAGGTGATTTTCTTATCTTCCGACTGTCTGATTTCTTCCTTTCCTGCTTTCTTTCTCTCTTACTCTCTTACTCTCTTTGTCTCTCGCTTTCTTACTTTCTTACCTTTCTCAGTCTCACCTCTTTTTTTTGTGTATTGCCAGTGAGAAGAGATCTGGTTAGTCTGGATGAGATTTTTTGCATTAAATTTGGTTTCGCTCTTTTTGGATTTAAACACGGTTGTCTGTCCCTATTTATTGAAATTCTCTCCTCGCGACTTGTCCCACACTCGATCTATAGTTTTTTTTGCAAGTGAGTTCCCCAAACTCTTCAGTATTTTTTTCAATTAGGTAGCGTGCTCATTTTTCAGGCTACACTGCCTCCAAAAGACACCATGGAATGCACTCTGTTCTCATCAAGTCATTCATATCAGCCTTTCGGAAGTTAAAAACAGGACGATGCATAAAGGCAGGTTTTTTGAAAAATCTCCATTATTTCACTGCCCGTAGTAAATTCACCTTTTCGTTCCTGGCTGCTGAAGCCGCCACCGTACGTATCGTAATCTTATTGTAACTCATGAATGCGTAGATATTGGCAAAAACTTTTTGCCCTTTGACCTCCTGCATGATCCAAGTTGACCCCATATTTTGTCAAGTCGTGAACTCGGGAGGGAAGATTTCTGCCTCTATTGTTCACGACTGTGACCACGAGTTACCAGACGACGGGATCGCCTCTTCACGACTAGTGAGCTCGTGAACACAGTAATCACCATTATAGCCTATTGTAACCACGACGTATTCGAAATAAGGCTTACAGGCTCGAACTCAGACAGGCTGATCGTCTCCGTCTGACAAAACATGAAAATCCAGGTTTTTGTTTGTTTTCGAATCTGAAGGTTTGTTGGCGAGATCAGTAGGCCTACAGGGTATTCCCCAAGAAACTGGGGCCAAACGCTTGTTCTTAGATGCCTGTGGCTGTGATATTATAACGAGTAAAAATGATAATGACCGAAGCTATAAGCCCGAGCCTAAACTTTCAGTTCGTAAACGGCCTATAGGGAGTTTCGACGGAAACGAAGGCTTAGGCTCAGGCTCAGGCTTCGTCTCTGTCTGACAAGACCTGAAAATCCAGGTTGTGGTTTGTTTCTGAATTTGAAGGTTCGTTGGCTGGATAGGTGCACAGTATTCACCAAGAAACTGGGGCCAAACGCTTATAGCTAGATGCCTGTAATAATAGTAAGAACAAAATAATAATGACCGAAGCCTTCATTTCGTAAATGGCGCCCTCAACTGTTGCTTTATTTTGGTCGGGTACCCCATGGACCATAGCACACTGTAAAATGTAGTCTAGGCTCTAGACCGTGTTATCGTTTTATCGTTTGGATACGCCACCACAAGAGGGCGTTCTTTCGCAGCCACCCGTCCGCACGCTCGCATGTCCGCCCGCACGCACGTCCGCACCACTGAACGCACGCACGCACGGCTTGGCTTCGATAACACGGTCTAGGGACTCTCCTAATTTTTCCCCCCGAAAACGGGGGGAAATTAGTGCGCGTGCGCGACTTCGTCGAATAATTTACTCCTCACGCACGCGCACACACGAGACGAAAATGCACAATAGACAGGTAGCTGCCTGGATTCGCTACTGGCTGGAAGTTTGTGTTTGCGCAAACAATGTATTATTAATGCTGATCGTGGAGCTGAGAAGTTGTCGGCGCGCAGCAGTTACTTGTATTTGTTTTAAGTTGTAGTAATTTTCTCGCACTTCACTGGCAAGAAGTCATGGCGGATAAATTGCCAGGCGGGGGCCGGCAACCTTGTGGGCGATGGTGCCTGGTATGTGGGAAACAGCTTGTAACATGCAGGAAATACCTCTCGATTAAACCTTCAAGCATTAAGGTCAGACGTGAACCCCAATTTTTGTCCGATTTCATCGGAATGATTGGAGAAGAGCCTCAGGAGAGCGGTTCCCACTACATCTGTGAACAATGCAACACCCAGATCACAAGGGTACGTCAATCCCATCGCTTTGCCCATCAAATCAAGGAGCAGTACATGGACACCAAAAGGAAGAGAAAAGAAAGGCAACTGAGCTCCCAGTCTCCTGCAAGTGGAACGCCTCAAGCACAACACAAGAGGAAGGCTGCACCGTCACCTGCTGGAACCCCGTCCCCACGCCGAGTGAGTATTTACCGTTTTTTATTTAGTTAAGTTTCACGTTTGATAGGCCTTAACTAATTAGTTAATACATAATTGTTAATACTACCTAGTACTACTACTAGTACTACACTAGTGTTGGGAAATGGGTTTAGCCTTGGGCCTCACTGTGTTAGGGATGAGCATTGGGTTAGACATGGGGTTAGGTTTCACCTTGGAAACCATAGCAACATGCCCAACCAAACAGACTACCAGGCACTCAAGGAATGGGACTCAGGGATGGCACTGTCTTGTGTAACTACTGGCAGATTTATGTGCTTGAATACTAATTTGCATATACTCTTCACTCCCAAGCACATTGTTTCCCTACCCTCTTTACAAACATAGGGCTGACCTATTTTAATTAATGATTTGCCTTACATTAATATTAACTCATAAATTTGGGTTATTGTGATGGATAATTATTTCCCCTGTTCATTTATCATTGTATAAGTTTTGGGCTCAATTGGATTTTGAAACAAGGTGGTTATTCCAGTCATGGGCGAATTGATATTTCGTCCCGTGATTTCACTGGAATTTGGTATAAATTTTGGGGACCCGCCCAGCCTCTCTCTCTCTCTCTTTGCTACTGACGGGGACTGGAGGTGCACTGAAACTGAACTGAGCTGACTAAATTCTGCTGATGGAGTGGAGGCAAGCTGCGGCTGAAATCCTCTGAGTGAGTTTTTAGTTTTGATAATATTTGAGTTGTCCCGCTCCATGTCCTTGGCATTTGAGGTAACTGTTGGCTGACCTCGGTGCACAACTTTTTGGCACATGGTTCACTGCAGGATAGTGGCGGGATAGGAGAGAGCTGGCTGGTCTGGGGGTATTTTCTGTCGCCAAGCAAGATTAAAGTTCTGGAACAGTACATGTCGGTTCGACTTTCGATCATTTTATGAGTTCTCACCCTCACCCCGGGAGGACTTCACAGCCCCCCACCGGACAGGAGGCCATCGCCCCTGAACCATGACACTAGTAAAGTAGTAGTAACTACGAGTTCTACAAGTACAAGTAATTTAATACTAGCACTAGCACTAGCAGTAATAACACGTAGTGCTACTAAGCACTAGTACTAATATTAGTAGTACTAGTAGTAGTAGTAAGTTACTAAAACTACTACTACTACTAGTACTACTACTACTACAGTACTAGTACTACTACTACTACTACTACTACTAGTACTAGTAGTAGTACAAGTAATTTAATACTAGCACTAGCACTAGCAGTAATAACACGTAGTGCTACTAAGCACTAGTACTAATAATAGTAGTACTAAGTAGTAGTAGTAAGTTACTAAAACTACTACTACTACTACTACTACTACTACTACTACTAGTACTAGTAGTAGTACTACTACTACTACTAGTACTAGTACTAGTACTAAGTATTAGTACTTCTGTACTAGTACTTTTTATTTTAGTAATAATCTGACTAATTGCTTATCCCTTTCGGGCCTAGAATAGTACTTAAGTATAGTATTGATGAGTGGCCCATAACTTATAACTTTAGGCTGTAAGGCATAAGTCTCTCCAGCGTCCCCTGTCTTTGGCCACAGTTTTAGGTTCTTTTCAAGATTTCAATCCCATCTTTCCTCTCTTTTTCCACTGTTCGGCACCATGTTGTTTCTGGTTGCCCCACTCTCTATTTGCCTTCTCACTTTGGTGCCAAGGAAAGTGCAATGACACAATGGCTCTCTTCCTTCATGCTTCACGGCCAATCCATTTCCACCTATTATTCCTTTAAGTTTAACCTCTTCACTGATTCATTTGGATTTTGTTCTCTTGAGTATATGGCCATCTAATTTGCAGTATTCCTCTTAGACACGTGAAATCGAAAGTGTCCAGCTTTTTATTTCTGCCATCATTTGAACAGACACTACCAGAGATTTGCATAGCTTTAGTTTGGTTTCCAATGAGATCTTATGGAGTTCTATATTTGTTTCACTGTGGAGGCCATGGTTTCAGCTTCATGAATGAGGCTCTTGATTTGCAAATCAGCTCCCCATCTTCATTACAAACGATGGCACCCAAGTAAAATCCACTACTTCAATCAGTTGCTGATCTGCCAGTTCAATTATATTCTTTGATTTATTTTTGTTTTCATTGTAATTATCTTTTCAACCTACATGTAGTCTTTGATGCATATTCACCTAACGTTGCTACCTTTGTCTCCATGACAAATGATAATAGGGCACAATCATCTGCTTAGTCCAAGTCTTCTAATTTTTACATGAACTTCCATCTGATACCACTTACTTCTGCTGTCATAATTCATTATCCCATCCACTGAATAGGCCTTAATAAGCATCACTTTATAATGCAAGAATCATTAAGGGATTAATTATATATTAAATCTAACTTTTAAAATCGAAGTTATATGTAAATCAACACCACACAGGACTCTTTAAGCAAGTGGCCTCTTCGGCTTCTCATGACAGTAGTAATTACAAATTAGTAATTAGTTTTAAGTGAAACAGATTATTGATTATGGTTCTTACCAAACATATAAAAAGCTAATGTAGAACCTTCTCTCACAAAAACGCACACATTAAAAACCTGGGAAGAGCATTTATTTTTGATTTAAGTAGCCAAATTTGATAACCAAAACTCAAAAGTGACCACCAATAAAATACACACATAAAACCAAATTCAATGTAGTTAAACAGAACAACCAGAACCAGCAGAAATCCAATGGCCAAGCAAGAGAAACAAGAGAATGGGAACATTTTGCTCTCTGCTGGTCAGAGGAGGCTACTGATCACTACACAGAATCTTCCTATTGTATTGTGTAGTACCATGTACATGTACATACATGTACATGTACATGTACATGTACATGTACATGTACATGTACAATGTACATGTACATGTACAGTACATCTTATCATGGATCTTATCTAGTCCCCCATTGGTTAGTAGAGTCCCCAAGAGACCAAGTCCAGTCATTATCACCACCTTAGGAATGTGAACTATGGCTTTGTCAGTCTTCCTGTAAATGGTCTGGAGAAAGTCATGGCCATATTAGGAAAACCACTTACAGTACCCTATCCATAAACATTATTCAAGCCCACATAGTGTATCCACCATTCATGTACCCTAGCCTCTAATTATTCAATAAACAGAAATTTAAATATTTAGAGCTTAGTAACACAAACCCATAACAGCCCTGTCCCCTCATTGTGATTTGTGTATAGAAAAGTGTTTGTCCTCCCTCCTAGGCAGACTTCCCTTATGGGAACCCGCCCCCCCCCCCCCCACTCAAGAATCTACTCAATTTAAAAAATCTTAAGCAAACCAATCTTGAAAATAATGAACCTATTTTATAACATTTTAACTCTCACGCTTTTTTTGTAAAAAGAAGCAAAAACACTCTGTAAATGTATGTGGTGGGCTTTCCTGAAATTGACCTTAACCAGCTCTTCAAATTTTAATTTACTTCCCCCAAGGGGGTGAAATTCAAACTGCACATGTACATTGTTTGTGTAATTAATAGTCCTGCATTTTTTTACAGCCCCTCCGGAAGCGACTGCACTTTGATGCTGGAGAAACTGGGCAAAAGATTATGAAAGCTGAGGTAAATTATCAATTCATTATAATCCTCAATTTAAAACTTAAATCAAAGAAGATGTTGTTTTGTTATTACTAACTAAAACAGCAGGGGATTGGAAAACATGTAATATTTTTAAATAAAAATGGTTATAAAATATTTTACCCATAGATTCTACACAGTGTTGGAAAAAACTAGCAAACAGGCCTAATAAAAAGAGAAAAACCATCCAGCGATCAGACAAGGAGAAGACGCAGGGTATTCTGAAAAAATCAATTTCACACCAATTTAGGGATGACAAAAAAAACCTTTTAAGTTGAAGCTACTTTATTCAACTTAAAAAAATCAGAAAAAATACAAGTTTGAAAAAAAGATGACATGACTCAACCAAACACGACCCAACTAACTTAATTCAACCTAAAAAAAGCTTTATTAAAACCAAATCCATCTGACACGTTCCATGACCAAACCGACCAATGACCAAATAGACTCAGACCTTTACCAAATCCAGACTTAACCTAAAGAATAAAGTGACCAAACCAAGAGATAGACTTAACCATAAAGTATGATCCAGTACCACACACATATATCTGGTACAACAACACAATAAACAACCTATGGTACAACACACAGCACTTAATGGAAAAGAGTACAAAGGGTACAACTACAGTAACCGAGCCACTCGGCAGACCAAACTTTAGGGGCAGAACTCGAACAAACCGAAAACGGGTCTTCACCCTCCTCTTCCAGGCGCCTACACATGTCCCATACATGTCAATACTGAAAGGGGCCTTTGTTAATTACTCACACCTTCATTAAGATTACATCATCCAGCTGCTGCTTGGGCACCAATGCAGGTTACAGTGTTCCTGCTAAAAGATAATCCTCTTACCTTAACTGGGGAACAGCAAAGGGAAGGGGCAAACTAAGTAACTAAAAAAATGAAGTACATGTACACTAACTTTAAAAACCAAAACAAAAACAAAGTACATGTACATGTATCTTAGAAAAAAAGGACATGTAGCCTGTACATATACATGTAGCAGGCACCCCTGCTACATATAGAAAAAAGTTATATGACAGAAAAAACTAAGACTTTAGCCATGCAGTTTGATCTGAGGGAAAGACTGAACTTAGAGAGCATAATAAATATAAAATACATAACTTTCATGTACTTGACTTACAGTGTGTATGTCAATACAGTATTATATCACAGACATGCTCAGTGGGTCAAATTACTTCATTAGTGAACACTGTGAAATATTGTAGATGATTAATTTTGATTTCGTTTGTTGATCTTTAATCAACTGAAGTGCGGTGTTATAAAATTGAATTTGATATATCTGGTTTTAAAAAAATCTTAAGGACATGTCTTGTAATGACATGACAGAAAAAAACATGTTTCCCTAGAATTCATTATTTTATTTATTTTTTGTTGTTGCTTGAAAATTGAATTTTGGCAGTTAGACAAGGAAGGGACACTACACAGTGGCAATAGAGTGCAAATAATACTTTTTTCCTTGGGCGTATTTGGAAACTTCACTTCTTAAGTATTTGACCAATTGATGTGTACTCTATTTATTATCTCCACAGGTGGTCATCCAGTATCCTAACAACACAGAGAGAAGTGTCCTCTCTGAACCTTGGGCTGCTGTTGCCTCAGCACTGTGCAAAGGGGATCAACGTTCAGCCATCAGACATGTTCTGGCCATTCCAGCAGCACAAAATGAGGTCAAGTCCATCTTTATCAAATCAGCAGTGCAAGAAGCAAGTGATTTATGTGATCCCAGTCATCCTTCTGCATTCCGTGGGTCCACCCTTCAAGATCTTCAAAACTTCAATCTTTCCACCCAAAATGATGAACTTAAACTGAAAGCTCCACACATATCATCAGTTCTACACGCTGTTGCAGAGAGTGCTGGTGTCATGTCCAATGTGAGGAAAACGAAAGAGGCCATCCTCCCTGGCATTGTATCAGCAGCAGCCATCCTCTTAAACTGCCGCTCGCAAAACATGAACGCTCATCAGATGATTACATCAATGGTTCTCAAACAGAGTGCTGCTAAAAAGAAAGCATTCCAACACCTCAATCATCGGTTCATTTGTTCAAGTTATAAAACAGCTGTGAAACACCAGGTAGATTTTGGGAATGATTTTGACAAGGATGTTCGACAGTGGGCAGAAGAATTGAGTGCATTTGAAACACAAGAACAGTTAACAGTGAGGGAGAGTGGGCGGACAGAGGAAGTTCCTGAGGTCAGAAGTAACCTTGGCTACCAACTGGTCATGGACAATGTGGATATCAGAATACATCCAAGGCATACCTCAAGACAGGAGCACGGAGTTGATCATCACATGGTGCAAATGATAGCAATTCAGAACCGAGTTTCTTCTCATCACTTGAGCAATGATCACCCTGTTTCCACAGTTGAAGATGTTGACTTTGCTGAATTTCTCCCCACCATTGAAGACAACCAACGGTTGAAACAGGATTGGATGACACACATTGGGAGTATCATTGCTAACCATATCCCATCTCTGAACTGGATGAAGTCTGAAATAACTACTCCAATTCAGCATCAACACATTGCAGAGATGAAACGGAAATCCCCAATCGTAAGTAAACTAATTTTTCCAATTTAAATTATGTAATCATAGAGGTTAAAGAATGCTATTGCATTTTACATTGGTCACATAATTGGAAACTGCAGGCAACAAATTTTCTGGAATTGAATTTCAAAATGTAAAAAGCATAAACTAAATTTGCTTAATTTTATGGTGTGGTTTAAGTATTCAGTGAACCCACCAGTTTCATTATGCAATATACATGTTGGGGAAAAATCAAAATCAAAAAGTAAACACATTGGACAAACGAGATTCATGTCTGTTTGCAAAGCAAAAAACCCCCCTACTTTTCGACATCTATGTCCCGATTTTGATACATAGTGCATTTCAGGTCAATTTGATTTTTGTTTTGTTTGGGTATGAGAAGACTGATGTATGCCCCTTTAAAGCACTGTCACGTGATAGTCGATGACAACATTTTGGCCCACAAGATATTTTATCAAGTCTGTTTAATTACTTTGTTGTGAAAAGAGAACTGAAAATGTGCTACATTGTACATGCTCAAATGAATCTGGAAACATTAAATTTTCATGACCTCATAAATATTCATAATGTTGCACCCTGGAGGACTGGGACTGAGTCACTCCTGAGGGCATATTAGAACATGGAGTCAGAATGACACACATGCAGGCCAAAAGACACCACAGGGCCACAGTGTCTCACCAGTCCAGTGTAGGGGGAGGGTGATGTTTACATACATTCATTAACACTGCACTGGACTCTCCCTCTTTCTGGCTACTGATAAGCATCTACATTACACACACTGTACAGTGGTTGGAAAGATTTACAAGGATAGACACAAATAAACAAAAAAAAGGGGCTTCTAAAAAAACTTCTGATCCCTGTATGGGGCCTTTAGACTAAGATGACATCACCATTACAAGATGGGCCTTTTTGGATACACCTTTTCCCAACTGAGATATAATGTAAAATTGGAACCAAATTACGTTGTACTTCTTTTAATAATGCACTTTGAAATTTGCCCCTTTAAAGTGCTGTCACGTGACACGTGATGACATCATGATATCATCAAGGTTTGCGGAAGAAAAGCTAAAAAACCTGCATTCATTTAAAAATTCACGTGGTGCTATGATTATGATATACATGTACATGTACTTCTGACATTTTGTACACAGGTTAACCTTGGTGTACTGATGGAGAATGAAAACACAACAGATGGCATTTACACAATTATGCATCATCTCCATCAGTATGTACCTGGGCATGGGAGCGACAGAGTTACCCCCATCATCAGTGCTGGAGACCTCCTGACGTGTGAGAGGGAGAGTAGCTGTAAGGCAGAGCAACAGAATTCAACTACTCCAAGTACACGTCTTGAAGGTCTTGTTCCTGCCATTGGCGACTTCCATGCATTGGGCAACTTTTACCAGGTACATGCTGTGCTTGCACATAAATACAAATTTGATCAGATTCTAGTCAATGTTTCCTGTTTCCATTTTGCTCTCCATCCTAGTTTTCATCCTAGTATAGTATCCACACATCAATCCTGAAGAATACATTTTTATTGACAGTTCCAGACGTTAACTGGTTACTTCAAAAATCACTAAGTGCAAGAAGTCCAGTCAGAAAGAATATATTGTCCTATTGTGCTTTTATTTCAACATGAGAAATAAATCTGCCCTACAAGGTCCATTACTCATCCATTGAGTGGCGGAGACATTTGATTTACTGGTTATTTTCAGTTTGAAATATAATTTTTCACGTATTACAAAAAAACATGACTGTTGATCATTGATTTTTGTTTTTGTTTTTTTACTTGTTTTGTTTGTTCAGGTGATCTGGCGCCACCTGTACGACACATCAAGTGGAGACAAGGGAACACTGTATTCTGCCCGCAGCTTTTTGAAAGCTCACAAGGTAACAGCAGACCCAATGAAAAACTTCAATGCTGCTGCAGACCTTGTTGCAGAATACACTGTGGCTCTCATTATTGCTGCAGCTATGTCGTACTTTGGTTTAGAGGACATCTCTGATGAGCCTTCACAGAACAACTTCATATATGCAGATCATATAGATAGAAAGCAGTATGTCGATAGAGTACTTGAAGAAATTGTTGACAATTTTGTCATGCCTAGTGAGGATGAACTGCGTCACAATGCACCCGTGCTGTCATGTCCCCTATGCCAAAAGAAGTATGTCACCCACAGAGGACTGAAAAATCATATGAAAACCAAACATCCAGGGATTCAAGTTCAACCAGCACAGCCTCGTGGGCCATTGCCGTCTGAAAAGGATGCGCTCTTCAACTACAGCCGAGTGGCACTTAGCTTAGGCTTGCTAGCGTATGATTTTAATGATGCCCGCCAGATGGGGGATGGAAGTAGGATTATGCGGCTGTACAAGTTCCTTTTACTCCATTTCAAGGCAGCCAATAAACCTAAATACAGTTTCCAAGTACTTCGGCTTTTGGCACAGGTCAAGTGTTTCTTAACCCCTAGACTAGCATATGACCTTACTTGGAACAGATTTGTTAACACGACTGGAAAAGAGAAACACAACATAGAGGTTGACCGAGAACTAGAACATCAGAATAGGGTGTTCAAAGAAAACTGTGGGGGACTGAGAGGAAAAATCACCAGCAAAAGCATTAATAGAATAAGTCGATCTGCACAGGTAATTGATAAACTGTTAACTATGGTGAATAATCAACTTTTCAAAAAACCAGCTGGAAAACATGATAAAAAAAGCAACAATGATGTACTTGCACTTGCATTGGAGCTTCACCAGGAGAACGTGTTCCAAATTAAGCCAGGACGGAGACATTTCCACTTTCCAGATTTCCCATGCTCTGTTTTGTCTACTCTGAATGTACCAGAACTTCACAGATGGATGAAGTCATCCTTGAAGCTGATATGGCGCAGTAGTAAAACATAGGCCTAACTAAACATGTCCATTTACTCTGCCATCAGTAGTGTCACTTATTTGTTACTTGGAAAATAGAGAATCATGCCCATTATTTTGACCACGATTGTTTTAATTGAAAGTGATGATGTGAAGAGTTGCCACAAGATTCAGTGCGCTATACATAAATTTGTCTTTAAATTGAAAAATTGTTCAATAAAACTTTGACTGGACCGGGAGTTGAACCCAAGCCCTCTGGATTAACATACCAGTACTCCAACATGTGTACTAAATTTGGCTTTCTTTTCTTTTTGTCATTGAGATACACCCATGAAAAATGTTATACTGATTATAAATGATACTCCAAAACATGTCACATGTAAATTTGCTTAATGATTTCTTTAGGCACTGCAGATTTATTAGTAACTAAATCGATAATAAATATACTTAATATTTATACAAGTTTACTCGAGCATGTCAGGCCACGGAGCTCTGTTATATAGCTCCATGAGAGGGCCAATAACGGCCTACATGTATTTATATATGCATCCTGAACCTTAAAGCCCCAATACATCATTGGCAAGATCGGACAACGATGTCCACAGATTTCCTTCTAATATACACAGTATGTGGGCAGATGGGATGGTCTGTGATGCTGAACTTCTCGAGAAATCTTCACTCAAACATCAACATACAGTAGCTGATTACTCGCGACTGCATGTATTATAATATATTTCTTATACTACAGAACGGTGCGAAGACCGTGTTTGTTTGTTTTTCTATTTTCTGTGAGCACCATTTGAGCTCAAACCTTTGCCGGATTTCTTTTTTGGAATGATTAAACTTTAATTGGGCAATCTTTTGACTTTAACCGATGTTGTATAGGGCCTTTAAGAAAACAATAATTTCCACATTACAACAGAAGTGGCAGTTAGGTGTACTAAATTTGGTATTGACTTTCAATCTTACTGGCAGAAATTCATGCTTTTCATGTATCTGTATATATTTTACAAACATTTTTTAGTTAGAGGTAAACAGTAAACACTCTTTGTGTTTCTCGTATACTTTGGTAACTATTAAATTATTTCTTAGTAGCATTCCCAAAATTTGATATTGATCTAGAAAAAAATCCACACAAATGGCCTACTAATGGATATGGGGTGTTTCTTACCAAAAAATAAATTAAATGTATACACACTATACATACATGTATGTAAACACAGGTTTAAAATGTACAGCAAGAAAAGTATTTAAATGCAGTTTTCATCACATTTGAGTGCAATAATCCAATAAAAATAAAAGCAAACATCCAAGAAAAACTTGGTATTTGCACATTCCTTAAAAGTAAACGTCTGAGATTTGGTCAAACTTTTAACATACAATGTAAGAAAGTCAGTGATTCGGTGACTGGTGCTTGCAGAAATTGATACCCTGAGTGAATTTTTTTCAAATCACTGTAAAGTATTATGGATAACTAACCATGGGAGACCAGAAATTTCAGAACATTTTTTGTTTGCTTATACATGATGTATGTACTCTATACTGCACATGTCCAACCAAATATTATTTGTTCAGTTATCCATTTCCCAATATCTTCTGGATGTGAAGGCAAAATACAGTTAGCCAGCTACATGTCATATATTCAGAAGTCAGTTTGAAATTAGACAAGACATTTATTTATTTATTTATTATTATCGAAAACACTTTTTGATATCTGTAATTCCAAACCCTGTACTGTTGAGTAGGCCTAGTGCCATCAAGTTATACATTTATGAAGCAGATTTCTCAAAACTGAAGCTACCACTTTAGATAGTCCTTAACAGGACCATGCATGTATCCAGTGAAAAGGGAAATGAACAACTACTGTACAAGGAACGGTTCATAATGAATAATAAATGAACGGTATGTCTGAAGCCATCATGTAGACACAAATTTTACAATTAGGGCAGTGTTTTGTGGCAGCACTCCTTGTTCTAACCAAGTCCAAATAAAATACAACTTGATATTAAAGCATTGCCATTTCTGAGTTTGTTTTCTTTCAGTGCCATTTTCATCATATAGGCCTATACTTATACAGGTATACAAAAATCTTGTTTCCCAAAGAAGCTCTGCCATCTTAATCACTCTCACTACTGTACATAACCATCTCTGCATATTCACCACTTAAGAAATCCTCTTCTTCTAATTCATCAGGTTCTTCTGATTCATGTGTCATGTCATCAGATAGGTATTCTGAAGCAAGGGCATCAGCTTGTTTATCAAGTGTCGTCTGGACAATATTCCATACTGCAAGTGCAGTGTCTCTACACATAAATTCGTATCTGTTACAAAATTGCTCACAGGTAAATACAATGTGGCATTCAGAAATAATGTGCTGGATAATGCTGATTGGAAGTCCACAAGCCATGTCTCCTCTACTGTACAAATGGCAGCTAGCCCCACTCAAGAGAGTATCTCTGAATTCCTGCAGCCTCTCATTCAGTCTGTCACGTTCTATGTCACTTACAGAAATTAATGGGTGTTCTTCAGAGGTGGAAGGACCATGGACAGTTAGGTCACGCAAGCGCTGCTCAACCAGAGATGGTGTTGCTGGGCATGGATTTCCCTCACCACAACAAGGGCACTTTTCCGCACAAATGTCACAACAATTGTGTTCCAAAATGGTCAGACATGAGGAGTCAAGTGAAGAGGGGAAACTTTCCCTCAGGACCTTTCTTCGACACTTGTCACTATGCAGAAATGTTTTCATGTCATCTGAAGTTTTCAAACCTGTGCCTGCTCCCGAGTAATTCAGCACTACTGCGACACTTTGGACTCCATCTCGTCCTGCACGCCCACTTAGCTGCATGAGGTCATCCAAGTCAGTTGGATGGCCAAGAATGATGACTGAATGCACTCCTCGTACATCAATGCCCATGCCAAAGGCGATGGTTGCAAACAAGATGCGAATTTTTCCATCCTCTTTGGCGAAACTGTCTATTATTGACCTTTGAACATCGTCTTCAGTGTTGGTATGGTACATATCAAAGTACTGACTACAGTCAGGTGGTAAGACTGAGGAGAACAGGCCATACAGATCGCTGACCCGCTTTCTGGATTGGCAATAAATAATTATCCTGTCAGTAGATGCCTTCTTCTCCGCCAGTTCTTGGCAAAGCCACATAAACATGTCATCCAAATTCTTAGATGAGGATTGAAGGACAGCATATTTAATGTTCTCTCGTTCAGGACTCTGTTCTATCAGACCGTAGTTCCTCATGGAAAGGCTGTCGACAATGACTCTCCGCACAGTTCTTGTCGCTGTCGCTGTCATTGCAATGACTGAGGTCTTCAATTTCAATACAGACCGTATCTCCCCAAGTTGTCCATAGCTTTTCCGAAAAGCAGAGCTTTGTCCAGAAGAATGGCCCCTGTCAATACAATTGAAAAAGATTAGGTTATCAATTAACTCTTTTTTTTCATATTAGGGTAAAAGAGGGGTATTCGACAATTTAAGAAAAACAAGCTGTGTACTTTTATATGCAGCTCGTCAAATTCCTTTCCAGGTCAAAATACATGTACATACATGTACCTGCAATTACCATAATATTACAAGGAAAATGTGTAATTTTATGTGAACCTGTCCCTAGCCACAACTGATGTTTGAATTCAACCTGCACCAATATTACAAATTGTGCAACTGGTTGTGTCCTACTAGTTGTAGGAACTCAAAATCATTTTACCATGGAGGAGTGCATCACCTACAATAGTCTACATCATCGATGTGCAGGTGTTTTTTTTTCAGAAATGGAAATTGTTCCTTCAAGTTAACAATTCTGAAAATTCTTTTGGTAAAGAAAATTCCTTATCCACGTAATACTATGATTAGAAACAACAAAAAATTGTGACTTAATGTACAAATTTCAAATAATCAAACATGGAGGAAGGAGTGGACCAAACAATTCGACTGAAAGAAAAGAATAGAAAAATAATAATATATTGAAAAAAAAAATCATTTTAAAACCCTATTAAGTGTTAAAATGTTCTTTTGAAGGACATACTTGAAACTTAGTCTGAGTAACTTTTTTGTTAAATTTTGAGGGAATGGTGACAGTCCCTAAAAATTTCCAAAATCGATAAAAAAAAAGGGTGACTTGTCGGGTCCGAGTTACTCGGACTACTTAAAACTTACGTAACACATGGTGCTATAGTTCCATGCTTATGCTTAGTTTCTTACTTTTACTTTTAGTTTACTTGACACAACGTATTGTTTCTTTTCCACGTATATGTAGTTGTACACAAAATCTACTACTAGTAGTAGTAGTGACAGTACTAGCTACTGCGAGTACTACTACTAAGTACTAGTAATAGTACTAGTACTACTAATACTAATAGTAGCAGTAGTACTACTGAAGTAGTACTACTACTACTAGTACTACTACTACTGTACTAGTACTTAGTAGTAGTACTAGTAAAGTAGTAGTAGTACTAGTACTAGTAGTAGTACTGCATGATGCATCTAGTAATACTACAGTACAAGTACTTCTACTAGTACCAGTACTTTAGTACTACTACTACATACTAGTACTAGTACTAGTACTAGTACTACCACTACCAGTACTACTACTAGTAGTACTAGTAGTACTAAGTAACAGTATTTTAGTAAGTAGTACTAGTAGTAGTACTAGTACTACTTAGTACTACTAGTAGTACTAACTACTAGTAATACTTACTAGGCAGACAATAGCTCACCATTTGGAGACGCAGTGACTTTCGTCAACAAACAAGGCGAAGCATCTGGACTTGACTGCCTGGAGAAGTTCCCTCCCTCGACCTCCACAAAGCGATTCCGGGCTGGCGAAAATTATAGAGAAGTCTGTCAAATGTTCTAGGACTTCATCTGCGACCTCCGATGTTATGTCTGCCACTTTGTGACCACACTTCCGTACTCGATCAAGCTGGTCAACAACCAGAGCTTTCAGGGGAAGGACAACTATAATGAGAGTTCTTTCTCCCATCGGACGACTCACTTCATCGTTACCGTCACAATCATCACCGCTTCTCTGTTTAGCATTTAGGAAGTCTATGATTATAGGCGTTGCTTGAAAGATAATGCTCTTCCCAAACCCAGTTGGTAGGTTAACGAAAACGTCGTGGCCTTCAACTATCAGACGAAGAGCGGCTACTTGTTGATCTCTCAGTTGTGATAAGCCCAACTTGTTCGCTGCAAATTCGACGGCTTCATCGAAGGATGACTGTTCGGCCATTTTCCAGCAAAACAATGAACGTACACTTGCGATGAATCAATGTTTGCGTACACGTGTACAGTGTACAGTGTACATGTACATGTACACGGTACATGTACAGTACATGTACAGTGTAATTGTACATGTGTACATGTACATGTACATGCGTGCAGTACAGTCATGTACATGTACATTACAGTACACGGCATGCAACGCGGTGAGTCAGGGTACAAGACATATGCATATGCATCGTTTGCGTAATTATGCCAGCTATAATTATGCGTGCGTCATAAGTAGGTGCGCGCGCATACGAACAAAATTAGGAGAGTCCCTAGACGTTGTTATCGAAGTAGTGCGCGGCGTGTGCGTGCGTGCGTGCGTGCGTGTGTGCGGGTGGCTCCGGAAGAACGTAGTCAGAGGGTGTAGTGGCGTGGCGTATCCAAACGGCAACAACGTCTAGAACCTAGACTATGTAAAATGTAGCGAGTAAAGCATAACAACAAAACCAGCTGAAGTGGCGGAAAAACTGAAATTGCTGTTCACTCTTCGCTGAATATATCAAGCTTGTTTTCGCTTAAATGATTGTTGACAAATTCAATGTACTTTACATTTCATAGTACGTACAAAGTACACGTGCATCATATAATGATGTTACCGGTGTTGGCAACTGAATTTTTTTGGCCCAATGGGCAATGACCATGTCCTCCATGACCGTATGCGAGTACGATTAAGTGTACTGCCACTGTGACTGTGTACGAATGTCCACTTCAGTCTTCAGTTTTTATTTTTAACCTAGTTAAAACCATGGAGGTAGGCCTACCTCCATGGTTCAACTAATATAACATAAACAGCATGAACGAAACAGTGGCAATTACACTTGCAGAAAAACTTGCCCATGCTATTCAACATGACACATTCAGGTAGGTAACTTACGTTACTACTAAGTACTAGTACTAACTAGTACTAGTAGTAGTACTACTACTACTACTAGTACTAGTATCCTCCAATAACCGGTTTTCGACGATATAAGGACTTTTCTTCAAACTGAACAATGTGGACGAAAGTATCACACTAAAAGAGGTCTCAGTCACTTTGTCCACACCACAGACTATTAGAATAATCATAGAGAAGGTTGATCAAGCCTGTCACTTCCGTAAGATTACCCGGTTTTGTTGACGTCCGCGGCGCACCGCGCAGTAAGCATCGTCACCTATTTTCGTCAGTGGTGTTTAGTAAGGTGTCCCAGTGTAGCCAAACGCAAAATAAATTCTTAAATTAACTCAAAATGCTGTGTGGCACTATTAAATTCTTCCCTGTATGTTTTTTTGTGTTCATCGTTGTTTTTGTTTTTCCACACTGCTTCTAACACTTTCCTCAAATCATTCATAATTTATGCTTAAAACGTATTGGTCTTGTTGATGTCTTCTTTTGTGACGTTTAAAAAAAACTCCACAATCCTCTTTCCGACTGCTTCTTCAGTTATAACCTTTCCAAATTTCACTCAAGAGACACATTTCCTCCTTCTTGGTACTTTCTCTAGCTGCTCTTTTAGTTTTTTCATTTTTTTAAAAAGCCTATTGGGCCATGTTACTTTTTGTCTTTAAAGAATAATAAAACAAATATTTAAAAAATTATATAAGCGAGACGCCCTATAGTAGCCTCCATAGTTTTTACCCAGAACGGACTGCCTCAAGTTGCGTGATATATTTTTTTTCTACGGATGTTGGGGTTTGTTATGGTAAACTCAGATTTTGTTTAGGACCAACAATAAAGAAAACTGGAGCTTCGAAGCAACTGCCAATTTTGTACCTAGGAAAATAGACCCCTAAAGAGTAACTTTTTGAATAACACGAGTTTGGCCAACTGGAAAAACCTTAAATTTCCACATTTTCGGTGACGGACAAGAACAGGAAACCAACTGTAAGATATGAAGTCTGAGATCGTTATACGGAGTTGTTTTCATAGTGCGATGTGAGTTAGAAGGCTAAGCGTCGAAAACGTGTAGCGTCGAAAACGGGGGTTCCCACGATACTACTACTACTACTACTAGTACTACTACTTCTAGTACTAGTACTACTAGTACTTAGTACCTCTAGGCTCTACTCTAGTCTTATTCCTCCAAATCAATGGTAGTAATTTGTATTAGTAGTAACTAGTATCCTCCACTCTCCAGTAACCGGTTTTCGACGATATAAGGACTTTTCTTCAAACTGAACAATGTGGACGAAAGAATCACACTAAAACTAAAAGAGGTCTCGGTCACTTTCTCGACACCACAGACTATTACTGAGTATTAGTATTACTATTACTAGAATAATCATAGAGAAGGTTGATCAAGCCTGTCACTTCCGTAAGATTACCCGGTTTTGTTGATGTCCACGGCGCACCGCGCATTAAGCATCGTCACCTATTTTCGATTACCAGTGGTGTTTAGTAAGGTGTCCCAGTGCAGCCAAACGCAAAATAAATTCTTTAAATAACTCAAAATGCTGTGTGGCACTGTAAAATTCTTCCCTGTATGTTTTTTTGTGTTCATCTTCAGGTTTTTTTTTCAACACTGCTTCTAACACTTTCCTCAAATCATTCATAATTTATGCTTAAAACGTATTGGTCTGGTTGATGTCGTCTTCTGTGACGTTTAAAAAAACTCAACAATCCTCTTTCTCACTGCTTCTTCAGTTATAACCTTTCCCAATTTCACTCAAGAGACACATTTCCTCCTTCTTGGTACTTTCTCTAGCTGCTCTTTTATTGTTTTCATTTTTTATAAAAGCCTATTAGTACTCTATTAGGCCATGTTTCTTTATGTCTTTAAATAAATAAAAAATTAGAAAAATTATAAAACACTAAGCGAGACGCCCTTTAGGAGCCTCCATAGTTTTTACCCAGAACGGACTGCCTCAAGTTGCGTGATATATTTTTTTCAACGGATGTTGGGGTTTATTATGGTACACTCGGATTTTTTTTAGAACCAACAATAAAGAAAACTGGAGCTTCGAAGCAACTGCCAATTTTGTATCTAGGAAAATAGACCCCAAAAGAGCAACTTTTTGAATCACACAAGTTTGGCCTACCGGAAAAGCCTTAACTTTCCACATTTTCGGTGACGGACAAGAGCAGGAAACCAACTGTAAGATACGAAGTCTGAGATCGTTATACAGAGTTGTTTTCATCGTGCGATGTGAGTTAGAAGGCTAAGCGTCGAAAACGTGTAGCGTCGAAAACGGGGGTTCCCACGATTACTACTACTAGTAGTAGTAGTAGTACTTTAGTAGAACTACAACTACTGAACTAGTACTACTACTAGCACAGTAGTAGACTAGTAAAGTAGTACTTACTACTACTACTATTAGTAGTAGTAGTACTAGTACTGTAGTAGTACTACTACTAGTACTAGTAGTACTACTACTACTACTTACTACTTACTAGTACTAGTACTAGTACGTAGTACGTAGTACTAGTAGTAGTCCGAGTAACTTGGACCCTTACAATCGCCCTTTTTAACAATTTTGAGGTTTCGGGCGATGTACATGTAGGGTCCAAGGAAAACTGCTCGGAAACCCGTGAAACTAACTATGTGTTCGACTCCATGACTACCCCCGACCAAAACCCCCAGATTTTACCCCGAAAACACCAGTGAAACCGTCCCACGCACCCATCTTTGGATTAAGTGAGAATCACCGATTTCAATACTGGTCATTTGTTTTAAACACGTTTGGGGAAAAAGGAGAAATTTCCCCTCAGGTGATCGAGAAGATTCTCTCCCGTCCGACGAGCCAAAATGCGGCGGCCATCTTTGATTTTTAATTGAAACTGTATACACGAAAATCGATGATGTTTTGCGCAACCATAGGGGTCAACGCGTGTGTGCGCGCGCAACCACTCACACAGACCCACTCCGCACACGGACCTGTCAAAACGTCATCGATTTGCGTGTAGCCATTCATTCGGTTGCGTGTGCCATTCAAAATCAAAGATGGCCGTTGCATTTTATGGCCGTCATGTAACTAACTTACAACTTCAAGTTGCCATTATTGAAATTTTGGAAGGGCGACTTGTAAGGTCCTAGTTACTCGGACTAACTTATAGTTATACATGTACTTATACAACATGTACTTATACAACATGTACAAGTTTATAAACAGGGCCCAGATCCTCAGTCTCAGAGGGGTCCAAGGATCTGGAGATTCTGGACCATGTTGAACTATACAGTAAAAAAAAGAGCTCCATGCAGTAACTGTACTGTAGACTAATCTACTCCTTTTCAACAAATTGTTTATTTTGATCATTGTAGAAATGTATAAGGGATAAAGTGAATGCATGCACACCTGTGCATGCACATGTACTTAGATCTAACAGACAATTGTTGAATAATATACACATGGTGTTTGCGGTGACACCATGTGTAAGGTCTCTTAAAGAAGAGGTATGGTTCTGAAAATAACCTGAGTGATAAGTCGACATTCCGGCCAGTATGCTCTGGCCGTCGTCAGGAGACATCATCTCCTGACGACGGCCAGAGCATACTGACCTGAAAGTTAAGTTATCACATCTCTTCTAGTTTATTAGACCAGTTACAGTTACCGCAACTATTAGTAAATAGTATTAATATTACACATGGTGTCATTGCAAACCCTCATGTTTCACCCACCATGAATACAATTGGGAGTAAAACTAAGGTCTAGAGTACAGTACAGACCAGTACTTAGTACAAGTTTAGTAGTACTATAGTAGTAGTACTAGTAGTAGTACAGGGCATACATGTAGTTCCACGTAGTGACTGTTTACAGGTCTGGAGCCTAGAGGACTCTAGGTAGGTTACTGTTAAGCCCTGTCTGCATTGAACTTACCGAGACGATGGGAACTTTTACCGAGACCATGGGAACTTTTCCCATTCTAAGTCCAGTGCGGACAGCCCAGGAAGTTTTTTAAAATTTTCCCGTATCAAAAGTCCAAATGCGGACAGTGGTTAAATTTTACCATTTCCCATTTTACCAGCGTCTTGGTAAAACCTTCCCCCAAAAAGTCCAGTCATGCCAGTGCGGACACGGCTTTAGTGTTACAAGTGTTACATGTACTCTTTTCTTACTCTTACTGTTACTAAGCAATACTTAAGTTATAGTACTATTAGTAATAGTACTACAAGCCTCGCGCTTAATTTTTTTTTTAATCTAGCCCACCGGGCTAGTGAATTGAGTTTTTTGCTAGCCCGCAGCAAGTTTTACTAGCCCTGCATAATTAGCTTTTCCGCCGCGAAGCGGAAGAGCTATTGTTGTTCTGATTTTTCTTTTATTCCTTCTTCTTCTTGTCGCCAAAATCACATAGACTTTGTGCAGGGGTTTTGTAAGAGCCACTTTGGCCATTTGACACACTTGGATTTTTTTCAAACTTTGCAAATGCATAGAGCCCATGCTGAAGTTGTGCACAGTATCATTGAAACCATCGTGACGTCACCATGTGTCACGTGACAGCGCTTTAAAGGGGCAAATTTAAAAGTCCATTTTTAGCAAAAGTACAAATTTGTTTGGTTTCATTTTTGCACTATATCTAAGTTGGGACAAGGTGTATCCAAAAATTGCCATCATTTGATCGTGACCTTATCTCATGAATATTTATGAGGTCATGAACTTTTCAGATTTTCGCATTCAATTGTGCATATTTGGCCATCGGAGCGAGATTTTAAACAAATTTTCGTTAATATCTATTGGGGATGTAGTTTAGAAACACCCTCCGGGGCAAAAATGCCTTGACGCAATCGTGACGTCATCAAAATGCGTGTTTTTAAAACACATATTTGCCAGAGGTCAATCTTCTCATAATTTGGTGGGTATTTAGCTATTGGAATAGACATTCTAAATCCTGAGTTTGGAACCAATTGACCATTGTTCAGAATTATTATGATTTTTTGAATATTATAATCAAGTCCCATCACTTTGTGCACAAAATAGGCACTTTTTTAGGGTAGGAATGGAGGGTGTGGGTTCGAAATTCTTCGAATGCCGTTGATGTCATTTTTTTTCTTCAGAGAACCGGATGCGGAAAAGCATTATGTTCTGTTTGCCAACAGACATAAATCTCTAGTTCCTCCTTCTTCTTGTCGCAAAATCCCATAGACTTTGTACAGGGGTTTTGTAAGAGCCACTTTGGCCATTGACGTCACCACGTGTCACGTGACAGCGCTTTAAAGGGGAAAATTTCAAATGCCATTTTTAGCAAAAGTACACATTCGTTTGGCTTCAATTTTGCACTAGATCTAAGTTGGGAAAAGATGTATCAAAAAATTGCCATCATTATATTGTGACTTAATCAATGAATATTTATGAGGTCATGAACTTTTCAGATTTTCACATTCAATTGCGCGTATCTGGCCAACGGAGCGAGATTTTTTTCATTTTTTCTTTGATATCTATTGGGGACATGGTTTACAAACACTTTCCAGAGCCAAAATGTAATTACGCAATCATGACGTCATCAAAATGCGTGATTTTAAATCACATATAAGCCAATGGTCAATCTTCTTAAAATTTGGTTGGTAGTTAGCTATTGTGCTAGACATCCTTAATCCTGAGTTTGGAACAAAACAACTATTGTTCAGAATTATTAAGATTTTTTTAATATTATAATGAAGTCCCATAGACTTTGTGCACAAAATATGCACGTGCGTTTTGGGGTAGAAATGGAGGTTACGGGTTCGAATCCCGTTGATGTCAATTTTTTTTTTTTTTTGAACCACTTGCGGAAAAGCGTTATGTTCTGTTTGCCAACAGACATAATTCTCTAGTTAATATTGAATTTAACACTTGGGTTATTAGGTCAAGTAAAACAGATTATTAGTTTCTACATTGTACTTTCTCATCCCCTTCCGCATTGTTTTTTGCCTCCACACCGCTGCCTACTTTTTATTAGTCCGCCAGGCTAGCAAAGTGGGTCATTTTACTAGCCCGAAGCTGTTTTTACTAGACAATGACCGTTCGGCTAGTGCTAAGGTGGAGCCCTGTACTAGTCATTAATCTTAGTAAATACTACTTATTACTAGTACCTGTACAGTAGTACTACTTTATACTACTGTACGTACTATTACGTACTACATGTACTTCTTTCTAGGACTACTACGAGTACAGTAGTATGAGTACTAGTATTAGTACGAGTACTAGTACATGTACTTAGTAGTAAGTACTATTTACTAGTACTATCACTTCTACTTTTGTACTAGTACTAGTACTAGTACTAGTGGTATACTTAGTAGTCCAAGTAACTTGGACCCTTACAATCGCCCTTTTTTTTAATTTTGAGGAGGTCGGGCGATAGAAGGGTCCAAGATTCTCAATAAGGAAACACGAACAAACAACGATGTGTTCGACTCCATGACCACCCCCAACCGAAACCCCCAGATTTTACCTCGAAAACACCTGTGAAACTGTCCCATGCACCCATCTTTGGATTAAGTGAGAATCACCGGTTTTGATGAAATGATGGTCGTGTTTATGTACATTGTATACTGTACCGCTTGCCTAAGAGAATTATTTGGGACAATTGGCAGAATTCGTGCTCAGTGCATAACGGAAAAATGACACCATTTTTGTGACGTTGATGGAGTAGAGAAAATAGTTCTGCCAAATTCACCTGTTTTCAATAGTTTAAAAAGCACATGGCCTTCAGTCCCTATGGAGTGCTTTGACAAGAAGGCCTAATTTGCACATGTATCCACATGTAGTATTGATGCATCATGTAGATTTGACATTGACACACTCCATATTTGATGCTTCTTGACATTTAGGCATTTGCTTTCAAGGTCATTTTTGTGTGGTCCAACTATTTTGATTATAAATTAACATTGAGCATTGTATCAGTCACACAATTAAAGAAGTAAGGGATCTGGTTTGTTAGTACATGTATCTAGACGCATAGTTATTGAAAACTGTCACTAGTGTGACAAATTCTGTGTTTTCCCCCTCATCATGTATGCATCCTGGTTGTGAAAAATTACAAGGAAAATTTGACTTGACTAGCACTTGAACCTGAGACCTCTGGCTTAATTACATGTACATTGTACATACATACCAGCCTTCTTACCATCTAAGCTATCTTCACTTTAGATAGGGTTCTTCCCAAAAAGTCAAATATCTTCACTGATGTGAGGCATCACTCAGAAAGTCAGAAGCATTGAATTATTAACCACTGCCAGTCACCACCATACCGTAGGCCTTTATATTTGAAATATACCATTTATTTCATTTACGTTGAGCATAGAAAGTAAATACCGTATTTTTCAGAATATAAGCCGCGGCTAATACGTTGACTTTGCCCTTAAAAAGCTTACTGCGGCTTATAATTGTAGCATTCAATTACGTGTACTGAAAATATTTTTACATAAATCAACTTAAAGCTTTGTTTAGGTTAACTACATGTAGTCTTTCAGTGAGGGTTTGCTCTACTCGACATAATAAGCACCGAGTGCTTTGCCTGATTGCCTGCTGAAAACAGTAGACTGGACCACCGCGGTGGTTGAGGTACATGTAGTGTGGCAGATCTGAATATGTATAGTGTCATAGATTTAATATGATACCATATTCAATCCAACGTCATATTACATGTAAATCTATAGTTTAGTCTTCCTGATTCTACGTACCGGTACATGTATTTGAGACCCATGCTGGAGACAACACTGAAATCATTATATTTTGAAACCTTACACTTAACAAAACATCACAGTTATTGTTTGGGTGATCAAAACATTTTATTCGTACCTCCATAACTGATGTACATACGGTATGATGTTTAATATGAAAATATGGTAATGTGAACAAAAGGCACAAAGTAAATTAATGCATTTTAGTCTTAATGCAATCACTGGTGAAGTGAGTTGCCACTATTAAATGCCATGACATGATGTTGCAATACAAATTCTATATCATACATGATACAGTATGTAGTGTGTTTATTCTGATACTTGTTATAACTCATTTTCCTTGGGACGTACAATGGTTTGAAAGTTTGTACTTAAGCCTTACTCGCAAGTCGCAAGTACTAAAGGACTAGTTGTTGTATTGTCACTTCACTCGGTTTAGTTTTTCCTATTCCCATGAGGAGTCATAAAGGTAAATAAATTAAAGTTCAACAAGTAAATTCTTGATATAATTGTTAACAAATCATGGTACCAACCAATCATGGTATCTATCATTAGAAAGTGGACTGGTTGCACCCCATTATTGTGTGTGTGTGTGGGGTGGTGGTCAGGACACTGCTCATAAGTGGTAAAGATGTTTTTGTCAAGTCCATGCTACAAATGTTATTTTAATCAAATTTGTAAATTAATCATTCATAACAAGAACATACCAACCTCTAGGATGTGATACAGGAATGTCTGCCAAAATGATAACATTTAGGTTTCAACATGAAGATGACAATGCAAAAACCATGCCCTTTGAATATGAATGCCTAAAAAGTGCATTACATGTATAGTCAATCATCAATGATAATTGATATGGTTTTACCTTGTTATTTAGATTCAGACCAGATTACATACAGTATGTCCCCTTACAAATGTTTTGGATTTTTATATTCAGAAATTGAAAATTAATTCATTTTAAATTCATTCTAAATCCAGATAAGTTTTGAAGTATTGTCTGTAATGTATACTTGAAGCTTAAGGCTCAAGTATGATTATGAATAATAGTTTTGATGAACATGTAGACAAAAGGGAGCATCAGTGAATATGTTCCTGTTGGTTTACTACAGTCATTTGAATCATCCGAATTAACATCAAAATTCCACAAAAAGGTTTTGATGGAGTGTGATGGAACAACTGCATGGAAGTAGCCAGCCTTTGCCTTGTCATACATGCTAAATGGTACATCTGTGTTTCCCCTGAAAAAGAAAGAGGTGCAAGTTATGAGATCTCAAACTCTGCTTCCTACAGCATGTTTACACCTGATTGCGCAAGGGCAACCAGATCCTGTGGTCAAGAAAGATCTGATCCAAGGACTGCAAACAGTCACATTGCATTATTTCTGCTTGTGACTTGTGCAGGCTCTTGAAGCAGTCAATGGCAGTTTGAACAGATCAACACGTTACACTGGTGGAAACTCACATGTGTAGCACATAATGACAATGTTCAGCCAATTTGTTGTTGCATAGTGTGAACGCGCAGCATGATTGTCCCATGTTGAAATTTACACGGGTCAGACCCCTGTATGTTTAGACATTAAGAACTGTTCTTATTGATGGTGTGATTAGGTGTGATACAATATGTATACCGGTATGTCTATGACAAAATGTTCTTGTCTACTGTGCACTGTTCTGTCTGTCCATTCAGATGGCAACTGGCCTCATGTACATGTTTATGTGCAAAGTGTGTCAAGCCTGAGCAAGCTCTTTGTCAATGCGAAAGCTACATGTAGGTCCTGCTAACATTAAACATTTATTTTTGTGACGCATATTTGTCATTTACAGGTTTCTTGTACTGTACATGTAAGTCAGTAAGCAGTTTGTAACATGTGTGAAAAGTGATATCTCACAAACACTTGCGTTCCAAATCGCACTACATGTACTTCTTAAATTTTTCGGAAACATCGCGAGTATTTGCCTGGCGATGTGTGTGTGAGTGCTTTGGAAAAGAGAAAATGGATAAGTTACATCCCACAGTTCAGACTGCGTTTACACTTGATCCCGCGAGGAGGATCAGATCCCGCGAGGGCGATCAAAGGGCGATCAAAGGGCGATCAAAGGGCGATCAAAGGGCGATCAAAGGGCGATCAACGCAAGTGTAAACGCTCGCGCGATCAGGATCAGATCCCGGGATCTGATCCACCTCTTGGGAAGGATCAGATCCAGGTCTGATCCCGCGTGCGGGATCAACATGCAAGTGTAAATGCAACGCGGGATCTGATCCTGCGGTTTTCAGCGACCACATCCGGCCCATGCCTGGAAAAACGCGCGAAAACAAGCATCTTGCGTGTACGTGTGCAGTACATGTTCAGTGTATGTGTACATATACTGTACAGGTGTACATGTACATGTACAGTACATGGTGTACAGTACTGTACATGTACACTGTACATGTACATGTACATGTACATGTATACATGTACACACAATGTACATGTACACGTACGTACACTCGGCTAACAATTTGTCCAACTTTACGCTGGTAACCAATACTAGACAGGGTCGTGTGGGTGGGGGGGGGGTGAGAAACTGGTATCCGCATACAGCACTGTAGCTGCAAAGTGGCGACGGACACAGTGCGCGAACGGCTGTGAACCGATGAAGAATTGAAGTTATTTTAAGACATCTAGGCCAGTGAGGAAATACTAACGAAACTGGACGGTACCACCAGAAACACAGCGGTGTTCAACACCATTCCAGAACTGGGAACAAATCCTCCATCTTGATCGTACTTTCAGTGTCAGTTGTCAACATGCAACGCGGCAAGCTGGTACACAGCTGCATGTAGTGTGCACGTACATAATGTACACAATAATACAATATACATGTACATGTACGTGTGCACGTGCATGTGTGCAGTACATGTACATGTACACATGTACAGTACATGTACATGTATGTACTGTACAGTAGGCCTACATGTACTGTACATTGTATGCATAGAGGTTGTACCGTTGCAGAGTCCATCGGATTTCGCGCGTCATGGCCGTGCTGACGTTCTACTGCGCATGACTACTGACCTATGTGGATAACCTTTGGAGAGCGCTTCCGCTGCTCCACGCGCGATCAACGCGGGATCTGGATCAAGTGTAAACGCAGCACTGGATCAGATCCTCCGTGACTGCAGGATCTGATCCTCCTCGCGGGATCAGGTGTAAACGCACTGTCAGTGAGCACCGATAAACATCCTAAGGTCCCACAACCAGCTGTTTATCTTCACATGGCTGTGCGCAAACCAAGTGCCTCCGAAAAGTGCCTCTGGCTGGGTCACATTTCAGGCATGCGGAGTTCAGCCCTCAAAATAAAAAAATTGTGATTCACTTTTCAATTATATTGCCGTATGTGAATGTGCGCAAACAAACCAAAACACCTATTGCGGGTTAACTTAAATGAAAGGAAATAAACAGTGCACATTTGTTCATCTGCTTTCATACAGTGTAGTTTAGTTTCTCATTGTTTGTACAAGGGATTTTGCAAAAAATCTGAGATCGCAGAAGGATTAAAGTTTGAGCCTAACAAAACAGCGCTCAAACATTGAACTAAATACAAAGTGGTTATTCATTTATAAGATGAATGTCTTTCAGACCCTACACAAACTTCACTTACTCATTACCTCATACACATGTACATGTATATACTGTTTGTAATGCCCAAGATTTGTGTTTTTCCATCTTTAGTTAGTACGTTGCTAACAAATATCCCAATCCAAGGGGAATGTTGTGTAAAGTATGGCAGTGTGTGAGTTAATGTTGGGTTGTGTATACTGTACCTGTTTAGTAGCACACTTGCCATGGAACCATCAGTGAGTTTAAAGGCAATGCTGTCCAGACCCTCCAGGCTGCTTTTACTGTTTGACGATTGGAGTGCAATACGCACAGATCCCACTGGTATAAATTTGCTGTTGAAAATTTTCAAAAGAATCATGTTTTATCATCAAAAAAAAAATATCATACATGGATTGTATGGTTGATTGTCATGTAACTTGAATCCGATGTGTTACTTTTGTCTTAGTTTTGTCTTAGGGTGACATTGACTTCTCTAAGATCTCTAAGATTCCAGACCACATCTGAATTTTTTTTTAATGTTAGAGGTTGTCAATGACCTTATTCCCACAATGGCTATAATACCGGTAAGTACCATTGATGTTTCATCTTCGATGACTATCAACATCACTGAGACTTACGGGCCTTATATTTCGATCCTACAGTATAAGGATCTTTCTCAAAGGCAGAATGACAGGGACAAAACAAGTAGGAATGGGAGAGCAGCAGGGACCTTGATCATTGAGACTTCTTGACTTTCTTGACAAAAAATACTTGGGACTGCTATGGTTCCATACACGGCTCCTTCCTTTGCCTGCCTCTTCATGGGTGAACTTGAAGAACCCTGGATTTGCTGGAGATATGTAGATGACATTTTCTTTCTTTGCTCTTCGGACAGTAGCAGCCTGAATGTCTTTATTGACAACATCAACTCCTCTCATACAGTGTAGGTCCATTACATGTACAGTGTACACACCATGTATATGTTCATCGTAGAAAATTAATCCCATCAGGCAAATTTTCTGGATGTCACCATCTGGAATGACAATACATGTACATGTACATGTAGTACACTAACTTGTGCTCTAAATGCACTGGCACTCTTTCAAATTTCCATTCTTACATCTGTCTCCCCAGACACTATACATGTACATTGTACCGGTAGTACTGGTATAGTACACACTGCATGTATGTACATGTAGATAGGGTCTCAGATTAAGGCTACTTTGGACAAGACTCAAGATCCAGAGCTGCAATGACGAAAGGGTCTCCTATACCCAAGGTCAAGCTCATAGGGAAACCAACCACCTCTGCAATCCTTCTGTACTTCGGCAGTAGCTCTCACAAGATCCAGTGGACCCTGAGCAAACATGGTACCCAACAAATTCTGGAACCTCACCCAGACACACAAGGACAAGCATGATCCAGATTCCAGATCTGGAGTTTACAAGATCCCTTATTCCTTCGAACATGTGGCAAAGTGTATATCAAAGACACTGGTAGGCACCTCCCTATTAGACTCAATGAACACATAGCCCTTGGCCATGTTGGCTGCAGAGGTGAATATGATGCACCATCAAGCATTCTTATGAGGACCATGTCATCCAGTGGCAACTAGCCAAACTCATCAAAATCTGATGGAGGCCAGTGATATCTACAAGCACAACACACTCACTCAAGACTTATTTACATCAGTGACATAAGGCAACCTCCCCTGTCCAATGGGTCTTCTATATGGACAATCACCTTCTCACAAGGTGTCACCGTAAACTTCCCCATTGTACTTCTACCATGCACACCATCAAATCTGATCTATGATGTGTTCACTGATTATATTGTTTGTGTTCCCCTCCTTCCCTACTGTATTTATCCTCTTCCTCTGTTCCTTCCTCCTCTAATCTCTCCTACATGTATACTGCTTGTATTTCCCTTTGATCTCACTCTGATCTTTCTACCAGATTTCCTTTTTTTTTCCATCATCTCTTTTCATCTCATTATTTTTGTCCTTTTTTCCTTTGAGAAAGGTCCTGCTAAGATTAAAATGTCAGCCTTGTCAGACCCTCTTAATCAAGTAATACTGTAAAGGTATAAGAAAGCAAATTGACAGCATCATGGCATTGGCACCCATATTTATAGCAGTGGTAGTGGTGACTAGATTCTTCCAATGTTGTAAATTAGAGCCTCATGACATTGTCACTACAAAAAAAATGGGAATTGTGAAAATATACATGTTGTATTAATATTTTTTTTATAAGAATATTAAATTCACCTGAAATGACCCATATGATAAAACATCGGCTGTTTGTAGAAGACGTCATTCTGTGCGTCCACTATAATGGGGCTGTCTACCTCATTTTTAGCCCAATTTGGTCCTCCTTGCATGTTAAGGGCTAGATTCCAGTCTGTCCATCCTGCTACAAAATGATTCAAGTCCTGTGGGCCAAATCAATATTGTATTATTACATGTACGTATTGCCAGTATAGGGGTCTTTATATGAGTGAAAATTTTAGCTCCATCCTTCATCCAATCTTCCTCTATAAAGACTAAATCAAACAAATAAATGAAAAATTTATGGAACCTTTTCACAATTCTTAAATTAATGGCAAAGAAAACTTTGACTGAACCTTTGACTGCACTCAACCCTGAATATATAAATGCTGTGCTGAGCATTACCCTTGAAGTTTGTTGATTTGTTGAACCAAATAAAGACTTTTTAAAAGGGAAGCCTTTGTGGAAACATATTCAAAATTGGCATTTTGGGGAACTTTTTTCCATGTATTTTTCCATTTTCCCAAATTTCAATTTTCGGTTGCATAGTTTTGTACAAATACTGTCCGTGCTAATATGGTTATAAATATATTGTACTGAATATTACACATGACATTTACCTTGATGATGTCATAACTATAGCCTTCCCCCCTTTCCCAACTTCCAAGTACAACTGGCTTGCTGTTTATCTTATATCCATCACAGGCTTCCGTTGCTAGGATGAATTTTGTAGGATAGTATTGGGAAATCTTGTCCAAATCATCATAGTTTGCAGATGGAATATCAGATTGGTACCAGTGAAGTGCTACTCCTGATGTGAATGCCATAGCCTCTGTATCATTCAGAACCTGAAATACAAATAATTATGTTCATGTACATGTTGTCACACATTACATTACTCACAGTTCAGTCCTGTCACTCTAGACTCTTACAGCCTTTTAATGAACCAATGTTTAACCATGGCCATATGAAAATGCAGCTGTTTCACTTGCAGACAATCAGAATCAGATCTGCTTTTCTATAACTTGATATATGCAGTTGCATGATAAGTGCACATACAGTACATTTAGCATGTATCCCAAAAGAAAAGCAACTTCCCCCAAACCTACAGTTTCTACATCTTCAAGTATGCCAGGCAAGTTATCATCATGTGTCATAAGTTGAATGTGTCCATAGCCATTATTGAGTAAAGCAGGTCCAAGATCCATCTTTATGAAGTCTCTCATGACAGGTGGTTCCATAGCCATGCATTGCCAGGTGTAGAAAGGCACCAATCCAGCTGTTGGTTCATTCTGTACTGTAAGTCCCCACATCATTATGTTGTTTTCTTCGTAGGCTTTTAGAAACCTAAGTTTGGATAAAAAAGAAGAAAGAAATGCTGAGCCAGGATTTGAACCGTACATGTACAACTATGTTACATAGAGCCAGCCAAAGGTCCCACCTTGTGACAACTGGCACTTGAGAGTTGAGACTACACATGTAACTACTGTACATGTTTATGTACATAAGCGTGTGTCTGCTTCAATTTATATACCATGAATAGCAAAACAAAATGTATCGACTTTCTGTGTCGGACATACATGTATGCATATATAGTCTTGTACATACTTGATAAAATAGTTTGCCCAGGTTTTGTAATACTTCTGACCCGGTTCACCAATCAGTCTGCCTTGATTAAATCCATTATGCATCATTCCATTGGTCTTCATCCATGCTGGGGCAGACCAGGGACTAGCAAACAGACGAATTTCCTGTTCACTCATAGCTTGGGCACGCTTCATTACTGGAATCTAAATAGACAAACAAGTACAAGCACTGTGTTCGACCTGTATACACATTCATATGTTTGTGTATTGTGGGTTACGGTAATACAGATAATGCATACATGTATATATGTATACATACACATGTAGTAAATAATGCAAACATATATTTCGATGTATATGTTCTTGTCTGTACTCAGTACATGAAAATTACGTGGACATATGAATACTCACTTTAAAGTCAAGATCTTCAGATACCAATGTGAAGTTAACAAGCTCAAAGTCACCATCAAAGTCATCGTAGGAATATTCCGACAGTGAGAAGTCACAGCTATGAATAGGCACTCGTCCAAGATTGTACTCAACGCCTGACAAAAAGAGCATGTGCAATGCTTTCTTAAAGAAAATGTAATGTACATGGTGTACACATACACATAGGCATACGAATATCGGTATGTTGCTTTGGGTTTTGAAAGAAAAAATGTCAAACAAAAATGGAGCTGCTTGTAATTTTTCATCAGGCACTTGGGTAAAGCACTGAGTATTTAATTACATTGTACATTATTGAGTAGGACAAATCCTCATTGAATAAACAAACTTAATGTTTTTTCTTGAAAAAAAGATTGTGGAAGTTTATTTGATAACGGGCATACAGGGGGGGGGGACTATGTTTTGCATACATGTATTTCAGGTCTTCTTTGTCAATTCAAGGTTTGCAGCATTTCTATATTGATTTCTGCTCTTTTACACGTTCAAGTTCAATTTCTCACCTTGTGTGGAGAAGTAAGACTTGAGTAGATTATCCTGGGCATTTCTGGACAGATTTAGGATATTCATAGTTGCAGAGTCTGTAAATGCTCCTCCAAATCCCAAAATCGTCTGATATTCTACAGAGGAGTCAACTGTAAAAATGTCTATGTCCTCTAACAACAGAAAAGAGACACAGCAATGGGAACATTAAGCAGCTACACAAGTTCAATGAATACAGGCATGTGTTTGATTTGTAACAGTAGGCAATAGCAATGAAAATAATACCCAACATTTGCAGCACAGGAGACATACAGTACATGTATGGCAGTTACCGGTAATGGTTGAGAGGTCTCAGGTTCAAATCTCGGTCTAGTCAAAGCTTTCTTTGCCATTTTTCAAAAAGGTTAAAAGCTTGTAATGTAATCCTGATAATGCAGTATCATTTTCTTTCACTTTGATATAGCATGAATTATGTGTGTACAATTCTAACAGCTTATGAACCCCCTTCATAATATTGAGCATACAGTTTGGTTTCTTGATTGGGATGATTATACATGTGTAGATTAGTTGAAAGTATGTAAATGTACTATGTACACATATGTATTCACTGCAGCCCACATGTAGTGAGAATTGAAAGAGATATAAGGCTGCTGCACACGAGATCTATCTGCTGAGCAAAATTTCTCTCGAGGTCGTTAGCTCAGCACGCTCTCTCGTGTGCGCTTTGGTGAGATTTCTGCCCCAAGAGGCTGTGAGACCAATATCTATCCTGTTTGATTTTTTTTCGCCTCTCGTGGATGAAAACTCATCGTGTGTGGTAACTGAGCTACGTGCTGAGCAAAACATATATCTTTGGAAGCCATCACGTAAACAGAGCGTGCGCTTTTATTGTCCAATTGTTATTTTTTGCTCAGCACGTAGCTCAAGTCGCCGCACACAATGAGTTTTCATCCACGAGAGGCAAACAAATCAAACAGGATAGATATTAGTCTCATGGCCTCTTGAGGCAGAAATCTCACCAAAAGTGCAGCGCACACGACAGCTACGTGCAGAGCTAACGTCGTTACCTCGAGAGAATTTTTGCTCAGCAGATAGCTCTCGTGTGCGGCGGCCTTAAGTTTTTGTGGAAGTGAAAAAAGGGGTGTGTGATGAATTATCAGTAGATTATCAACAGTATTATTCTGAGAGATAATTCAAAAACGATGTTACATGTACATGTACATGTTTACCTAAATATTTGTTTAGTGTTCATCCAAAGCAGTGGCAGTGTGCTGTAATGCTGTACTTATTTACCCATTGGTTCTGTGTCCATAAGCAGCTCAGACTTGAAGAAACGATGACCATCTTTACTAGATGTATATTCTATGATCTTGTCAGCTTTTATTTCACCATGTCTTTCCACTGTGTCACAGAAGTTTGCAGAACACTCACAAACAAAAGAGCTTCCTTCATCGAAGGTCTTTTTCTGACAAGGCACATCAGCTCCATCTACAAGTTAATGAACCCAAACATGAAATGTTTTACTATATGTTTGTGTGTAATACTATACATTTCATACCATTGGGACCATAGCTGGGTAATACAATTGAATTTACCCAGTTAATTGTCCATACTCGGGTAGAAACAATCTGGGTAGAAATTTAAATAGTGGGTTTCACAAAACTGGCCCTGCACATCAGCTAAGCCTCTTCATTGCAGTTGTTTGACCTCCCATAACCAATAATAGTAGCACTCACAACTTCATAAATGTATCTAGACTCTAGAGAGATGTCTAATTGGTAAATTACTGCCGATGGTTGAGTGTCCATGTTGAGAACCATGTTGTAGTTTGATCAAGAGTAGTGCCTTGTACATGTATTTAATGTAAAAGGCTTGCTGCCAATTTTGAGACAGGTACAAGTACTGGTACCTTCCATCAAGTACAGTAAGCTTAAAAACAAATTACTTCAGCAAGGTATCAACTTTGGCAGAGGACTTTATATCATCTGTGAGCACACAAGATTGGTTGCACTTGCCAACTTCACCCTGTAAGAAACCCATGGTTAAATCACATTAATGCAACTGAAGGTACATGTAACCTTGAGAATCTAAATACAATGTACTGGGGGTGGGGTACATGTACCACCAAGTCCACCATTAATCTTGAGATCAGTGGCTAGACTCCTCTCAGATGACAACACATTATTCTGGCAACATTATACCATGGTCAAAGTGAGAAGTCCACCAGCAAACAAATGATATTTGTATTATCAAGGGGTTTGCAAAAGCTGTGAATAATGTAATTTGTAGTACCACTGAGGGTCAATAAAGGTGTGTTCCCAGATAAACATTTAGCATCCCCACATCCAGCTACATGTATTTATCTCCACATCTCTGTGCAAACTGATATTGTAGGAGCAAACCAAGCACCCTCAGTCCCAAATGTGCCTCTGGCTGGGTCACATTTCAGGCATGCGCAGTTTGCCCTGCAAAAACAATTTTTTGAATCATGAGCCACTTTTCGATGATTTTCCTATCGGAACGCACCTTAACCCTATCTGCATTGGGGGGGAGCCCCCCCCCTTCCATATTTTGTGTTACTGCATCGTGACCGCTGACAATTTTGGATTCTCACTTCATGACTTTTCCCCGTTGTCTTGGGCACATTTTGATGCCTAATTTGTCCATATCGCCCATGCCTATAATCTATAAGCCTATAATTTTACATGTCAATTAGTATATTTGGGTACAATTTAAAACTGTCAGACAGTGGCTTGCATTTCTTAATGAATCATGCTCAAGAATTGATGTTTCACTGTATTTAATCTTTCTGTATAATTCTGAGTGTAACAATAAAAAAACAAAAGAAATAAAAGCAATAAAAAAACATAAGAAATAAATACAATGGAAACATGAGGACATAACAAGTGCTGGTTTTTTGTAATGATGGGGAAGTTGATTTATAGAGCTGTACACAAAATTAAATCAGAGCTAAAAAATTTCACATCTGGGAAACCTTATCCTCATTTTGACACACTGATGTTTTTATACTTTTTTACGTTGAATTTACGAAAATATAGCAAAAATACATAAAAATATTCATCATGAATATACATAATTAGCAAATTTTTCCTGTACCTTGCAAATTTGATTAAAAACAATAATACAATCAGATTCAGCACATGTACATGTATGAACATATATCTGCATGGGAATTTTCAAGCTCATCGGACATTCTGTTTCTGCCTTGGAGGCCCCAGCCCAGTATTTTCATGGAGTGAAGTAGCCCAGTGCACATACATGTACATGTACATGTACATGTACATGTAGGGTTAAGAGAAAACATCCTTGAAGGGCCCTGCAAAGTAAACAGTTTTTAATTAATCATGAAAACTACATCATGGTGCGATACTTTCTTCAACTAGAAGTCCATTAGTGTTGGCCTGATTTATGGCTGACTCCAGATTTCTGAACAAGAGACATTTCTGGCACTGACCATTCATATTCAAGTCTGTAAGAGTTAAAAGTACTGATGCTGTGAACTGTAGTACTTGACCACATACTTACGTACATGTATGCAAAATGCACCAGGGCAGCAGTAGTTGAATAACTACAATCATAAGGAGGTTTCCAAGAGGACCTTTCATAATGAAAGGTGTTGAATAAAAGACCTCAACAACTGGAGAACGTTGTTTGAAAGTGCTGTGTTCAGAATGAAACTACATTTATATACCAGTGCATGCAGATACTCCATGCATGTAGTGTATGCTGTTATCAGTTAGCTCTACAATCACTGCCAAAAAAAATTGTACCCATAAAAACTGTTTACTTAACAGTCAAAAGGGTTATCTGCAATGAAAGGCAGCTTGGTAGGCAAATATGCTAACAAATCTGCAAGCATACGTACAGTAAGATAGACTAATGCATTTGTCTAGGTGTAATCTGTTTCTACACAGTATGTAACATTATAAGGGACTCCCTTTTGCCTAAAGCCATTGAGACCTTCATGAATACACCGATCCAGGAGGCCACACCCACCATAGCAACTACCAAGCAACGGCGCACTTGCACTCATCGTTTCACGATCGCCCACATGCTGTCCACATCCACTGCACGCCCGCAGCCACCGAAAGCGCTTCTCTCAGTTGGACTTTGGTTTTGGAAATGTCCAAAAATGTACATTTCCTCTCTTGCCAGGGTATCTAGAGTCAAAATTACCAATGATAATATAAACACCGCTTGACCATGGTTAAGAAAACACGGGTTTGCAAAGGAATTGCCTGGTACATACGAAACAAAAGTAAACACAACGAAAAGTGTGTAGTAAAGAATACAGAATTCAAAGAATTATGTCAGACAAAATGGCGGCAATTTGTCAGACCTTAAATTGCGTGTTGTGATTGGTCAATTTGTCAAGTGGCGTGGCTGACTGGATCGGTGTATTAGGGATGCACATTGTTACCCTCAATAATGAATACATTTCAGAGCAAGAGAAGGTGATTGCAGTTAATGCATCACAGTACAATGTTTTGACTGTTATGTACATGTATATTATACTCTTTACATGTTTTTTTGGCATGAAAACAACTTTTGTATGTACTTGCTGCACTCTATGCTTTACCCTAGTATTCAAGTTAAGAATTTTGCCCAACTTGACATAATGAGCACTAACCTCATTCCTTTCTCTGATTGCCTGCTGAAAAAAATACAGGCAGCTTGGGTGTGATTCAATTTCAAACCTGTGACTCTAGTGCTTTCTAGTGCAGATTCTATGTCTTAACTACTGGACCAACGAGCAGGCTGTGTTGCAGATTTTGATATGCATAGCAGCGGGTACCGCGGCACATCATACGTACATATGTACAGTAGATTAAATATGATGTTTGCGTCGAGGAGAATGTGATTCAATGAGGGTTATCCTACTGGGCGTATATGTAATAAGCACTGTGTTCTGTGCTTTGCACAATTATCTGCATGTACAGAAACCCTTTTTCCACTGTAAAAGTAAAAGCAACTTAGCAATTAAAGTAGCAAAGCAAAGTTGACTGGACCAGGACTTGAAGCAAAGCCTGTACCATCTGAGCTGTCCCTCACTAATCATTGTACGTGTAGGTTATGCCTTCCCAAACATGTACCACCAAGTCCACCATTAATCTTGAGATCAGTGGCTAGACTCCTCTCAGATAACAACACATTATTCTGGCAACATTATACCATGGTCAAAGTGAGAAGTCCACCGGCAAACAAATGTTACATGGTATTATCATGGTTGGGCTAAATTCTTACCTAAGGGGTTTGCAAAAGCTGTGAATAATTTAATTTGTAGTACCTTTGAGGGTCAATAAAGGTGTGTTCCCAGTTAAACATTTAGCGTCTATATCCAGCTATTTATCTCCACATCTCTGTGCGAACCATATACAATGTATTAGGGCCACTCCCACTACGGAAATAATCACGATTTGAATCCGGATTCAAAATCTTTTTTTTTTTTTTGGTCATCACTGTGTTGCTGTGTATTGCTTTACACTAGTACATGTATTCATGTTCAGAATTCATTGAGGGTTTGCTCTACTCGATGCAGTGAGTGCTTTGCCTGATTGCCTGCTGAAAAAAGTACAGGCAGCTCGGGTGGGATCCGAACCTGTACCTGTCTCAAAATTGGCAGCAAGCCTTTTACAGGTCTGTCTTATTTACATTAAATACAAGGCACTACTCTCAATCAAACTACAACATAGTTACTAACACTCAACCATCGGCATTAATTACCAATTAGACATCTCTTGATTTCCTAGAACAATGGAAAATGTGTTTGTATTTAAGTCTTTTGAAATCGATATATTGTTTGTATGTAAGTGCAAGTCCATGAAATACAGCTCGCTGCATGGATCAGGGAATTTGATTGTTGATTTTAATTTGTTATCTTTCTATAGTAAAGCTGAAGAATTATTGGAACTGGGGGCTAATCCCAATATTATACTACCATCTGGAATCAGTGCCTTCCATCTTGCTGTTGGAACAGATACCCTCGATAGCTTGGAGTTGGTACAACTTCTGCTTCGGTATGACGCTGAACCAAACATCAGGTTGGTTTAAGTTTTTGGTTCTTTCATGATTTTTGCCATCACCAATTCTTCTAAAAAAGGATAAGTTGGCATGTGCTAAAGCTTTGAAACTTGGTGATACATGGATATGTATGTCTATGGGTAAGGTGAATACTTGACATCAAGGCTACATCGGGAGGACTTACAAATCAGGTCATGAATGTATCAGGCATCATTTTAAATTAGTCAATAATATTAATTGTCAAACAAACTATATTGAAAACTTTGCCTTGACGGGGACTTGAACCCGAGACCTCTGGATTAACGTACCAGCAGTGCCATCTGAGCTAACCAGCCTAGTTGACTATTTGAATATTTGTGAGGCCACCATCTAAGGGCTGGATAGCTCAGATGGAAGAGCACTGGCAGACTGGTACGTTAATCCAGAAGTCTTAGGTTCAAGTCCTGGTCCACTCCAGTCAAAGTTTTCTTTGCCAATTTTTTAATAATATGAGTAGTGTAGACCTTTAGCAACATTTGAAACAAACACAATCCAAATGAATGTAACCCTTATAAGGAAAAGGAGTTGCATGTAGTACCATGGTTGCATTGAAAAGTAATTATATTCCTAGCCTTCAATGCATACAACAGTATGACTATTTGAATGACTATTTTGATTCAAACTCCCAGTGTGTGTGATCTAAGAGTGTGCAGCATACACCTGTACATCTGCTCACATACACAAACTGTTTTATTGACCTTATTTTTTCTAAGTTTAACCAATATACATGGTGATACTGATTCACTGAATATCTGAAGTGATAATCATGACAGTTGCTGTAATGAGGAAGGTATGGACAGATTTACATGCATTGTTGCAGCTTGCATTTACTTTTGTGTATTGATGGCTTGGCTGATTTCCTATGCAAAAGATCTGATGATGGCATGACTCCTGTGCACATTGCTGCCACTTGGGGGTACAGTCAAGCTCTTCATCTTCTTCTTTCACACGGGGGCAATCCTGAGTTACTTGATGAAGATGGCACCAATGCTCTTGATATGGCAGTGGAAAATGAGAAATGGGAGTGCCTCAATCTGCTGACCGCATACATGCACCAGAAAGAAAAAGGTAAAGTGATAAAAATGAGTGATAATGTTATCCTGGCAAAGTCTCAAATTTCATGAAATATGTTTTTCATAAATATTTTGTACACCACCTTTTCCAAAAGTCATAGATGAATACACAGGTATGTTCACATTGTACATGTGTACGCACTTATGCAGATGAATTGTTTAAATTAAAAGTGATGAAATGTGTGTTGGCATCACTAAGTACAATACCATGTCTTGTGTGCATAACACTGCATATATACTTTGCTGCAACAAAACCATTTGTTCACTTTTTAGCTTTTCCGCCGCTTCCAGGGAAGCGGAAAAGCTATATCATTTGTTCTGATTTTTAGCTTTTCCGCCGTGAAGCGGAAAAGCTATTGTTCTTGTTCTGATTTTTTTTTTATTCCTTCTTCTTCTTCTTCCTGTCGCCAAAATCCCATAGACTTTGTACATGGGTTTTGTAAGAGCCACTTTGGCCATTGAACACACTTGGATTTTTTTCAAACTTTGCGGATGCATAGAGCCCATGCTGAAGTTATGCACAGTATCATTGAAACCATCGTGACGTCACCACGTGTCACGTGACCTTGCTTTAAAGGGGCAAATTTCAAAATCCATTAAAAGCAAAAGTACAAGTTCGTTTGGTTTCAACTTTGCACTGTATCTAAGTTGGGAAAAGTTGGTAGGTAGTAGAGTTCGAATCCCGCTGATGTCAATTTTTTTTTTCTTTTTTTTTTTAAGAGAGCCAGATGCGGAAAAGCGTTATGTTCTGTTAGCCAACAGACATAAATCTCTAGTTAGCTTTTCCGCCGCTTCCAGGGAAGCGGAAAAGCTATATATCTGTTGTTCAGCTTTTTCTTAGTCTTCTTCTTCTTCTCCCCCAAAGCCCATAGACAATGCACAGGGGTTTTGTAAGCACGACTTTGGTCATTGAACAGACTTGGATTTTTTTCAAACGTGGCAAATGCATAAAGCCCATGCTGAAATTGATCCTAAACACCTTGATATCATCATGACGTCATCACGTGTCACGTGACCTTGCTTTAAAGGGGCAAATTTCAAAATCCATTAAAAGCAAAAGTACAAGTTCGTTTGGTTTCAACTTTGCACTGTATCTAAGTTGGGAAAAGTTGTATCCAAAAATTGCCATCAATTGACCTTGATGTCATCTCATGAATATTTATGAGGTCATGAACTTTTCAGATTTTCACATTGAAATGAGCATATTTGACCAACGGAGCAAGATTTTTTTAAATTTTTTTTTATATCTATTCCGGATGTAGTTTAGAAACACCCAAATGGGCCAAAATGTCATGACGCAATCGTGACGTCATCAAAATGCGTGTTTTCAAATCACATATTTGCCATTGGACAATCTTCTCGAAATTTGTTGGGCAGTTAGCTATTGGGCTAGACATTCTAAATCTTGAGTTGGGAATTAATTAACCATTGTTCAGAATTGTTATGATTTTTTTAATATTATAATGTAGTCCCATACACTTTGTGCACATAATATGCACGTGCGTTTTGGGGTAGGAATGGAGGGTACAGGTTCGAAACCCAGTGACGTAAACTCTCTTTTTTTCGTCCGTCACAAATCCAATTAAAACGACGCGAAATGGGCCTCAACCTATCATAGAATAAACATATGTATTTTGTTCTGTTTTTCTCTGTCTGTTTTTGCTTGGGTGGTCACGTGATAGCTCTTTAAAAGGCCAAACTGGCATGTGCAATCATGCCGCGATCTCAGATCCCACACGTGACAGTGCTTTAAAGGGGCAACTTGTACACTACACTGTAGTCATTAATTATGGCTTCACGTAGGTAGATCTAAACTTCAGACGAAGATTACTACCTGAACGAAGAAAAAATCGTATTTTTATTTTGTCTTCAACCGACTCAACATATACCCCGGATTGAAAATATCAAAACATATTTCAGGAATTTCCTTTGTTTTTCATTGTTTAGGTTTTTTATACTAAGGGCCATAGGTTTGTGTACAAATTAGCTGTGAAATCCATTAAGGGCCTAATATCAAATACAAATGGCTTCAAACTTGGCACATACTTAGGTTAGTAGATGGAGATTCATTGCAAAAAGTGAGATCATCATGACGTCATCAGGGGGTCACGTGACAGGTCATTAAAATGTCAAACTTCAAACTTAATTATTAGCAAAAGTATCGGTTAGTTTGGTTTCAATTTTGCAGCATATCTAAGTTGGGAAAAGATGTATCCAAAAATAGCCCTCATTCGATCGTGACGTAATCTCATGAAAATTAATGAGGTCATAAACTTTTAAGATGTTAACATTCATTTGAGCATATTTGGCCAATGGAGCGAGATTTTTTTCATTTTTTCTTTGATATCTATTGGGGACATGGTTTAGAAACACCTTCCGGAGCCAAAATGTCGTTACGCAATCATGACGTCATCAAAATGTGTGATTTTAAAACACATATAAGGCATTGGCCGATCATCTCGAAATTTGGTATGTAGTTAGCTATCGTGCTAGACATTCCAAATCTAAAGTTTGGAACCGAAGGACCATTGTTTATATTTTTTATGAATTTTTGAATACCACACTCGAGTCCCATAGGCTTTGTGCACAAAATATGTACATGCGTTTTGGAGTAGGAATGGGGCTATTCTATGACTTGTTACAAACAGAAGCGGAAAAGCTCTATGCTCTGTTTCACAACAGACATATATTTCTCGTTCTCGTTGTTTTTCTTCTTCTTCTTCTCCCCAAAAGCCCATAGACAATGCACAGGGGTTTTGTAAGCACGACTTTGGTCATTGAACAGACTTGGATTTTATTCAAACGTAGCAAATGCATAAAGCCCATGCTGAAATTGATCCTAAACACCTTGATATCATCATGACGTCATCACGTGTCACGTGACATTGCTTTAAAGGGGCAAATTTCAAAATCCATTAAAAGCAAAAGTACAAGTTCGTTTAGTTTCAACTTTGCACAGTATCTAAGTTGGGAAAAGGTATATCCAAAAATTGCCATCAATTGACCGTGACGTCATCTCATGAATATTTATGAGGTCATGAACTTTTCAGATTTTCACACTGAAATGAGCATATTTGGCCAACGGAGCGAGATTTTTTTCATTTTTTCTTTGATATCTATTGGGGACATGGTTTAGAAACACCTTCCGGAGCCAAAATGTCGTTACGCAATCATGACGTCATCAAAACGTGTGATTTTAAAACACATATAAGGCATTGGCCGATCATCTCAAAATTTGGTATGTAGTTAGCTATCGTGCTAGACATTCCAAATCTAAAGTTTGGAACCAAAGGACCATTGTTTATAATTATTATGAATTTTTGAATGCCACACTCAAATCCCATAGGCTTTGTGCACAAAATATGTACATGCGTTTTGGAGTAGGAATGGGGCTATTCTATGACTTGTTAAAAACAGAAGCGGAAAATCTCTATGCTCTGTTTCACAACAGACATATATTTCTCGTTATTTATAATTTCTAATGTGTTATATTTGACTGTTGGTGGGGAAAGTTGCATTTCACTTTTGTGTTCCTTGGGGTGGTAAGACACTGGTTTGACATGTGTAGGATTGGTAAACAAAGTGGTCACCAAAGTAAAGAATACCGGTAACTGAAAACAAATGATGGCTAGATGTACTGTGCACATCCTTCCAATGAAATGCCTAATTGAATATGAGTCAATGTCATGGATTGACAGTTACACTATAGTTTGGAGATATCAATTGTGGTGCATCTATAGGCACAGCTTCTGAGTTTGCTCAAGCATTGCAAGAGAAAAGACATCAATTGACTGTTCTGCAAGAATGCATCTGAGATAGCAGAAGAGAGTCCGTTCAACGCGTCTCAACTTTTATAACAACTGGCTGAACTGGTCTTAACTTAGGACCGGTCCTAGGGTCATCTTATCTGCACGGACAAGTATCATACTGAATTAGCAACAGTAGTTGCTTTTCCTGTATCGTGATTCGTGGAGCTAAAATGGCTATATTTAGGACAATTTCGACAAACTAATTCTGAACTAATTCTCATGTTAAATTGTCACTAATAAAAATTGCAAACCAATTTTATGCAGAAAGACAAAAGGTTAGTTAATGTAACTCTTTCCTCTTTTACATAGCCAAACCCGAAACAGTGAGGCAGTTACCAACAAGATCACGATTTAAGTCCACAAAACCTTCACCATCCAGACAGCCATTTTGTAATAATGGTTACTTATGACTGTTACATGTAGTCGTTTATGTGAAATCGTGAATATAATTATTGTGCATGAAACAGCCGTTGCATTAAACAGATCATCCTTGTCTAATGATTTACAGTTTGTTTAAGCATGTAAAGGATGAATCTTGCATAAGATGAGTTTGGTGAAATCAGTCTTAGGACGCATCATAGTTAAGACCGATCTTTCAGCCAGGAGCCCAGGACATGTCCTAAGTCCTAAGATTGATCTTCAAATGAAATGAGTTTGGTGAAATTGGCTGCTGAATGAATTGATGAGTGAGGGACTTCAATGCTTATGAGGGAACTGAAGGAAACCAAAAACAGAAGCAGTGAATAAAACTGACTTTTGCAGCATAAAAATAAATAATTCCTTTCACAGGGCAATACTGTATTATATGGGCATGTACTATTCCTGTGGGGCACAATGCAGGTAGCCTGTGTGAACTTTATCAAAGAACAGCGGTTGCAAAAGTACTTGTAGTTCATTCAAAGGGGTCTTCTTGTGTACTTGACATAGCTTCATTATGAAAGTGTTGTGGACATTATTCAGAAAAAATTTAGATGATATAGTTACACAATGTACAGTACATGCACACATATAAGATATATAGGGTATATCAGTCTGCCAGAAGAAAAAAAGAAGAAAAAAGAAGAAAAAAGAAGAAGAAGAGCCTAAGTCCATGTACTACATGTATACCTTAACCTATTGGTCTTGCTTTTATTGTGTATCACCGAGATGTTCCATCTCTGATTTGCTTTTCTCTTTTCAGGCAGCCCCAAAAAATGGAGAAAATCAACCTCTTTCTTTCCTGATATAAACTTGAATACAAATGCCGGAGAGGGAAATGCATCAAGTAAGACGGAAACAAGTAGGGATTTCCCTATCCCTGCAAAACAAAACAGGATGGACCTTGAGTATGAAACAATTCTATCAGAATCTATTGGGAAAGTAGAAATTGGAATCCATCATCATGTAGTGCCTCATTCTGATGCCACAGATTGTCCTTCAGTTTGTGAAAAAAATGAAGAGGTTGGCATTGAAGGATGTGATAATGAGACTGGAAATATAACTCTCACCTCAAAGAAGCTTGAAGAAGTGATGAATGATAGCTGCTCTGGCATAGACTTGACTTCGCCTGACCATCCAACTGTGTTCAATAAGTATCCAAGGTATGGTGATTTACAATCTCTTGACAAAACAATCGCCTGTGCAGACAAAAGGAAGTCAGCCTTTAAGCTAACAGAGACTGGACAGGTTGGTGATGAAACCCATATTTCAGAAGATTTGAAATCATGTGAAAAGAAGTCAACATGCCCCACCTGCCAAATTGATGACATTGTGTTGTGTTGTAGAGACTTTAAATTGCCATCAAACAAGGAATTGAGATTGCAAAGAAGAGCTATGTTTTATGACACAAATGATGAATCTTCAAGTGTATTGTCTCACCAACCTATTGAAAATGATGTGCATGCGACTTGTTCAAAAGATGTCCCAGGACTTGACACCTATGAAAACATTGTTAAATCATTAGAAAGTCCACCTGAAAAAACAACAAAGCTGAAGCAAGAAACAGTTGACATAAGTACATCCGATGAGGATTCCTTTCTCACCTGCACGTCTGATATGACGTGTCAGCAAGATAATACGAGGAGACAGGACTTGGACCGTGATGACCTGACAAGAGAATTGAAGGAAGTGGCTTCTTACAGAATTAGTCATCCATTATCAAAGGTGTTAGAAATTGATTGCAAAGATTCCAATATTGGAAATGATTCTTTGGAATATTTGTATCATGATCAAGATACTGGTTCTATGCTGATTGAGCGACAGTGTCCTTCAGCTTGCCCAGCAAATATCAGCCATGATGATGCATCTGGCTTAGACTACAGTCACGTGTCAACAATGGAGGAAACTGTGCTGTATGATTGGAGGAACTATCACTCTAACCAAGATGAGGACGGCAGAACAAAGTATATCCCCATCATCTCAGAGGAACTTCTTCAGTTATCAAATAAAGAGATAAGAGAACTAATACGGACATATGGTGAAGAAGCAGGTCCCGTAACAGCCACTACACGTATGGTGTACTTGCACCATTTAGCCAGGCTCCAGAATGATCCTGACTTTGCACCAAGTGTTGCTTCTCAGCAGCAAACTTCCCATGGTAAGATACCGGTACATGTATATTTGTTTATGTGCCAATATGTGTGATCTATAAGAGCACATTTTTGCAAATTATGGCTATTCATGAATGGTGAAAAAATTAGAATGCAAAACTTGTTAATTGTTTTATTAAAAGCTGAGTATTTTCATTTTTCTTGAATAAATAGATTAACTTGTTGTCAAGATTTTAAAATTTAGTGGGCCTGACGTTTCGATCCTAGCAGGACCTTTCTCAAAGGCAGAGTGACAAGGACAAAACAGATACATGTACACGAAGGAAGGGGGGGGGAGAGTGAATAGGACACGGATGAGAAACAGAGGACAAAGAGTGAAGCTGGTAGGGAGAGATCAAAGGGAAGGGCAAGGAGTAGGGTAGGGATTAGTGAGAAGAGGGGGAAAGATCAAAGAGAGAAGTGTGAAGGACTGAACACAAAAGGATTATTAGAAAGCTGCATGGTGTTAGTCATTACCCTCCTGGATGTTGAGACCATGTGGTTGAATAGTCCGAAGACGCTTCATCCACATTTTCTCACGGCTAAGACGGACAGCATTACTACGGTGACAAAGTGATTCTATGCCCAGTACACTCATATCTGATATCGAATGATCAGGGAGATTGAAGTGATACCCAACAGGGGTGTCCATTTTACCGGTTTTGATAGTAGACCTATAGCCATAGATCCGTTTTTTGAGGGTGTTTTTGGTCTCGCCAACATACTGAATATTACAAACTCTACAAGAGATGAGGTATATAATGTTGGAGGTAGTGCACGTGATACAGCCATAGGTCATGTGGGTAGTTCCAGAAGAATGTCCATTGAATTTGAAAGAGTCTATTTCCTTGACATGTGTCTTGCAAACAATGCATTTCGAGGTACACTTAAATGTACCAAATTTAGTTGGAGGTGAAGAGTCCAAAGGGGGAACCTCTGCTCGGACAATTAAGTCACACAGGTTACGGGGGCGCCTGAAAGCCAAAACAGGCGAATTTGGAATGGCATCAGCCAGACGATCTGAAGTGTGGAGAATATGGTGGTTTTCCTTAGTTATCTTCCTGAGAGGAGGAAGAGAAGGGTGGTAGGAAGTAACTAAGGGAACCTTGGGCTTGTCCTTGGGACCTGGTGGCTTTTGTTTTAGTGCCGAACTTCTGGGAATGAAATAGACTTTAGCAATGGAGTTCTTCAATGGAGTTCTTGTTGTCAAGATAAGATAAATGAGTTTCTGCTGCAACTTAGTGTTTGTCCCCAATTGAACCCGATTAATGGAGAGCATTGTGTTAACAGGATTCCGTTGGGAATTAGCAGCATATTTGAACACTGGTCAAATGGCAGAGACTGATGGCCAAATGGCAGCAGATGAGCGACTTATGGTAGCTCCATTCCAGACTCCAGACCCAACTCGAAAATGGCGTGAAGGAACACTCAAGTCATCATTCAACTACCTGTTATTAGACCCAAGAGTCACTAAAGATTTACCAGGTCGTTACACACAACTCACACAGCTAGAAACTTTTCAGGTAGGTGTTATTACATATTAACCCAATGATAATTGCTGAGTGTGATCAATTCTAAGAAAACACCGTAATTACTGAGATGTACATGTAGCAGTACTTGGCAAGTGTACAAAAGTGATTCTCATAAATTTGATAACTAATACAAAATAAGTAATAGGCCACAGAGTAACTCGCAGAGCTACATGTACATATACATGTATATCAAATGCAAATGCTTCAATTTTGCTTAAAATGTTAAAATCAACTGTTTTAGAATGAAAGTGATTACAATTACATACTCCTGTTTGTGTTGTATAAAGATACAGATCAATATTGTGCAAAATTGTGTATATTTTCATGTATTTCACGAATACATTCAGTAATTGATTATGTATGTAATCAGTGAAGTTTGATTACCTATACATGTACATGGATCTCAAGAAGTGCTTAACCAAGTTTCATAAAGTTACAGTTCTGGAGGCTCCTCAAGGAGTCCAAATAGCACAAGTATTTTGAATTGCCATTGAAAGGACCCAAAAGAAACTACATTATACTGTGTCGACATGACATTTTTAAGTAGAAAGCAGAGACACAAGGGAACACCTACATTCAAACAATGCAATTGCGTGCTGCTTATTGTGCAGGCCAGGGCATTGCATATTTGAGTGACCATAAACATGTGTACACAATTTTAAACAAAATATACACCTGGACACAAGTCATGATGGTTGCTGCATCTCATAAATAATCACATCATGACAGATCAAATAAAATAATTTGCATTTCAGTTCTGTTTTTCGAAAGCCTATAGCCTGCATTTCACTGGTGTTACAAGTTTTTATCTTTAAAGGGTACCTGAAATTTTAAAAAATGATGTCGAGAAAACTATTATAAGACTTAATAAAGGCTAAACCATTTCACAAACTCAACACATTTAATATCTACCCCCTAAATAGCGACCTTAAAAGGAAAACAAAATGTTGAGCGTAAAGGTGATGACGTCATCGGCAGTGCAATGTTGCATGATTGGTTGCACACATACCGTACACGTATAGTATACGGGCGTCCACAAGAAAAACATGGTAAAGCGAATAAGTTATTTCGCCACGTGGTAGTGAAAAAGTGTAGTGTGTCAATATTATCATGGCTAGCACTTCTATGACAACCCAAAATGCGTACAAAATGCGTCGGCTAAAGCCAAGGTGCAAAGGTTGTGCACACAGCGCTCTGTTTTCTGCCGGTGATGTCATGGGGTTGGTTATGCGGTACGCTGTCGCATTTTTGGGGGTTGAAATGTGGGGTGGCAGTTTTCTGTCAAGAATCTTGCTGCTTTCTCAAAACTATGATTACCATATTTAAAAAACAAACTGACATGACATGGAAGTTCATACTCTCTGATCGATTACACATCATATTCCTTTTTATTTCAGGTACCATTTCAATCTAATGTTAAGTACTGATTCCTTATATTACCGGTACATGTGTTGTACATATGTTACATGTATGTGTAACAGCATAAGTGTGTGTTTTTCTCATCAGGTTTTTGTGGCAGCCATATTTTACATTGGGAAAGGAAAGCGAGGCCGCCCATATGCTCACTTCTATGAAGCCTTGTCAGCTGTTGAACAGTGTAAAGAAAAGAAAGCATCACAACCAAAACAAAGCAAAAAGGTGAAGAATGTCACTTTTTTATGAATACATGCTACAGTATATACATGTATGCTTAAACTAATCATGGACCAAAAATGTGTTCTTTTCAAAAACAAATCAGCAGTTCAGTTGAAATCCCTTTTAACAATGGTATTTAAATTACCCATTGCCTAAAATGATTGCCCCAAAATGTCTACTTGTGTGCAGGTATGTTCAAGTATAGTACAGTAGTATACAGCATGTTCTTTGGTTACACAATAATTGGTGATCTTCCTGAGGGTAATAGGGATTTCCTATAGGGGGTTTATTTGGTGCTCACGACACCTCAGCAGGTGGATGATGGTCAGCTTTATTTTCCTTATATTACCTTACTTTGCAACATGCTCATATTACTGGCAGAACCATGTGTCCTCTGATGCACTGCTCAGAGGCAGAGTTGGTTAGAATCCTGCGCTTGATTCTTGATCATCAGCTGTGATTCTTAAGCCACTTTGTTCTGTTCCCTTTAGATAACCTTAACAGGTTTTATGTACAGTGTATTCAGGATCCATCTGAGTGAGTGAGACTCGAGGATTGATGTTGGACCTCATGGCTTGCTTGCATGATAGAAGTTTCCTTAGTAGAACTTTGAGACATGGGCCATACTCAGGCATGCACACGGTAAAGTAGGTGGTTACCCAGAAGTGACCACAATTGGAAGCAGAAGGTGTCATCCAGCCATGCGATACCGTAATGGACTGATAATGACTCATGCTTGTTATAACTCAGTGAAGGTGATTTTCATTCTACTCCTTTACATATATTCTACACCAAATATGGTAACTGAATGATATTATTTTTCAGCCTAGAGCCAAGATCAATCACATCCTTGACATCTGGAATGCAGGACTAGGTGTGGTGTCATTACACTGTTTTCAGAGTGTCATCCCTGTAGAAGCTTATACGAGAGAAGCTTGCATGGTGGAAGCTATGGGTAAGCAGTGGTACTTTTAAACAAGATTAGGGCCGTTCTCACTACACCAAATAAACGCTCAAATCGCACCAGTTGTTTAAAACAGCTTAAAGCCCACGATGCATTGTGCAAGCATGGCATTTCCTGCCAGCAGCTATACTGCCAGGAATTGCAGCACAGGTTTTGTTTACTTTCGTCAGCGAGTCCCGCCATTCCCGCTTGCGCAACACGACCATATGCTAACCGCAATCGGCTCACGTTTATTTGCGATGCGATTATTTGGCCTGTGTGGACATGACAAAATAAAACACCCAGTTTTTGAATCGTGATTCAAATTGCGATTATTTTTGTAGTGGGAATGGCCCTATTGTCTTGTGCACGTTCACAGACAATCATTTTAACTTTTTGTAACAGCTACCGTAGTCTGTTACAAGATATGAAGTAACCAATTTTGTTCCAGGTTTCATTGTGATGATTTTGATGTCAGTACACAAAGAAATTCAAAGTGATTTAAATTTGAAAAGGGACCTTGTATGACCGAGGTGTGCTTATAAGGGACATTCTTGCGAAGGTGCAATCATCTTTTTCTTGGGTGATGGCAGTGCAGTAATCTAACAGGCGTTATGAAGAGGACACCAGTTGATGAGCATGGAGGTGAAGCTAGCCTCCCAAGCAGAAGAGATCCGGTGCCTGTTGGATGCAGTGTCCAGCCTGGCAGATAGAGGCTCTGGTAGTGGCCTGCCAAGTGTCAGTGGGACTGCCCGAATAACATTTGAAGAAGTGCACGATATCATCTGAACCATATCTGAGTGTAACAGTGCTTTCTGTATTGAAGTCAACTTCTGTCATTTGCTTGAAACATGCTAACCCTCGGAAGACTTGTACCAGTGTTATGTTATAGAATTCCAAAATTATGCATATTTAATTAAGCATAATTAGAATTCTATTAGTCAAAGAGGGTCCCGACCAAAAAAGGGGGCTTTTGCCACCCATTCTCTTACAGAAGTTGACGTTGTTCAAGACGGTGAAATGTTAATATGTGATCTCATTTTATATTTCCCTTGTCCTTTGGAAAGATGAATGCAGACCTCAGTCGTACGAGGTCCCCTTTCAAATTTAAATCACTTTGAACTCCTTTGTGTAAAGCACTTCCTAACCACATGGAATATGCTAACCTTCTTTGACTTTTACTTCATTATTATTAATATAATTCTAATTATACTTCATTAGATTTGCATAATTTTGGAATTATTGACCTAGAAGAAAGACAGCACATCTCATACTTTTTTGTTCCTCCAAAATTACAGTAACTTCAACATGATACTATCACATTATTAGATGTGGGCTGGATTTCACAAAGACTTACGATGTATCGTAACCCAACTTACGATGGATAACCCATCGTAAGTTATGATAGGTCGTATGGTTTCTGTGCATCGCTCATAGTCTTAAGATTGATCGTTAGTTACGATGAGTTTGTTGAAATCGACCACTAGACACCTAAAATGCTGTTTTACACCTGTGTATTATTGTGTTTTCTGTGTAAAACATTGAGATCTGATTAAATCTTAAGACATTGTCCAATAGGAAGAAGGGTTAAATCACATTGGCTACGTCAATGATGCATAGAACAGGGTTTTTGTACCTGTTTGTCTTGTCTTTTCTTAAAACCAGCGTGCCAAGGGTGGATTTTGTGTAAAAGCATCAAATATGGAATGACTGTGCAAATTTCTGTCTGATTTCATACAATTATATGTACGGTGGTTACACATGCAACCTTCTCTGGTTATTCCTTGCAACTTGGAGACGTTTCTTCAGTCTTCTCTTCATACAAAACAGTGTAAAGTCTTTGTTGGTTCTTTCTCCTCTAGGTCTGACTCATTTATCCAATGTGAAGAGAGGTGATTTCTATGGCCCATCAGTATCATTATCTGCCAGAAAGAGGAGACAGATGGGAGTCTTCCTCCTCAAGAAAGCTTGCCAGATCTTCCTGGTTGAAGGAGAAAGACAGATCAGACCTGTTGACATTGCAATTGGACAGTGAAAATGAAACAGGAAATGTTCAACTAATGTAGTTTTATATAATGTATTTGGAATCTACGTCTTTGTAAATCATGCAAAGCCAATGTTATTTGTAATACAATGTCACATTGAAGTGTGACCGTGCAGTTTGCAATAACTATGACAATTAAATCTAATTAAATCTACATAAAGTAAAAACAAAAATTAGGAAAATTATGATAACTAAGGAAAACCACCATATTCTCCACACTTCAGATCGTCTGGCTGATGCCATTCCAAATTCGCCTGTTTTGGCTTTCAGGCGCCCCTGTAATCTGCATGACTTAATTGTCTGAGCAGAGGTTCCCCCTTTGGACACTTCACCTCCCACTAAATTTGGTACATTTAAGTGTACCTCAAAATGCATTGTTTGCTAGACACATGTCAAGGAAATAGACACTTTCAATGGACATTCTTCTGGAACTACCCACACAACCTATGGCTCTATCACGTGCACTACCTCAAACATCATGTACCTCTTCTCATGTAGAGTTTGTAATGTTCAGTATGTTGGCGAGACCAAAAACACCCTCAAAAAACGTATCTATGGACATAGGTCTACAATCAAAACCGGTAAAATGGACACCCCTGTTTGGTATCACTTCAATCTCCCTGATCATTCAATATCAGATATGAGTGTACTGGGCATAGAATCCCTTGGTCACCGTAGTAATGCTGTCCGTCTTAGCTGTGAGAAAATGTGGATGAAGCGTCTTCGGACTATTACCACATGATCTCAACATCCAGGAGGGTAATGACTAACACCATGCAGCTTTCTGATAATCCTTCTTTTGTGTTCACTTCTTCACACCTCTCTCTTTGATCTTTTCCCCTCTTTTCACTAATCCCTACCCTACTCCTTGCCCTTCCTTCTGATCTCTCCCTACCAGCTTTACTCTTTGTCCTTTGTTTCTCATCCGTGTCCTATTTACTCTCTCCCCCCTTCCTTCGTGTACATGTATCTGTTTTGTCCTTGTCACTCTGCCTTTGAGAAAGGTCCTGCTAGGATCGAAACGTCAGGCCCACTAAATTTTAAGATTTGCATTTTGGTAATTTTAGTCACTAAGCAGTTTGCAACATTTTTGTAAAAAAAAAAGTAAAACAAAAACATTACATTTTTTTGTTAAATATCAGTTTTGTAGTGCATGTACAGTACTAATATCCCAATTTTTTGTTATGAATTTATGCATGTCTTGTACAGGCACATAAGATGTTCAAATGAATACGGTATGATTTACATTTGTTTTGTGAAGTAATATGACCAAATCAACACTTTCTCAAGCATAAGAAAAACATTTCCTAATTAGGTCTAGTTCAAATCTTCGCCATCAGCAAATCTAGAAACAGTTTTTATTGCTCACTGTCCACTGTCCACATCCTCCTCAACCTCTTAATGTCATCACATAACTAGCCAAGCCTACAGTTGCACCACCACATTCGGGCAACACAAAGTAGAGAGGGATAGTATTCCACCAGTGGTCCCTTTATCTTTTCATCAAGTATGCTTACTGTCATACAAATGTCAAATACTTATCATGAAAATAAGTTATTATTTTAGTGCCATTACCATGAGAACATTGTCTGATTCGGTGTAATTTATTCAATTTTTCGTTCATAATTAACATGACTTCCTCTTTCAAAAGGTGAGCTTTTACTGTTTGGTAGAGCAGTGTTCTGTTTTTGAGAATATGTAAAGAATAAATGATCACAATTATCTTTAATAATTCATTCATTTTTTCCAAACGGATGCAATCATTATTTATTTGTTTGTTGGTTTGGCATGTGCTTGAAGGGCTACTGAGGTCATTGGTAATAGCAGGTGCACAACAAAAACTGCAATATGGAGAAAGGTATTAGAAACCACATGATATTGTGATGGTACCTGCAGTTCATGTAACACTCTAAAATTAATGTACACCAATGAATATCAACGTGATTAATGAATTGCCATTGGTTTTTATGAATTCTTTTTGGGTTAAAGAAATGGCTAATTGTTTAAATTGAGACAAGTTGTAGTCATCATGCAAGGTCTGATTGTATCTGAAAAAAATTGAGACTTTTTTAAACATTTGTTTACCATCTACATGTATGAAGCTCTGGCACAATTTTACTGCAGAATATCACGTTTAATCCAGGCCCCAGATGTCATTTAATCCATAGGCTATAGCAGTATTCGAAAGCTAGATATCATATGTTCAAAAAATAATATAAAACTAAACATTGGCATTCATTCATTGATGACAAACACATGGTTACTGTTTGAGGGTGTCCAGTGCCCATGCATAACATGAATGTGATTCAGTGTAAGAAGCTGCCATTTGCATGTGAATAAAATAAATGGATGTGTACATCATGTACACAATTGTCCTCGTTTGAACTTATAACGTAGAAACAACCAATTTTGTTGAGGGAACAACCAATTTTGTTGAGGGAACAACAAAATGTTCCCGCGCCTACAACGCACGCGCAACGCGGCGCTTTTATTGGGCCAAAGCAATTGGGCCAAAGCAAATGTAATTTCTGAGTATTTTAGTCCCATTTCAAAGTAAGCTTTTACACGGGCTTCCCTTTCGGCCATGACTGCTGTCAACCGGTGTGGTCAAGTTGTATCTAAATCTGCCTATGTGCCTATGTACAGTACATGTCTACTTTCAATTATATTATTGGTTGTTCCCTCGACAAAATTTTGTTGTTCCCTCAACAAAATTTTGTTGTTCCCTCAACAAAATTTTGTTGTTCCCTCAACAAAATTGGTTGTTCCCTCAACAAAATTTTGTTGTTTCCTCAACAAAATGTTGTTGTTCCCTCAACAAAATTGTGTTGTTCTCTCAACAAAATTGGTTGTTCCCTCATCAAATTTTGTTGTTCCCTCAACAAAATTGGTTGTTCCCTCAACAAAATTGGTTGTTCCCTCAACAAAATGTTGCTGTTCCCTCATCAAGGAAATGGTTGTTCCCTCAACAAAATGTTGTTGTTCCCTCATCAAATTTTGCTGTTCCCTCATCAAGGAAATGGTTGTTCCCTCAACAAAATGTTGTTGTTCCCTCATCAAATTTTGGTGTTCCCTCAACAAAATTGGTTGTTCCCTCAACAAAATTGGTTGTTCCCTCAGCAAAATTGGTTGTTCCCTCAACAAAATTGGTTGTTCCCACAACAAAATTGGTTGTTCCCACAACAAAATTTCGTTGTTCCCTCAACAAAATTGTTTTGCTTTATTTTGTTCCTATCATGTCCCTTTAAACCCACCGTACTTTTACGCCTCCGTAGAGCACAGGAAATAATTTATGGCCGGTTTCGAAATGAAGGCTTAGGGTCGGGTTCAGGATTTGTCTCCGTCTTACAAAACGTGAAAATCCAGTTTGTGTTTTGTTTCCGAATTTTAAGGTTTGTTGGCTTGACATATAGGTACAGAGTGGTCCAAGGAACTGGGGCCAAACGCTTGTTTTTAGATAACGAGTAAGATATATCTAAGCCTAACTAGCCTTCGAAAACGGCCGACAACCGCGGGCGCTAGACTGTAACTTCAGGAGCGCCGCCATTTCCATGGTCAAACTTTCTCGTCACGTCACAAAGACTGATAGACTTAAACAAGCACAAAGGTTTCATTGAGGTACCCCCCAAAAATGTCATAAAAGGATAGTAAATTTGGGCCGAATTATTATGTATTTTACCGGATAGAACAAAATGAAAATATGTGACCCGGTACAATGACATGAGGAATATCCCACCAAAACACTTTTTGAGTAAACAACGCCTGAAGTTAAAGTATCTTCACAATTCGATTACAAATCAATTTTTTTTTATATATTTTCGGAAATTTTAAGTATTAGAGGATATTATATTTTGATATCATTTGAAATCTAATGGTATACTCTTTCACATTATTAGTAAATCTCAAAATCTCAAAAGTGGTGTTATTCCTCATTATGCTGTGCTGGGTCACATATTCTTTCTTTATATATTTTTCGGCCAATAATTAATTTCAGGGATTTTATTCGTTCATTCGACTTTTTTTTTAACTGCAGGCACGTCAGCAGTACTGACTCATCACCTTGACACAAAAGACTCTCCATAGGCCTTTATTTTGGGACCCCATTTCTATTGCAAATGCACACCTAATTACAAAAGTAAATGTATTACACTTAGTATAATAGTTGCCTGGTTGGAGAGAAAATTAAGCCTGTGTGAACATATGGGAGTATGGCTTCTAATTTTGGTTGATGAATTAAATTGACTGATTACCAACACCGGCGACAGTGTCAGATAATTAATTGAAGTTTGCCCTGCTCGACGTGATGATCACAGTGGTCAGTGCATGCTTTGCCCGATGCCTGATGAAAAAAAAAATCAGGCTATATAGGCAGCTCGGGCGGGATTCGAACCCGCGACTCTTGGTTGAGCTGGATGATCGATGGTCGAGGTCGTGTGGTCGCGTTGCATCATATATATAACATTGTTTTCAGGCGTCGAGGAGAATGTAATATTTGCCATGCTCAACGTAAGTTCTCAGTGCTTTGCCCGATGCCTGATTCGAATCGCGCCCGAGCTGTCTGAATTGTTTGGGTTTCTTCATCCATGCTTCATCAGACATCGGGCAAAGCATGAGCATTCAGCGTTGAGCAGGGCAAAACTCAATCTGTTTCCCTGCTCTATTCTATGCCTCGATGAATTACATTCTCCTCGACGCAAACATCATGTCATTATAATGTGTCAGATAATTAAAGGGAAATTTAGGACGTTTTAACGCCATATGAATTTATTAAGTCTTTTATTGTAACGACTCGACAAACCATCAAATTCGGTGATAAACCACAACCTGTATTCATTTTCAGGTTTTGTCAGACAGAGTCGAAGCCCGAGCCTAATCCACGGTTCTTTGCACCAATGTTGTTCAAGCAGTTTGCAACATTTTTGTATATCACCAATGTTGTTGGTTGAGATACTCTAACGCTCGATGTGCGAGGGCGCGATGAATTCGGTACGTAGTACTCGTGTGCACACACCGGAACGGGGTCGGCTATACAAACCAACAACGTCTTGAACCAAGACTAGGTTGTAGTGGAGCAGGGTCGCACGTGTTGGTTGCAAACATCGCAGAGGAAACTGTCGTGTAATACTCGTACTAACATTTTGCAAGATGGATTTGAATTCATTTTTCAAAACTTTACCCAAAATTGTAAGTTCCAATAAGGCAATCAGCAGAGGTCTGCACCTCTACTGTAGGCCTACACTGCTACAGGCTACACTACACTGTACAGTACACGTAGCACGTACTACTAGTACTAGTACTACTTTACTACTAGTACTATAACTAGTACTACTACTAGTAGTACCATGCTAGTAGTAGTACTAGTAGTAGTAGTACTAGTAGTAGTAGTACAGTAGTAGTAGTAGCCTACTTAGTAGTAGTAAAAGTAGTACTACGTACTAGTACATGTACTAGTAGTAGTAGTATTACTCAGTACAGTACCACACGTACTACTACTACTAGTACTACTACTACGTATAGTTCTGCTATTACGAGTATTAGTATTTCTAAGTAAAGTAACTAGCACTGCTACTACTACTACTACTACTAAGTACTAGTTAAGTATTTTTCAGTAGTACTAGTACTACTACTAGTACTAGTAGTACTAGTAGTACAGTACTACTACTACTACTACTAGTACTAGTACTAGTCTACTAAGTACTAGCTCCATGATTGAACCATTCCTCCATGATTGAACCATGATTAAACATGGTTAAATATTATATAGATTTCAATGGTTGATGTTAAACGTTCTTACTCTTACTAGTCCTACCCTACACTCCTAATCTGTTGGTCGGGTCTGTTTGACCTTTGAAAGGCTCACTCCCTTCACCTGGAGTGAAACCTACCATATAGTGTCTATGGAGTGGTCATGAATGAGTGAAAATTCATTAGATGGAGTTGCATTAAGAATGCTAACTAGAATTAGAATTAGAAATAGGTTCAAACAAAAAGTTAAATCAATTTTTAATTTAGCTGTAAAATGATATTTCATGAACTTTATTATTTACACCTGTCGTAATCTTTCACTTCAGGGAATGACATGGAATAGCCAAACTGACCAATCATGTGCCAGAATGCCATTCTGTGACATCGGCAGCGACCAAGTGAATTGTCCTTAAATTTGAAATAAAAAGGAGACTTAGATTACTCTAACCTACATGTAACCCGTAAACAGGGCCCAGAGGCCCCAGAACCCCCTAAACATGATATAGAGCAAGGTCAAGCTGGAAACCTCTTGTTCTATGTTGTCAATAGACAATATTACTGAATACTGATGATGTATCAGAGCAGACCAACGATCTGGGCCCTGTTTAGACTAGTGCCCTAGGGGTCTGGTCTATTGTACTGTGACACTGCAGAAAATGTGACACGACAAGGATGGTGTACATTCACTGTTGACTGGCTCTTTTAATGGTGGAGCATCATTTAAAGTAAACTAAACCCCCAGTCGAGTCATCCAGGGAGAAATCTCAAGGCCACTACGGTATTCTAGATTGAGAAATGCTGACTGCTGCAATCACTTGTGTGCAGGACAAGTTCTTAGGCTTGAATGACTCTCTGCTAATACAAAGTGGGTCAAGCGAGGGCGCTGCGCAGGAGAAATATGCAAATGAGCTGTCACATACTCCCCTGCTCTAAGGTTGGCGTCCCGACAACCTAAACCTAATTTCACATTAATAACAAACAAACAATAAAATTAAATACAATTAGCTATTTACAAAAAATCACCTTGGCTGGACTCCGGCCAACATCTGTGCTAAAAGCAGCTGCGTTCGGCTGATGTCTGCTAGAACCTGAGGATCCACGGTCTGGGCTGGCACTGACGTGAGCATTGCAGGTGCATGTACCTCCTGGATTGTTGACTGCGGAAGATGATGTAGATTGGAGTGATGTCCTGCTCCAGACCGACTTGAGCGACGGACTTGGACTGGCGGTTCTGCTGGGCCATCACCGGTGTCATCTCCTGGGGCAGGCTCTGGTGTGTCCTCTGGCATGGCCACTGGATGAGCAGCAGCTGGACCATCTAGCCGCACTATGGGATGAGAAGTGTGGTGATGCTGCTGCCCTGCTTTGTCTGAGGTACTGGACCCTTCCTCTGCCACTGTCCTCTCGATGATGGCTGGTGTCTCAGGGGTCCTCTCCGGTCCTCCTCCTTGGCCCGAAGCGCTGCCTTCTTCGCCTCCAGCTCAGGCCGCAGTCACTCCATTCTCTCCATCCTCGACGAATGCAGCAGCTTGTCTCAGGTCGGTTGTCTGCCGGTATCTGCATCAGGGCAGGTCGTCTACTCTTGGTCTAGATCTCGTCTCGTCCTCGACTGGGGGCAGATGCAGTTTGTACACCATCCTGTCTACAACGCCAAATGTGACACCTCAGAAAATGTGACACGACAAGGATGGTGTACATTCACTGATGACTGGCTCTTTTAATGGTGGAGCATCATTTAAAGTAAACTAAACCCCCAGTCGAGTCATCCAGGGAGAAATCTCAAGGCCACTACGGTATTCTAGATTGAGAAATGCTGACTGCTGCAATCACGTGTGTGCAGGACAAGTTCTTAGGCTTGAATGACTCTCTGCTAATACAAAGTGGGTCAAGCGAGGGCGCTGCGCAGGAGAAATATGCAAATGAGCTGTCACAGTACTCTAGGCCTTCTGCTGAATTTATACTAAATAGTGTCCAGAGTATATGTACAATCACCTTTATCGTGGTACAACATCAATGGTCATCACCAACAACAAATTTACATTTGTTAAAGTATAAGCGAGTATAGGATTAGGAGGACTACCTGGCAGGTGCACCTATAACTTTACAAGTACTTGCAATTATATAAACAGGGCCTAGATGATCAGCACTACTTTAAATCTTGAATGAAGATACTTGTACTGTAGTCTGTAGTAAAGTTTAGAAAACAATGACCTGACCATGATTTGAACCCAGGCCTTTTGATTAATGTACCTTTGCCCATGCTTTTTATAATTGCCCTTCTGTTTGTTAGCAGTGGCTAATTCACTGTCATACAAGACTCATAGTCTTGACCTCACCCCAATCAAGTATAACCATGGCATTGATGGCAACTGGTTCACACTTTGCTACTGACCATGTAGGGAAATTGTTAAAGTGCCCCAACACCGAGAAAAACTAGTTGACGATTTGGGTCTTTTGGGATGGCTGCCACCTAGGGGCTGGATCACAGCTCTAATATTATCTGTTATGTAAATATCACCTTTTTGGTTTTCTGACTTGATTTAATACAGGAGCTGCATGCACATCTAAATGGTTCAATCAGTGAAGAAACAACAAGAAAACTGATCAGCAAGAAGTGGAAGCGAGATGGTCAAAAACCAGATGTATCCATTCTGGAGCAATGGAAAAAGTGCAAGAATGATGGCATTGCAATGCAGCGTGGACCGTAGGTTATATGTACATGTCAGATGTAGACTCAAGTCCAATTCGAGTCTCATTTTTGTCCATGACTCTGACTCAAACTTGTGTTACGATAACAATTGACTCGGACTTGCACCAACTAATTTGGACTTGGAGTCGGACTTGTGTGAGTTGCGCGACTCCTGCATGCTAAGATAGACTACATTCACCAGCTAAATGTATGGTTTTCACAGACTTGTGTTAAGGTATTGGGGTACATTGGTTGATCAAATAATTTGATCTCAATGGTTATAAGGTGTTTGCTTTTCTACCACTACAGTGTAGCGAAAAAGTCTTGTTTTTCTTCTGATTTATTTTCTTCCCCCTTCTTTTCCTTGTTCGTATGCCACTTATCAATATGCAAAGCACAAGGGATCACATATCTTCGCAGAGAATCTAGAAACAAAATATCTTTGCGCCAAACTTGTCCAATGTGAATGCAGATTGCTGGCCGGATATTCTCAAAGGATGGACATCTGGTTACTTCAATGTTCAACTGTTTAAATCAGGTGGCTTGGTATCTAAATTTGGTTGCAGCTATGTTAGGTCAAGGTTGATTACCGGTACTTGTCTCCTGAACATGAACATATGACAACTAATTCTCAAGGACTCTCTAGCAGCAGGTTTTAAAATGTCAGAAATGTAATTTTCACTCAATGTCAATGGCAAAATTTGAGGAAATTGTTCAGAAATCAGTGGGAACATTAACTGCCACCCAGACAATACATGGACCAAGTTTGAAGGAGAAAAAAAATCATAAAGAATAACAAACGTAAAGTGACAAATGCAATTCACCCATCGCTGGAAAGGGTCAACAATAATCAAATCATTGATGTCATGCTTTCCTTTCATTAGTTTTCCTGTGCCTCCCATGATGGAGGGAACATTTGTCTATAGCTTGAGTTTCAATCATCAGTTTGCATACATGGCTTGTGCTGTGTTATGCCCATGTACATATTTAAATGCACTGACCATTGGGCAGTCTACATGCAGAGGTCACAGATTTCATCAGCACCAGTGTTACACTCCCTATGCACGTAGACTGCCTACACAGTTCAATGGACTGGTCCGCTGCAGATAGTGAACACTAAACTTGTTATAAGTCCATTACTTAATTTGCACTGGTAATGCACCCTCTTCAACGCGGGACTTGGACTCAGACTGGATGACGCGGGACTTGGACTCAGACTGGATGACGCGGGACTTGGACTCAGACTGGATGACGCGGGACTTGGACTCAGACTGGATGACGCGGGACTTGGACTCAGACTGGATGACGCGGGACTTGGACTCAGACTGGATGACGCGGGACTTGGACTCAGACTGGATGACGCGGGACTTGGACTCAGACTGGATGACGCGGGACTTGGACTCAGACTGGATGACGCGGGACTTGGACTCAGACTGGATGACGCGGGACTTGGACTCAGACTGGATGACGCGGGACTTGGACTCAGACTGGATGACTCGGGACTTGGACTCAGACTGGATGACGCGGGACTTGGACTCAGACTGGATGACGCGGGACTTGGACTCAGACTGGATGACGCGGGACTTGGACTCAGACTGGATGACGCGGGACTTGGACTCAGACTGGATGACGCGGGACTTGGACTCAGACTGGATGACGCGGGACTTGGACTCAGACTGGATGACGCGGGACTTGGACTCAGACTGGATGACGCGGGACTTGGACTCAGACTGGATGACGCGGGACTTGGACTCAGACTGGATGACGCGGGACTTGGACTCAGACTGGATGACGCGGGACTTGGACTCAGACTGGATGACGCGGGACTTGGACTCAGACTGGATGACGCGGGACTTGGACTCAGACTGAATGACGTGGGACTTGGACTCAGACTGGATGACGCGGGACTTGGACTCAGACTGGATGACGCGGGACTTGGACTCAGACTGGATGACTCGGGACTTGGACTCAGACTGGATGACGCGGGACTTGGACTCAGACTGGATGACGCGGGACTTGGACTCAGACTGGATGACGCGGGACTTGGACTCAGACTGGATGACGCGGGACTTGGACTCAGACTGGATGACGCGGGACTTGGACTCAGACTGGATGACGCGGGACTTGGACTCAGACTGGATGACGCGGGACTTGGACTCAGACTGGATGACGTGGGACTTGGACTCAGACTGGATGACGTGGGACTTGGACTCAGACTGGATGACGCGGGACTTGGACTCAGACTGGATGACGCGGGACTTGGACTCAGACTGGATGACGCGGGACTTGGACTCAGACTGGATGACGCGGGACTTGGACTCAGACTGGATGACTCGGGACTTGGACTCAGACTGGATGACGTGGGACTTGGACTCAGACTGGATGACGCGGGACTTGGACTCAGACTGGATGACGCGGGACTTGGACTCAGACTGGATGACGCGGGACTTGGACTCAGACTGGATGACGCGGGACTTGGACTCAGACTGGATGACGCGGGACTTGGACTCAGACTGGATGACGCGGGACTTGGACTCAGACTGGATGACGCGGGACTTGGACTCAGACTGGATGACGCGGGACTTGGACTCAGACTGGATGACGCGGGACTTGGACTCAGACTGGATGACGCGGGACTTGGACTCAGACTGGATGACGCGGGACTTGGACTCAGACTGGATGACTCGGGACTTGGACTCAGACTGGATGACGCGGGACTTGGACTCAGACTGGATGACGCGGGACTTGGACTCAGACTGGATGACGCGGGACTTGGACTCAGACTGGATGACTCGGGACTTGGACTCAGACTGGATGACTCGGGACTTGGACTCAGACTGGATGACGTGGGACTTGGACTCAGACTGGATGACTCGGGACTTGGACTCAGACTGGATGACGCGGGACTTGGACTCAGACTGGATGACGCGGGACTTGGACTCAGACTGGATGACGCGGGACTTGGACTCAGACTGGATGACGCGGGACTTGGACTCAGACTGGATGACGCGGGACTTGGACTCAGACTGGATGACGCGGGACTTGGACTCAGACTGGATGACTCGGGACTTGGACTCAGACTGGATGACGTGGGACTTGGACTCAGACTGGATGACTCGGGACTTGGACTCAGACTGGATGACGCGGGACTTGGACTCAGACTGGATGACGCGAGACTTGGACTCAGACTGGATGACGCGGGACTTGGACTCAGACTGGATGACGCGGGACTTGGACTCAGACTGGATGACGCGGGACTTGGACTCAGACTGGATGACGCGGGACTTGGACTCAGACTGGATGACTCGGGACTTGGACTCAGACTGGATGACTCGGGACTTGGACTCAGACTGGATGACGCGGGACTTGGACTCAGACTCTTTGACTTGGTCCCGGACAGTGATTCCATACATAATGTACAAATCTTAAAGTAAAGGTGACAATATTCTTAAGTTAATTTTTATGAGCTTTTTGCAGAGTAGAAAAAAAGCACAGTTCAAGAAAAACACTTTCCTCTCCCTCATCCAAGATGTAATCAAGGATTGGAGTGCTGTTAGTATAAAGTCGTAAAGATTCATGCTTGCTGTACACCACACATTTCTTTGCTGTACCAACATTTTGTTATTGGCAAATTCCATTAATGGACATCTTTTTACATCCATTTAATAAAAAAGAGAGATGGAGGGAAATCTGTAATAAGTATTTTTCCCTGTAACAACCAGCTCTAGGGTGGCACCTTTCTGTTAGTCAGTATTTGCCTTTTGAGAAAGGTCCTGCTAGGATCAAAACGTCTAGCCCTCTAACTTTTGAGATAGTCAGTGTTTTGTAAGATGTTAGTATGTGTACATTATTACTATATATATACATGTACACATATACAAATACACACATAATCCTGTACTAATTACTATATTGCTTTGCTTTGGTATACTGCAGTGTTTTTGGAGTCTTCCATGGACTGGTTGATGATACTGAAGCTGTAGCAATGGTGACCAAAGATGTGATAATGGAGTTTGCAGAGGATGGTGTGAAGTATGTTGAGTTACGGAGTACTCCAAGAGATAGCCGCAAACAGGTATTTCTGGTGCATTAACCATGCCCTTAATTATACAGCAATTTCATTCAGCAGTGTTCAGTATATTGCCTAGTCAGGGTGCTCACTCAAAGCAAGCTACTGTAATCTGACAGACGAGTGCTGTCTGTGTGATGAAGTATTTGTGATGAAATGGAGATGAAATGAAATTGTACCTAAATTTGTTATTGCTCAAGGACGTGATGTTTAGGGCACTCTGACTGTTGAAAGGGGTTGTGGGTCCTATGGGTAGGTAGCTATGGTAACTGTAGCCCTTTTACTCCAGTACTTTTTCGACAGGTGGGCCATTACAAAGGGCTAAAAGGGTTAAATGGTTATGTGATATTGTAAGCTTAGTCAAACAAATCAATGAAAAACTGACAACTTTAAGAAATAGCACAGAAACTTTGACTGGACTGGTATTTTAAGTAACCCGAGACCTCTGGTTTTGTGTACCATCTGTGCTATCCAGCCCTTAGATGGTGGCCTCCCAAATAGTCAAACCCTTTGCCAGGGTTGGGGTGTCAGTCAGAAGCAATTCAACCATTAAACTGCTGTTATCTCCAGGGATCACACCCCCGCTTTCATTCAGATGCAATCAACCAATGGTTGTAAAACTGGCTATTCAGCAGCTCTGGGATCACACAAAGTGGATGCAGCTTTTTGATTTAATTCAAGTTAAACAAATCAATGAAAAACTGACTGGGAACATTTGAACAAATTGAGAAAGTGGCAAAGAAAACTTTGACTGGACCGGGATTTGAACCGTAGACTTCTAGTAACTAATTACTTCTGCCTAAACCTTGTCGACATTGATAATGTCTTGACCTTTTCCAGGGACAGATGCCTCTAACTCCACCTAGATGTAATTTTCCAATCAGTCACCTAACACGGTGATCCTATAAAATATTATAAAGGAAAAATCACAGTTATAATTTTACGAATGCTGATCTAAAGTTTCCAGCTTGCATTTGAAGCAGTTGAGTCTCTGTTCCTATAGAATATGCTGTGGCATAGCATTTGACAACTTATAGGCCCAGGGGCTGACACAGACTGCGTTTACACTTGATCCCGCGAGGAGGATCATATCCCGCGAGGGCTATTAAAGGGCGATCAAAGGGCGATCAACGCAAGTGTAAACGCTCGCGCGATCAGGATCAGATCCCGGGATCTGATCCACCTCTCGGGAAGGATCAGATCCGGGTCTGATCCCGCGTGCGGGATCAACATGCAAGTGTAAACGCAACGCGGGATCTGATCCTGCGGTTTTCAGCGACCACATCCGGCCCATGCCTGGAAAAACGCGCGAAAAACAAGCATCTTGCGTGTACGTGTGCAGTACATGTTCAGTGTACGTGTACATGTACTGTACAGGTGTACATGTACATGTACAGTACATGGTGTACAGTACTGTACATGTACATGTACATGTACACACAATGTACACGTACGTACACTCGGCAAACAATTTGTCCAACTTCACGCTGGTAACCAATACTAGACAGGGTTGTGTGTGTGTGGTCGTGTGGTAGCTGCAAAGTGGCGACGGACACAGTGCGCGGACGGCTGTGGACCGATGAAGAATTGAAGTTATTTTAAGACATCTTTGCCAGTGAGGAAATACTAACGAAACTGGACGGTACCACCAGAAACACAGCGGTGTTAAACACCATTTCAGAACTGGGAACAAATCCTCCATCTTGATCGTACTTTCAGTGTCAGTTGTCAACATGCAACGCGGCAAGCTGGTACACAGCTGCATGTAGTGTGCACGTACGTAATGTACACAATATACGTGTGCACGTGCATGTGTGCAGTACATGTACATGTACACATGTACAGTACATGTACATGTATGTACTGTACAGTAGGCCTACATGTACTGTACATGTACATTGTATGCATAGAGGTTGTACCGTTGCAAGAGTCCATCGGATTTCGCGCGTCATGGCTGGGCTGACGTTCTACTGCGCATGACTACTGACCTATGTGGATAACCTTTGGAGAGCGCTTCCGCTGCTCCACGCGCGATCAACGCGGGATCAGGATCCAGTGTAAACGCGGCACTGGATCAGATCCTTCGTGACCGCAGGATCTGATCCTCCTCGCGGGATCAAGTGTAAACGCAGTGACAGATAGAGAAGGACCTATCACCAAGAGTGGATATCATCTTTCCGCTCAGATAATCCAAAAGGGGGCTGTTGTTTCCTGACCTTGGGTGGATTTCACAAAGCCTTGCAATGCATCATAACTCAGTTTACAATTGATAACCCTTCATAGGTTTTCATAGGTTGTGTAAGGTTTGCATCTCCCTTCCACTTGTGATTGATTGTAAGTCACAATGAGTTGAAGAAATCGACCATGAGTTGATACCTGCATTCACTCCTAACGGTTATGAGATCTTTAAAAACATTGGACGGAGTCCATAAAGAGCTTTAAATGTTCATAAGATGATTTTGAAATGAAATCCGGATGGAATGGGCAACCAGTGGAGTTAGCGTAGTATAGGCTGATAGGTATTCTGTGTTCAAACTTGTGTGTCTTGGCGCTGCATTCTGGACCCTTTGTAGTTTTGCTATTTGTCTGGCTGGTAGACCATGTATAATTGTTGCAATAGACTACCGGTAGTCCAAATGACTGGTCACAAGTGCGTGGACTAGTGTAGAAAGGGAATCACTTGACAGGAACTTACTAATGCGTTTGATGATATAAAGATGAAAAAAATGCAGTTGAGCCTTTAAAATTGTAGGTATTCATTCATTCCATTCAAGTTCAGAATCAAGCTGTAATCCCAGATTCCTCTAAGATTCCATCGTCTAAGTCTTTAAGTGCTGGATAGCTCAGATGGTAAGAGCACTGGAACACAAAACCACAGGTCTTGGGTTCAAGTCCCGGTCCAGTCAAAGTTTTCTTTGCCATTTTTCAATATTGTTCAGAACTTCCTAGTCAGTTTTTCCTTTTGTTGTTTGACATAAGAATTAATCTTCATATACTGCTAGACTTTTGCATCCATTAAACTTTTGCCAGTTTTGGTTTTACAATGGCGTTGGTCAAAATTAAGAGTTGCTAGCCTCTTGGCCCAATTTGATTTTTGTTTTTATTAAATGTAAACTTTGTTGTATGCAGTGCTTACAACACACTGACTCGGAGAAGGTTAAAACAATTGATAACTTTTCTTGTGATATTTACAAAGGCCGCTGTTTGTGTTTAGGTTTATACACTTATATGTACAAAATATGTATTTGTCTCTAGGAATGACGAAGCGATCATATATAGAAGCTGTTCTTTCTGCTATCAATGGCTGTCAAGAAGCTGGCGTTGATATCTTTGTCAGGTATATAGTCATTTCATTCTATTGTGTCTTTTGGTAGATAAATGGAAATGCAGATACAACTTTATTGCCCAAATGTAATGACTATTTATTGAATATAATTGAACATTAATTGAAGTAAGACTGAAGGCTTTGCATGGTGGTTGAAACAATATTATAGGAGGGTTTGCGACTTTGCGGTGACACCATGTAAAAGGTCTCTTCAAACGAAGAGGTATGGTTCTGAAAAAAACCTGAGTGATAATATGTAAGCCCTAATTCCAGTCCCTAGTGTTCACCCCAGCCATGCCCCTGTGGACCAAGTCCGATAGTGACCAACCCCATAGGCATTTGAAGATCTCCCATGACATCATGGGTATGGTCACTGTTCTAAGACGGAGTGTCCAAGACAAAAACATGCCCCTATTACGAAAACCACCTTATCATCCATTATTCATTAATCAGTCCCCTATAGTTTCTCATCCAACCCCGTCCCTTGTTCATCATTTAATAATTTAACTATAATTGCATATTCAGTTACAGAAACAAGTCCTTTTTAGGTATATCCCAAACCCATTCTGAGTCCATTATCCATGTATAAAAGAAAGGTCCCCATCCCCTTCCAAGTTAGATTTCTCCACCTTGCCTCCTTCTGCTGGCCAAACCTTGAGCAGTCAAGTTAGTCTGGGTTTCCAATAAACCACCCATCGACCCAATCTTGATGCTTCTCAGTCTCCTCTGTTATCTGTGGTGCTCGGTCTATTTCTACCGCCAAGTAACACTTCTCTACCTAGGCCTAGAGACATAGCGGTATATCAAACCAAGTCTAAGTGTTACAATAACTCGACATCCCGGCCAGTATGCTCTGGCCATCATCAGGAGATGAGGATTCTCCTAATTATTAATCAGTTCAACAACATTGTTTGCCAAGAAAAAACAATATTCAAGTAGTCCATTTTATTATCTGAAACTAAGAGATGTGCCATGATTTGCTTTTTAAAACTGATGGTGAAGGCAAGATTTTAAACGCAGGTGTAAGGTCATTCCATGATTTGGCTCCAGAGAATTTTGAGGAACATTTACCAAATTCTGTTCTTATAGCTGGCTAATAAGCATCAACTCAAAGGCATAGCAATGATGAAACCCATATCTGTGAATGCAGAGGCAGTAAGCACTTTCTTTCAACCCCTGTGTTTGAAGTGTCATGACATCATAGTATTGATAGGTTTTGCACGATTGATATGAACATTTTCAGTGATCATTCCAATTGTTGTTGTTTTTATACAGGTTCCTGGTTTCTATTAATAGGACAAAGAGCCTTTGTAATGCAAGAGAAGTACTGGATCTTGCTAAAGAATACTATAGCACCAGTAATGGGATTGTTGTTGGAGTTGATTTGAGTGGAGATCCCACGGTAAGATGAATTTCAGAATCATTTCATGAAGCATGGTTGTTAGATTTTATATCGTAAAATCATGTTGCACCTCTTTCTGGCTTTACACCCTAACATGCTAGTATACTAGGCTTACTAATTGTCATCTCTTTTGGTCTTATAAGTCAATTTTATATGATGAATCAAAAAATATAATGAAATAAACTCTTGAAGACAAACATACAAGGAAGAATTTAAATTGTGAAATGATGAAATAGTTTAACAAGCAATATATTTTTACGATCTCTTTTTACAACGTTTTCAATTCTAATTTGGATAGACTCTTAATTACTCTCAACAGATTCTCATTTAATCTAAGTTATCAAGTTTTAGTCAATGGCAAGTAGTATTTAAAATATTTCCAACAGTTGGTCTTACATTATACTCAATACTTCAAATTGATAGTGTTTGGTTTTATCCTATCATCCAGTACGAGATGCAATCCAAATCTAAGGATTAAAACGTCTCTCACTTTTGAATGATTTTGGTCCTGATATAATAAAAAAGCAAGTTGCTGATCTCTCCACAGTTATCATCTCTAGCAACCGTAGATGAGATTCATTGCAGAATGACAGGACAATGATGTATACAAAGTTCTGCCACATCTGACTTTTGCCGCCATACACGTGTATTAGCAGTAACTTGGTTGCTAAAGCCTGTAGTTCTTGCCAAGTCTATTCCATTCCCAGAAGTTCGGCACTCAAACAAAAGCCACCAGGTTCCAAGGACAATCCCAAGGTTCCCTTAGTTACTTCCTACCACCCTTCTCTTCCTCCTCTCAGGAAGATAACTAAGGAAAACCACCATATTCTCCACACTTCAGATCGTCTGGCTGATGCCATTCCAAATTTGCCTGTTTTGGCTTTCAGGCGCCCCCGTAACCTGCTTGACTTGATTTTCTGAGCAGAGGTTCACCCTTTGGACACTTCACCTCCCACTAAATTTGGTACCGGTACATTTAAGTGTACCTCGAAATACATTGTTTGCAAGACACATGTCAAGGAAATAGACTCTTTCAATGGACATTCTTCTGGAACTACGCACACGACCTATGGCTCTATCACATGCACTACCTCAAAAATCATATACCTCATCTCTTGTAGAGTTTGTAAAATTCAATATGTTGGCAAGACCAAAAACACCCTCAAAAAACGTACAGTATCTATGGCCATAGGTCTACTATCAAAACCGGTAAAATGGACTCCCCTGTTGGGTATCACTTCAATCTCCCTGATCATTCGATATCAGATATGAGTGTACTGGGCATAGAATCACTTGGTCACCAATGCTGTCCCTCTTAGCCGTGAGAAAATGTGGATGAAGCGTCTTCGGATGGTCTTAACATCCAGGAGAGTAATGACTAACACCATGCAGCTTTCTGTTAATCCTTCTCTTGGGTTCACTCCTCCACACTTCTCTCTTTGATCTTTCCCCCTCTTCCCACTAATCCCTACCCTACTCCTTGCCCTTCTCTTTGATCTCTCTCTACCAGCTTTACTCTTTGTCCTTTGTTTCTCATCCGTGTCCTATTCACTCCCTTACCCCTTCCTTCGTGTACATGTATCTGTTTTGTCCTTGTCACTCTGCCTTTGAGAGAGGTCCTGCTAGGATCGAAATGTCAGGCCCACTAAATTTTAAGATTTGCATTTTGGTAATTTTAGTCACTAACTCCTTTTACCAATTAAATGGTAAAAGGCTTTATACTCAGCGAAACTATTTGATTAGTATCTTCTACAGTTGATGAGTTATGGGCAGGCTAGTGGAGACACTGTGTCCAGAACTCTTGGGGGGCCTGGCCAAGCAGGGGAGGCCCAGGAATGTAGAACAGATGGTCATCACTATAAATCTTCCAGAATAGCCATCCTGGGAGGGTGCAGGGGGGTCTCCAACACCTAAAAAGCTTGCTTGAAGCCAACATGTGGTCACTTGGTCACAGCCATCCATTGGAGAAAGAGAAGATTTTTCCTTGCAACAAAAATTCAAAGGTTCATTCTCAGATCCAGTCTTTTCATTTTGGAGTACAATTTCAAAGGAGATTTCCTTGCAAATCGCATAGAATGTCATCAGAGTTTATAGTTGACATTCAGCATGAATTGCAGAGATTTACACCGTACGCGTCGTTGTCCAGCTGCTCCAGTGCGCTCCGCAGCAAGTAGACAGACAAGGGAGAAGACAGCACCCAGTGTGAGACCTCTGATGCAGGTCAAAGGAGCAAGTCCTGTACGACTAGGAGAACTGGACGCCGACCTGTGCCACTTCTTTCATGCTAGCAGAAGGGTTGGGTGCCACCAACCAGCCTCGATGACAGAGTTGGATGCCATTCCAACTTGATGGCCCACTTCACCAGGGCGGGGCTGTACACCATTCAGTCAGCGTAACACACTACAGCTACACTGTAGCCTCGCCTAGTACCGCTCTCAGATGGATTTATCAAGTGCCAGCAATGCCAGCTACCTCTCCGACGTGCCACAGAAATCTGCTGTTAGTTGCACCTGTAGTTTTTACCTTAATTGGTTAGATTAGGCGCTCGGTGGTAGGCTCATCTATATTTCTCTGACTTTTTGCATACAACAATGCCAAAGTCGAATCTTGGAAATGTTTGGCACATGCGGTTCCTGTCATGGAACCATTGTGGGAAACCTCCATGGTTGAACACTCCCCCAGGAGCATCTGCTGCATTGCCCACAAATGAGTATGGGCCAAGTGAGTATGTCTCTATAGTTGTATTTTCCGTTGGTCGCCAATTGGTTGGCGAGGCCATACACTGTGGATACATCATGGCCGGTCCCGTGTTTTCACTCGTGTCTTCTCCTGGTTTCCATGTTTTGATTGGGCCTATACCCGGCAATTGTGCTGATTTCTTCTGTACATTCACAGGGTTTTTCCAGTTTTTAGCTCATATTTGGCATAATTGAGCATGTTTCCTGGTTTTTTCACCTTGGGTATGTCAGGAGGAATCGGCCATTTTGTGTGGGATTCAGAGAGCCAATAGCTTGGTTTACTTACTAATGACATTGTTACTGCATGTTAGTAATGTACGTCAGGTTCATGCTCATGTCATTCATGGAACACAATTGTCATGATTGTATAATCTTTCTTTGATGTACCACAAGGAAAGACATTAATGCGCTGGCTGTATGGACATATATGATGGCCTCCAAGTGGGCCTTTGGGTTGGCCGTAATGGCTTACTGTATATGATGGCCTCCAAGTGGGCCTATGTGATGTATGTGATGGCCGTGTGGGCCCTATGGGGTGGCCTCCCAGTGGGCCCTAACCCTCATCCCGTAAAATTCCTGTGCGGAATCCCCATGCTAATGATGCTTCCATGAAGTCAATGCATATGCTCCATCGTGGCGTACGCCATTACTACCGGTCCTTGATCGTTGCCAGCGAGCCGAGCCCAGTCTTTTTCGTGCTCCCAACACCAATTAATGTCGCTGCTTTGCTGGAGTTGCTTGTTGGGTATCCCAATACTGAGGATACTAGTATTTTACTGCATGGTTTTTCAAAAGGGTTCGCATTTCCCTCGAGATTCAAAATGCTTAGTTTCTCACTGTCTGCAGACGAACGCCCTGATGTGGTACATTAAAAGTTAGCTACCGAAATAGCCCTCGGCAGGCTTGCTGGTCCATTCGTGGACAGACCTTTTCCGAATTTGCAGTCTTCACCTATCGGTCTAGTTCCACAACATGAGCCAAATTCATTTTGCTTAATTCACCACCTATCCTTCCCAGAGGGTCAATCATTTCATTCTTTCATTGACAAGGATTTATGCACAGTAAATTATGCCTCTTTTGACGATGCTAGCCTTTGCTATTAGTGTGGGTACAGGGCCATGGTGAGCGAAAGCAGATATTAAATCGGCTTTTCGTTTACTTCCAGTATCCCCATGCGATTACGAGCTACTCAGCTTCCAATTTGAAGGCATGTTTTATTTTGACCGATGTCTGCCAATGGGTTGTAGCATATCTTGTTTGTTATTTGAGAAATTTAGCTCCTTCCTTGAATTTCAAGTCAAGCGTCTGGGTCAATCCCAGCTGGTTACCGATTACCTGGATGATTTCTTATTTATCGGATCTTCGGCTGCTCGCTGTGAGAAGTTGTTGTCCTGCTTTCAGTCCATTTATACTGAACTAGGGGTTCCGCTGGCCAATGAGAGGACTTTTGGTCCTGCCCAAACAATTAGTTTTATGCGTCTGGAAATTAACGCCGCGACACAGACGGTGTGCGTACCGGCTGACAAAGTGTTAGCTACGTCAGCACTAATACAGAGGTTGTTATCGATGTCGGGCTATCCCGCCTGGCCGGGCCTTTCTACGACGACATATTGGCCTGGGTTCTAGTCTCCACCAACCACACCACAGGGTCCGCATTTTGCAAGGTGTTAGGTTGGATTTGGCGACGTGGCTTGAATTCCTATCAAATTTCAATGGCACCTCTGTATTTCCAGCCGCTGAGTGGATATCTAGTGATACCATGTCCCTATTCACTGATGCTGCTGCTACCATTGGATTCGGTGCCTATTTTCAGGGCCGATGATTCCAAAGCCGTTGGCCGGCTGACCTCTTACGCAAACGCCCGTCAATAGCATTTGTGGATTTTGTTCCACTGTATGTTGCTTTGCTTTGTTGGGCCCCTTCTTATGGGGCCGCAAGGTCATTTTCTATACCGATAACGGGGCGGTGGTTGAGATTATTAATCAGAAATCTTCGTGCTGCGCTCGAATTATGCGGCTCATAAGACCTTTTGTGCTACGTTCTTACAACTTAATGTGTTGGTTAAGGGCACGTCATGTGCCAGGGAAGTCTAACACAATTGCGGATGCTTTGTCACGTTTTCAGATGGAGCGGTTCCGTCTTGCAGCTCCGCAGGCAGACCAGGTTATGATCCCACTCCCCCCCTTTGTCTCAAGTTTGGTAGATGGCGAGATGGAGCGCTTACTGGCCGCTTCAATTTCGGATAACACGCACAAAACATATGCTACCGGGTGGCGGGCTTTTACTGAGTTTCGGCAACAAAACCTGTCCTGCAATCCGCATCAATTAGTTGACGATATACGGCAATTCATAGCATGGCTCTCTTTGAGAGGCTTATCGGCTTTCACAATTGCCACATATGTATCGGGTGTTGGTTATGTGCACAAACTGAGGGGAGAAGCAGACCCTACCAAGGATTTTGTGGTATCTAAATTACTGGAGGGTGCCCGTCGGCTTCGCCCGGTCCAGGATTCTAGATTGCCAATTTCTCTACCAATGTTGGGCATTGGGCAACATCATCAATTCCCTTCTGGCCTTTTGTTTTTCCCAGTTTGAATCCACTTTATTTCGTGCAGTTTTCCTGACTGCCTTTTTCGGCTTCATGAGGGCTGGTGATTTTGCAGTTGGTTCTGAAAAGCACAGCACGGATTCTGTATTGAATTGTAATGATGTCACATTTTCCCAACACGCATGCGATAATCACTCCTTATCTGTTGTCATACGGTTCCGTCATGCAAAAAATAATCAAATTGTGGGTCCATATTTCTGGGAGCCCGCTGACTAGGTACCAATTTAACGCATTATTTAAAAAATCTCTGGCATTTCTAGGGCTCGACGGCACCCGCTTCAAAGGCCATTCCTTTCGCATTGGGGCTGCATCCTCTGCGTCGTATTTGGGGGTGGCCAGTGCTGATATTCAGTCAATGGGGCGCTGGCGTTCTGATGCATTTTTATCCTATATTCGCCCATTGCCGCTTTGAAGTATTTAGCGGCAGGCAATCATCCTTAGCTAGTTATTGTCGTTCTTTATGCTGTTCCACCCCACAAGGGTCCGGGCTTAGCCCTGACTATGTTCATTTTGTTTACAATCTACCCTAGACTCCGTGTGGATCATCGGTGATTCCATCATTCGCCGGGCTGAGATGCATCTTGATATCCCAGTAAGGGTTTTCTGGCGTGGGAAAGGTGGGGCAGGTGTGACAGACCTGTATGACCTACGGGCAGAGCTGGGTAAAATCCTTCCCCCTCCGGCAATGCTTATTATACATCTGGGTACCAATGATCTAGTCACATTGGATGAGTATGCCCTCCGACAGAGGATTACAGTCATGCTTCGGGACTGTGCTGTATGGTGTCCCACTATGATGATATGGGTCAGACTTTTGCCGTGAGTCTTCTACTTTATGGAGCTCACTCTCAAACGGCATTGGAACGCAAGCGCCGCACAATTAATAGATAGGCAAGATCTCAATGTGCAAGACTCCCACGTGCATTTTGTTTTCATTATCCACAGATTAAATGGTCTAAATTTGCGTTATTTCAGTATGATGGGGTGCATCTATCCAAATCAGGTAACCTTCAGTTTACTTCCACTTTGAGGCAGTTGATTTTGTCACATATCATTACAAATTGAATTAGCTTAGTCAACTCTGTCATTGGCGTGGTTGCATGGCTGTCTGTCTCCTCGCCTTGTGGGGCACGCTTTGCATTGGTGGCATTTTTGGGGATACAGACAGCCAGGGAATTAACTCCTCATATTTATGATGCAAATGAACCAGTTAAATCTCTTGGAATTGTTATAATTTGTTATGCAAATATTATACTTGCCATAGCGCTCTCAAGTGTCACGAGGCTATGTTTTCCTGACTGAGTGTTACATCAGTAGGAAGCTATCTTTTGTTATTCAAGATTTATTTTTTGTTGCCATTTTTTGGCCATATCCCTTTCATTGTCACTCATTTTATATTGTGTATGCCGCTGTGGCTTAGGGCACTGGGATGCCCAAGGGCATATCATTGCCCTGGTGTTTCCGTTTGGTGTTTTAGAGTCGTCCTTCAGAGATGTCCGTTCTTTCATGTGAATCCATTTTATGTTATGTATCATGGTCCTTGTTCGTATATGCCACTGTGGCTTAGGGCACTGGGATGCCCATTCATGGTAGGGCACTGGGATGCCCATTCATGGTAGGGCACTGGGATGCCCATTCATGGTAGGGCACTGGGATGCCCATTCATGGTAGGGCACTGGGATGTCCATTCCCTGTAGGGCACTGGGATGCCCATTCATGGCAGGGCACTGGGATGCCCATTCATGGTAGGGCACTGGGATGCCCATTCATGGTAGGGCACTGGGATGCCCATTCCCTGTAGGGCACTGGGATGCCCATTCATGGTAGGGCACTGGGATGCCCATTCATGGTAGGGCACTGGGATGCCCATTCGTGGTAGGGCACTGGGATGTCCATTCATGGTAGGGCACTGGGATGCCCATTCATGGTAGGGCACTGGGATGCCCATTCATGGTAGGGCACTGGGATGCCCATTCATGGTAGGGCACTGGGATGCCCATTCATGGTAGGGCACTGGGATGTCCATTCCCTGTAGGGCACTGGGATGCCCATTCATGGCAGGGCACTGGGATGCCCATTCCCTGTAGGGCACTGGGATGCCCATTCCCTGTAGGGCACTGGGATGCCCATTCCCTGTAGGGCACTGGGATGCCCATTCCCTGTAGGGCACTGGGATGCCCATTCATGGTAGGGCACTGGGATGCCCATTCATGGTAGGGCACTGGGATGCCCATTCATGGTAGGGCACTGGGATGTCCATTCCCTGTAGGGCACTGGGATGCCCATTCCCTGTAGGGCACTGGGATGCCCATTCATGGTAGGGCACTGGGATGCCCATTCATGGTAGGGCACTGGGATGTCCATTCCCTGTAGGGCACTGGGATGCCCATTCATGGTAGGGCACTGGGATGCCCATTCATGGTAGGGCACTGGGATGCCCATTCATGGTAGGGCACTGGGATGCCCATTCATGGTAGGGCACTGGGATGCCCATTCATGGTAGGGCACTGGGATGTCCATTCCCTGTAGGGCACTGGGATGCCCATTCATGGTAGGGCACTGGGATGCCCATTCCCTGTAGGGCACTGGGATGCCCATTCATGGTAGGGCACTGGGATGCCCATTCATGGTAGGGCACTGGGATGCCCATTCATGGTAGGGCACTGGGATGTCCATTCCCTGTAGGGCACTGGGATGCCCATTCATGGTAGGGCACTGGGATGCCCATTCATGGTAGGGCACTGGGATGCCCATTCCCTGTAGGGCACTGGGATGCCCATTCCCTGTAGGGCACTGGGATGCCCATTCATGGTAGGGCACTGGGATGCCCATTCCCTGTAGGGCACTGGGATGCCCATTCCCTGTAGGGCACTGGGATGCCCATTCCCTGTAGGGCACTGGGATGCCAATTCCCTGTATATGCCCATTCATGGTAGGGCACTGGGATGCCCATTCCCTGTAGGGCACTGGGATGCCCATTCCCTGTAGGGCACTGGGATGCCCATTCCCTGTAGGGCACTGGGATGCCAATTCCCTGTATATGCCCATTCATGGTAGGGCACTGGGATGCCCATTCCCTGTAGGGCACTGGGATGCCCATTCCCTTTAGGGCACTGGGATGCCCATTCCCTGTAGGGCACTGGGATGCCCATTCATGGTAGGGCACTGGGATGCCCATTCCCTGTAGGGCACTTGGATGCCCATTCATGGTAGGGCACTGGGATGCCCATTACTAACAGACAAAACAATTAACAATTCAACCAACAATTCAACCGGATTTGCCCTATCTGGTATCCGGGAATAAATCACTTCTTTTGGCTGTGGCATAAACACAATACATGGCCTCCCTTGTTTTTATTTTGAGTATGAGTATAAGCAGTTTGTAACATTTTTTTTTATCAAATAGACACAACGAAAGGAACAACAAGCATCAGTAACCATGGTTGCATGGACAATACATTTACGTGACGTGTTGCATTTTTGCAGGTTGGTAGCAACCAACTTGTGATATTCAGTGTCGCAAAAACTAAAAAAAGTTGCATTATATTAACAACACAAAGTTAATGTCATTCAATCTCATGCCAGGTTGGAGATGGGCGGTTGTTCATACCATTGTTAAAAGAGGCACATGATAAAGGCTTGAAATTAACCCTTCACACAGCAGAGGTGAGCTATTACAGATAATCCCCTCACTATCATAACTGTTTTTTTGTTCACTCCAATTTGGATCATTAACAAAACTGGATATATATCCATTCAATTGATTAGATATGTAATATATAATAGAATTAGGACAAATGATTCAAATAGTATACACTCGATGTGGTTTATTAAGTGTTTGGTCAATTTACAGTTTTCAAGAAGTACCCGGTAGCTAAAGCTTTGAGATATGTGTATGGTCTAGATAGTAAACTGTCTCTTCCTTTTTGGATGGCCCTTTACCAATTGCATTGATCCAGCATAGCAGAACATTTCCACTTTAAACATACAGCCTTCCACAAACATAGTGTAAAGTATTGGTCCCATGTGGGACGTAGTCGTGGTTTGCATCTTGAGAAGTCGGGGTTCACCAACGAGCTGAAGAATGAGTCAGGACAACAAACAATTTAACATGCATTCTTACTTGACTTAATCTAACGCTACTGTAAACTCAGCAACTCTTCACTTCATCCCGATCAATCTCACTTAAATCTTATTCACTTAACAGTCAATATACTTATTCTCTTTTCTTGTTGTTATTCTCGTCCTAGAATAAAATATTATGATCTAAGTCATCACACACAGGCCCTCGTGCATGCTAGCATGATCACACGTACAGTAGAACAATTTGTTTGTTTATGTTTGATGCTGAGTTAACAGTAGCGTTGGATTAAGTCAAGTAAGAGTGCATGTTAAATTGTTTGTTGTCCTGACTTATTCTTCGGCTCGTTGGTGAACCCCGACTTCTCAAGAAGTAAACCACGACTACGTCCCACATGGGACCAATGCTTTACAATATAATTGAACATTTGTCATGCCGTGCTTGGTACTTAAACTTGATCAACATTGAGGGCAAACAGTTTTGATACATATTTTGTGACTGAGAAGCTTATCATGTCATCTAAGAGCGTTTGATAACAAACAGGGAAGCTGTCTGGCAGCTCGCTTTACTGCTGTGAGTTTAGGAGGTATCTGTTCATGTTCAACCTTTGATTTGTATGCTTCTTTTGACAGGCCTATCCAGCACCTTGTGAAAGTTTGCCATTGATAGAAATCCCTGCAGATAGAATAGGTCATGGTATATTCCTTCATCCAGGCAAAGGAGGCACTGAAGAAATGGTGACTGCTGTCTCTCAACGACAAATACCACTTGGTTCGTAGATGCTTTTATTCCTCATTAGAGTCCCATATGGCTACTTAGTCCTTCAACAAAGTGAAAAAAGACTCTGAACATCCAGGTTTGTCAGTGTAAACAGGTGAACATGTCCAAGTTTTGAGAGGTTCAGGTTTTAAGGAAGAAAAATGATTCATTAATTGTTTTGAAAAACAAACAAACCCAGATTCGTTGTTTCATTGAATTGTTTGAAGAAAAAGAAGAATGTAATGATAATAAGATTTTCTGGAAAATATATTGTTTTTCATTATTCAAGTTTGTTGTGCATGGTGTAATCAAAGGCTTTTCATGTATTGATTTGAAAACAGAACTATGTCTGACATCAAATGTAACAACAGGGAGAGTGTCTTCTTATCAGACACATCACTTCAAGTTTTGGTATGACAGGGGTCACCCAATAGTACTTTGTGTGAGTATTTTTATTGTTCCATACACAAAACCCTAAATAGGGGTTCAGAAGAATCATTTTGATTTCTTACTGTAGACATTGCTTTGTCGCAAATGTAAAACTTATGATTGGTTTTTGGGGGGATTTCCAAAAACCCTGAGCCCTCTGCACATGGCTAATTGTTACTTTTCATCTGTATGAGTATTTTCTTGAGTAATAATCCATTTCTTTTTCCCCTGAAGTTATTAAATATCCGTATTAATATTTTAATTTACATGCATATTCGGTATTTTTCCTTTTATCTTTATTGTAACTGAGCAAGAGCCTTCTCCAATTCATTTGTGAATCGTAGATTTATTGATTATTCAAAATAAAAATTAACAAAAATCTGAATTGGACGAAAGTGCTCATTATAGAGAGTAACTTCATTCTTTGTAAAATACAGCTGATATATTAGTTAAAAATACATCTATTAAAAACTCATCTCCATTCTTTTACAGACTGATGACAAAGGGGTGTTCTTCAGCAGTCTTTCGGAAGAATATGAGATTGTGGCAAAAACATTCTGTTTGAGTCATCATGAAATGTGGAACCTTTCCTACCGTTGTATAGACTACATATTTGCTGATGACAAAATAAAAGCAAAACTGCATCAATTGTGGGAAATAGAAAAGAGGAAGTTACATCTAGAAGTACAGGAGTGAGTTTTAAGAGAAATATCAGTACATTAATTGAAAGCAAGAAACTTGGCAATCAATTCCATTTTGGGTCAGCTTACAAATCAAAGTCAATGAAAGGTGCACAATTTTCCTTCCTCATTCTTACCTGGTTATATCATTCACTCATTGGCAGCCTGTGCTGTGAGTGTGACTTCGAAATTGTTTTAAGAAATGTATAGGGGGCCTATTTGTTATTATTACAGTGTAAATCCTCATTGAACCAATGAAATCTTGGGAATTTGCTGCAAATAAAGAAGTTTCTTTGAGAGGGCAAGCGGATGGTGTGGACCGCGTGGGAAGGGAGACCTCATCCACCTCTTCTTCAAGTGCCCGCATCTCCAACCAGCTCTCCAGTTCCTTCACCGCCTCATCCGTCAGTTTCTTCCCAACCTCAAGCTAAATTTCGTGGTCTTTTGGTGTCTCATTCATAATGACAGGAGTCGAACAAGGAGAAGCGTTGATCTCTGTAATTATCTGATTATTAGCCTCAAAGCCACTATTTATTGGTTGTACATTCATGACAACTTTAAAGATATATTACAAACCTGGAAATACCGAATAAAAAGCAAAATGTACATCGAATTTAACTATTATAAACTCAAAACTGAAATACCCTCTTTTATACAAAGATGGGACCCCAATGAAAAACAAATCTTATGTACTTCGAATAATGATAACCTCATCTGGAATTTCTGACAACTTATGGAAACAACCTTCTAAAGTATACTGATCCCTCTTGATTTAGTTATATGCGTTTCCGATTTCCAATAATTTGATTGCGTTTAAATATTGTTTAATCTTGTGTTTATTTTTTTAAATATTTTTGTAACTGATTTGTAAATTTATTTGTTGAATAAAGTGTCCTCTTGAAAAGTCAAAAGTCATTGGCAGCCTGTGCTGTGTATGTCATAGTTATATCATTCACCCATTGGCAGCCTGTGCTGTGTATGTCATATTTATATCATTCACTCATTGGCAGCCTGTGCTGTGTATGTCATAGTTATATCATTCACCCATTGGCAGCCTGTGCTGTGTATGTCATAGTTATATCATTCACCCATTGGCAGCCTGTGCTGTGAGTGTCATAGTTATATCATTCACTCATTGGCAACCTGTGCTGTGTATATCATAGTTATATCATTCACTCATTGGCAGCCTGTGCTGTGTATGTCATAGTTATATCATTCACTCATTGGCAGCCTGTGCTGTGAGTGTCATAGTTATATCATTCACCCATTGGCAGCATGTGCTATGTATGTCATAGTTATATCATTCACTCATTGGCAGCCTGTGCTGTGAGTGTCATAGTTATATCATTCACTCATTGGCAGCCTGTGCTGTGTATGTCATAGTTATATCATTCACCCATTGGCAGCCTGTGCTGTGTATATCATAGTTATATCATTCACCCATTGGCAGCCTGTGCTGTGTATGTCATAGTTATATCATTCACCCATTGGCAGCCTGTGCTGTGTATATCATAGTTATATCATTCACTCATTGGCAGCCTGTGCTGTGTATGTCATAGTTATATCATTCACCCATTGGCAGCCTGTGCTGTACGTGTATATCATAGTTATATCATTCACTCATTGGCAGCCTGTGCTATGTATGTCATAGTTATATCATTCACCCATTGGCAGCCTGTGCTGTGTATGTCATAGTTATATCATTCACCCATTGGCAGCCTGTGCTGTGAGTGTCATAGTTATATCATTCACTCATTGGCAGCCTGTGCTGTGTATGTCATAGTTATATCATTCACCCATTGGCAGCCTGTGCTGTGTATGTCATAGTTATATCATTCACTCATTGGCAGCCTGTGCTGTGTATGTCATAGTTATATCATTCACCCATTGGCAGCCTGTGCTGTGTATATCATAGGTATATCATTCACCCATTGGCAGCCTGTGCTGTGTATGTCATAGTTATATCATTCACTCATTGGCAGCCTGTGCTGTGTATGTCATAGTTATATCATTCACTCATTGGCAGCCTGTGCTGTGAGTGTCATAGTTATATCATTCACCCATTGGCAGCCTGTGCTATGTATGTCATAGTTATATCATTCACTCATTGGCAGCCTGTGCTGTGTATATCATAGTTATATCATTCACCCATTGGCAGCCTGTGCTGTGTATATCATAGTTATATCATTCACTCATTGGCAGCCTGTGCTATGTATATCATAGTTATATCATTCACCCATTGGCAGCCTGTGCTGTGTATATCATAGTTATATCATTCACTCATTGGCAGCCTGTGCTATGTATGTCATAGTTATATCATTCACTCATTGGCAGCCTGTGCTGTGTATGTCATAGTTATATCATTCACTCATTGGCAGCCTGTGCTGTGAGTGTCATAGTTATATCATTCACCCATTGGCAGCCTGTGCTATGTATGTCATAGTTATATCATTCACTCATTGGCAGCCTGTGCTGTGAGTGTCATAGTTATATCATTCACCCATTGGCAGCCTGTGCTATGTATGTCATAGTTATATCATTCACCCATTGGCAGCCTGTGCTGTGTATGTCATAGTTATATCATTCACTCATTGGCAGCCTGTGCTGTGAGTGTCATAGTTATATCATTCACTCATTGGCAGTCTGTGCTGTGTATATCATAGTTATATCATTCACTCATTGGCAGCCTGTGCTATGTATGTCATAGTTATATCGTTCACTCATTGGCAGCCTGTGCTGTGTATATCATAGTTATATCATTCACTCATTGGCAGCCTGTGCTATGTATGTCATAGTTATATCATTCACTCATTGGCAGCCTGTGCTGTGTATATCATAGTTATATCATTCACTCATTGGCAGCCTGTGCTATGTATGTCATAGTTATATCATTCACCCATTGGCAGCCTGTGCTGTGTATGTCATAGTTATATCATTCACCCATTGGCAGCCTGTGCTGTGTATGTCATAGTTATATCATTCACCCATTGGCAGCCTGTGCTATGTATGTCATAGTTATATCATTCACTCATTGGCAGCCTGTGCTGTGAGTGTCATAGTTATATCATTCACCCATTGGCAGCCTGTGCTATGTATGTCATAGTTATATCATTCACTCATTGGCAGCCTGTGCTGTGAGTGTCATAGTTATATCATTCACTCATTGGCAGCCTGTGCTGTGTATGTCATAGTTATATCATTCACCCATTGGCAGCCTGTGCTGTGTATATCATAGTTATATCGTTCACTCATTGGCAGCCTGTGCTGTGTATATCATAGTTATATCATTCACTCATTGGCAGCCTGTGCTATGTATGTCATAGTTATATCATTCACCCATTGGCAGCCTGTGCTGTGAGTGTCATAGTTATATCATTCACTCATTGGCAACCTGTGCTCTGTATGTCATAGTTATATCATTCACTCATTGGCAGCCTGTGCTGTGAGTGTCATAGTTATATCATTCACTCATTGGCAGCCTGTGCTATGTATTTCATAGTTATATCATTCACTCAGTGGCAACCTGGGCTCTGTATGTCATAGTTATATCATTCACTCATTGGCAGCCTGTGTTGTGAGTGTCATAGTTATATCATTCACTCATTGGCAACCTGTGCTGTGTATGTCATAGTTATATCATTCACTCATTGGCAGCCTGTGCTGTGTATGTCATATTTATATCATTCACCCATTGGCAGCCTGTGCTATGTATGTCATAGTTATATCATTCACCCATTGGCAGCCTGTGCTGTGAGTGTCATAGTTATATCATTCACTCATTGGCAGCCTGTGCTGTGTATGTCATAGTTATATCATTCACCCATTGGCAGCCTGTGCTATGTATGTCATAGTTATATCATTCACTCATTGGCAGCCTGTGCTGTGAGTGTCATAGTTATATCATTCACTCATTGGCAGCCTGTGCTGTGTATATCATAGTTATATCATTCACCCATTGGCAGCCTGTGCTGTGTATGTCATATTTATATCATTCACCCATTGGCAGCCTGTGCTATGTATGTCATAGTTATATCATTCACCCATTGGCAGCCTGTGCTGTGAGTGTCATAGTTATATCATTCACCCATTGGCAGCCTGTGCTGTGTATGTCATAGTTATATCATTCACTCATTGGCAGCCTGTGCTGTGTATATCATAGTTATATCATTCACCCATTGGCAGCCTGTGCTGTGTATGTCATATTTATATCATTCACCCATTGGCAGCCTGTGCTATGTATGTCATAGTTATATCATTCACCCATTGGCAGCCTGTGCTGTGAGTGTCATAGTTATATCATTCACCCATTGGCAGCCTGTGCTATGTATGTCATAGTTATATCATTCACTCATTGGCAGCCTGTGCTGTGTATATCATAGTTATATCATTCACCCATTGGCAGCATGTGCTGTGAGTGTCATAGTTATATCATTCACTCATTGGCAGCCTGTGCTGTGAGTGTCATAGTTATATCATTCACCCATTGGCAGCCTGTGCTGTGAGTGTCATAGTTATATCATTCACCCATTGGCAGCCTGTGCTATGTATGTCATAGTTATATCATTCACTCATTGGCAGCCTGTGCTGTGTATGTCATAGTTATATCATTCACCCATTGGCAGCCTGTGCTGTGTATGTCATAGTTATATCATTCACCCATTGGCAGCCTGTGCTATGTATGTCATAGTTATATCATTCACCCATTGGCAGCCTGTGATGTGAGTGTCATAGTTATATCATTCACTCATTGGCAGCCTGTGATGTGAGTGTCATAGTTATATCATTCACCCATTGGCAGCCTGTGCTGTGTATATCATAGTTATATCATTCACTCATTGGCAGCCTGTGCTGTGTATGTCATAGTTATATCATTCACCCATTGGCAGCCTGTGATGTGAGTGTCATAGTTATATCATTCACTCATTGGCAGCCTGTGCTGTGAGTGTCATAGTTATATCATTCACTCATTGGCAGCCTGTGCTATGTATGTCATAGTTATATCATTCACCCATTGGCAGCCTGTGCTGTGTATTTCATAGTTATATCATTCACCCATTGGCAGCCTGTGATGTGAGTGTCATAGTTATATCATTCACTCATTGGCAGCCTGTGCTATGTATGTCATAGTTATATCATTCACCCATTGGCAGCCTGTGCTGTGTATGTCATAGTTATATCATTCACCCATTGGCAGCCTGTGATGTGAGTGTCATAGTTATATCATTCACCCATTGGCAGCCTGTGCTATGTATGTCATAGTTATATCATTCACTCATTGGCAGCCTGTGCTGTGTATGTCATAGTTATATCATTCACTCATTGGCAGCCTGTGATGTGAGTGTCATAGTTATATCATTCACTCATTGGCAGCCTGTGCTATGTATGTCATAGTTATATCATTCACCCATTGGCAGCCTGTGCTGTACGTGTATATCATAGTTATATCATTCACTCATTGGCAGCCTGTGCTATGTATGTCATAGTTATATCATTCACTCATTGGCAACCTGTGCTGTGTATGTCATAGTTATATCATTCACTCATTGGCAGCCTGTGATGTGAGTGTCATAGTTATATCATTCACCCATTGGCAGCCTGTGCTGTGTATGTCATAGTTATATCATTCACCCATTGGCAGCCTGTGCTGTACGTGTATATCATAGTTATATCATTCACTCATTGGCAGCCTGTGCTGTGTATGTCATAGTTATATCATTCACTCATTGGCAGCCTGTGCTGTGTATGTCATAGTTATATCATTCACCCATTGGCAGCCTGTGATGTGAGTGTCATAGTTATATCATTCACTCATTGGCAGCCTGTGCTATGTATGTCATAGTTATATCATTCACCCATTGGCAGCCTGTGCTGTGTATGTCATAGTTATATCATTCACCCATTGGCAGCCTGTGCTGTGTATGTCATAGTTATATCATTCACCCATTGGCAGCCTGTGCTGTGAGTGTCATAGTTATATCATTCACTCATTGGCAGCCTGTGCTGTGTATGTCATAGTTATATCATTCACCCATTGGCAGCCTGTGCTGTGTATGTCATAGTTATATCATTCACCCATTGGCAGCCTGTGCTGTGTATGTCATATTTATATCATTCACTCATTGGCAGCCTGTGCTGTGTATGTCATAGTTATATCATTCACCCATTGGCAGCCTGTGCTGTGAGTGTCATAGTTATATCATTCACTCATTGGCAGCCTGTGCTGTGTATGTCATAGTTATATCATTCACCCATTGGCAGCCTGTGCTGTGTATGTCATAGTTATATCATTCACTCATTGGCAACCTGTGCTGTGTATGTCATAGTTATATCATTCACTCATTGGCAACCTGTGCTGTGAGTGTCATAGTTATATTTCATGCTACTTCGCTGCGCTCATACGCATGAAAAACAGTTTAGTATTAATGGGACGCCATAAGAAGGACATCGGCCACTGATTTGAGTTTTAAGACTATTTATTACAGCATGGGATGATGGTGGCACACAAACAGTTTGTGCTGTGAGTGTGACTTCGAAATTGTTTTAAGAAATGTATAGGGGGCCTATTTGTTATTATTCCAGTGTAAATCCTCATTGAACAAATGAAATCTTGGGAATTTGCTGCAAATAAAGAAGTTTCTTTGAGAGGTCAAGCGTGAATGTTGTGTTTTATTGGGTCATTGCTATACAACTGAACCACCTCTGGTTACTTCTGTTAAGTGAGCATCATCCTGATTCTTGCACCGTATCCGTTATTATGCGGATTGCCCCTTGTTATGATCGAAAGCTTTAAGTTTGTCGCGTAAAACAAGTTAAATTCATTGAAATTGAACCAGCCGACATTATTATAAGGGTCACTTGGTTAAAATGTTGTACTTTGAAAGATACTGTATTCTGCTGGTGTAGGGTCCTGATCAAAAGGAGTCAACACTGCTATTTCTTCAAGGACAGCAGGCCCCGTGACAAAATGTGAGAAAGTGGTCTGTGTGCAATTTGTTTATCATTCAACAAAGTTCAGACAATTACAATTACTTCCCGCCAATGAGCCTACATCTAGGACCGATGTTGATTGGTTCTATGGATGGTAAGATGGTACAAAGGTACACGGGCACACATGCTTTATGCAGGAAAAAAATCAATTTCCCATGGCTTTCGGTATTGATCAGTGTTTTCAAAATGGCTGTGTGGATGAGAGCAATAATGCTATCCTTATTATAACTTCATGGACTATTGCTGGGACGAATGTGTGGTCTTAGCAAGGCGTCTCTCGGTGGACCGTTCGAGATTTCAACAAGATTGGGTATCGGTCATGTCCACTTAAAGGGTTGTTTAAAGTAACGTTCATGAAACGAAGGTATATAGGGCCTACACTTGCACACCCATACATACAAAAGAAATGTGTTTCACTTTTACAAGGTGTCACCGCGAAACGTCAACTTGATATTTCCACCATGCAAACCTTCAAGTCTTGTATACAGTGTACATTATGTAAATAAGCTTAATCGTCAATTCAAGAGATTCGGAATCTATTCCATGGTTTCGTTGTAATAACTTGGGTAAGGAAGAAGGCAATGCACTTCTTTCAGTTGAAGTTCTGCAAGAAAAATAGCATTTATACAAACACGTTTCTTGTCATAGTAAAAGTAATACTACTACTAAATATTAACGATAAATATAAACAAACTAATTTCAGAGAAGAGAGTTTGTATTCAGGAGCATAAATTAGTATTTTTTCCATACATTAATAGGAGCTAGTCAACCCTATTCATGATAATATCTTGGATGTGGTCACCCAAGCACATAACCATGCATCTTTCCATTCCGCCACAAATGTGACGCTAAAAACGCGAACGTGGATGAAATAATTATTCTTTTTTTTTTTTGAGAAGATAATACATAGGCCTAGGCCTATTCAAGCAAAGTGATATATACAAACAGGTTTCAACGCGCTTACTGACTTAACTGACCCAAATGAAAATCTCCTAGATTTAGAGAGACTGACTTTTCGATCTTAGCTGGACTTCTCCCAGAGAAGGTCTGGGTATCTTTTGTTTGGGGGTTTGGCCTTCTGCTTTTCGTAATTGGTTTTGCTTTGGGGGTATTTGAGGTTGGATGGGGTGTTTCTTTCGCTTTTCGGGTTTTTCTTTTATTCGGAATACTCTTTGGGGAGTTTTAGGGCCTGGTTTTAGAGATGGGCTTTTCGTTTTGTGTAACTCATGCAATAGGTTAAATAAATAATGAAAGTATTAGGAGGAGTTTTTGAGGCATTTTGCAGAGCGTTAAAATACATGTATGGCAAAACATTTGTGACGGGGCGTTCCTTTGGTTTTTTTTGTAGTTCATAACGAGAAGACAAAGGTAACCCGTCTCCTAATGTATATCAATATCTACGATCCGTGAGACCCACGGGGCTCAAGGTTACACAGCTTCACAACATGGTCCCACTACCAGGCCCTTCTTGTCTTGAATAAACAACGGACTCCAAAGATCAAATCATGATGAGAATGGTACAGGCAAGAGGGTGGACAATAGACCAACAAATCCCCCCAAGCCCCCATTAACATAACAATGCAAGAGTGTTCGCAAATAGGAGCACTTACAGGGACGGACGCATGCGTGCTGTCTTAGGGTTAGTGGGACAATAGGAAGTGCTATGGTTACTGGGGATAAGCAGATGCCCCCCTCAGTTCGCTAATCCCTTGAGGTAGATACTGTTGGAACTACCACAGCCTTCTTCGTGTCCCGCCATACCCTGCTGGAGCGGTTTGTTACACGGCACCTCAATAGCACGCACTTCATTTAAATACAACTGTCGGAATGTGTTTGATTAAGATGGCCGTTAACAACTTCAACATTCTTCCACGAGTTCTCAGTTGAAGAGCAACAGTTTGCCAGTGGAATAAACCCAATTGGAGTAGATTGTGCTTGACGGTTTTAAGAAGTCGATAGGAGCCAAACTCATTGCACGACAACCTATGAGCGTATTGTGGACGGATCACGCAGCCATGAACAGCCTGCAGGCCGCCTTGCAAGATGTTATCCCGACTTGAGAGAAGATGGATTTTATGACAATTTGTCTACCTCAAGAACCACATGGAAGGGCACTGGAGCGCCACCGAGGCAGATACAACCCCCTTGTTTGAACTTGTGTGATTATACCATGGTCGCTAGCAAATCTTCCCCACTTGTCCAAGGAGCAGGAGGATGCTTTTCATTCCGTTCGAAGACGATTGTAAAAGATCTGCGGTGATATAGCATCATTAAACCATCAACTTCTTATCCATTGATAAATTGAGAATTCATCTCACGATGAAAGCGGCAAATGCCAGTCCTAACTTTAAGCCTCTCACAGGAGAGTCTCTCAGCATACTTGAGAAGAGGCATAATAACCCCAGAGCGGAGCGGGCCTTTAGTCGCCTTAGTCTTATGTCTGAATGGGAAGAGGAGGAAGGGGCAGATGTTGGCAAAGTATATGACTCTGATCTGTTACCTGGTAAATCACTTCCAGATAGTCTAGGACCATTTCCCAAGTCTCTGTATGGAAAACCTATACAGGAATTGGACGCAGTCCGGCAAGATGAGCGGGTAAGTATCATTAGCACATTATTAAACGTGAAACATTATTAACCATAAGGAGTTTTTAAATAAAACATGCAATTTTCCTCTAAACACGTTCTATATTTTCAATGTTATCATTCGGGTTGTTTAAACAATCATTCCGATGAAGGTTTTTCACCGCGTAGAGAAACAAGTTCAATTGAAATCCATTAAAAAGTTAACTATTTTTCATCTACAAAACTTACGAAATTATTCACATTTCCCCCTGGCGGGTGGGGTTGCCAAACGTTCGATAGAAAAGGAAACTGATTTTGTTCTTTAGAAAAAAATAGCTCGGTGAGTAGTGTATACTTTATATAGTAAATGACATAGTACCTTTCACTTTACTGAGGTGTTTCCTTCATTAAATGCCATACTTATATCCTGCAACCTCACAAAGCAAGTCATTTGTGCACGATGTGCTATCTGCAAGCCTACCAATTCTTTTTATCCCGCTCCAACTTTTGATGCTTTTAGCAGAAAGAATTGATGTTAAAAATATCGCGTAAATCTTCATATTTTATGCTGTAGGCCTACAGGGTGACAAATGCGTGTACTTTGATATGTTTTTGACTTATTTGAAATGCAAATATATTTGCCTTTCCATAGTTTGATTTGAAGAGAAACTGTTTTTTGATTAGGCCTGTAACCTTTGTCTTTTTCCGTGCGGTTTAAATGCGAACTAATTCAAATTTACTGAATCATATGAACATGATTTTTACCTGATAATTCATCTGCATAGTAGGAATTTTAGTTAGATCGGTCTTAAACTTAATCCATATTTAATAATTATCTTTTAAACGTATATCCCATGATATGTTTTCACCTCACTAAAGCGCTAAAACAGGATAAGGGCTTCAATGTTAATTATTTGATGTTATAAGTATCGAAAAATCCCGCTAATAATACGAATATGAAAATACATTTCCACACTTCGTTTTTTTGTCTTTTGGAAATAACACAGCCGTTTCCCTAACACCTGCTGCGAAATAACTTTTCTATTATGACGCATTCGACTGGTTGCCCAAAACATCTGAGGCAAACATTCTTGCCAAGTACCTTGCGTTCGATATCTTTCCCCTCATCGTGGACAATCGATAATTCTCTTGGTCTCGCAGCGAAGCCGTCTGAAGCTAAGAACGACCCATCATAGCCGCCATAGTCCGGTCGATTTATCGATGGCCGAACATCGCCCGCCATTTTATGCCTCATAAATAAAACAGTCGCGCCAAATTTTCCCATTTCTGTACTCATCATCTCATTTACCTTTTGAGGAGATAACAAGTTCAAACATAAATGTAATTATACACTTCCTCCTATACAATTCCCCGTTAAGTATGATATTAATTAGTCGACATTGCAAATGGTTTCCCGTTCACAGTGCTGACGTCACAACCCCATGCGGCCCTGTTGCACAATAAAGAAAATCGATTTCCATCTTTTCATGGAAGCCAGATGTAGACTCACCTCGACTATGCATTGTCCAATCGTTGGGCAAATCGTTTGCCAGAAATTGTCCTAGATTTGTCAGAAATGTTAGGAATTTGTGAGTAATGTTGAACGCCATGCACAAGCCAGCAGATGGGATTGTATTGACCAAAAAGATCTCCAGTTTATATTTTGACCAACGTTGATTTAAAAGCTTTTTAGACATTGCCCAGAATCTTTTACAGTAGGCCTACATCACATGAAACCCCATGCATAAAAGTCATCCGACCACAACGTGATTGTTTGCTTTGAGTTTGATTTTATAAAGAATCTCATTTTAACAAATCTATAGCGTAACGTGATCAAATTATCTTTATTTTGTTTTAGAAATGTACTCGTTTTCCCATCGCCAAGCAAATTGGTGAACACATAATTGTTCTGCTATTCCGATGGTCGATTTATTAGTTGATAAGACTGTTCGTTACATTTGATCCATTTTTGGCGTAAAAGATAATATTTACATTTCTATTGCATAAATTGCTCGCAATCAGATCCGACATTGTTATAATGTAAGCTGATCAGAACAGTTTGCTTTCGTTATTTCTTTCATTTCTTTTTATTTCTTCTTTTTTGTTGACAGACATTTTGCGTGGTTGGTCGACGATTTGGCAAGACGAACCTTTTCAGATTTTCCGCCACCAAATCCATGTTCCTTCTATCACCACTCAACAAACTCAGGACACTTATGATGTTTCTTCTTACCAATCAATATCCTTTGGAGTAATTCGTTTACCTTACTTTTAAAACTTCACTTGTATTATGACTTATCTCCTGCATGAGTTTGCAAAAGTCAGTCATTAGATCTGCGAGGCCGAAAACAATCTCAAACGTCTCTGTGGCCATTGGTTTGTTGTTGGCAAGGAAATTGGATGAGAGTCCATCGGGAAGTATTGCAATTCCTCGAATCATTCAGCTGGTCACTGGTCAAAATGGTGCACGTCCATCTGAGCTCATTCATCCACATGGGATAAATGTCTGAAAGGAAATAGGCAACACCATACTTTGTTTTATATACATGTATGTAAACCCTTTCACTTTTCTGGTATTTCCTCTTTAATATCCCCCTCTTTGATTCTTTCCTTCGACCTGCCTGGCTTCTCTTTTGATCTTTCTCATGACTCTATCTTCCACTTTCCCTACTTGTCCCATCTGTCTTCTGTCATCTGTCTCTGGGAACTTAATATCTTCCTTCCAGCTATTTTGCACGTGTCAGCCTTTGGAAAATGTCCTACCAGGGCTTAAACCTAAGATTGAGAAATTTGTATAATTGGGTCATTAGTGAAATTTGGTTATTTTTAAAGCTTCTGTGATTTTGTGCTTTTGTAATGTGCACTTGTGACAGTTATGCCATAGGGTCTTGTATTGTTCCTTGACTGCTGTGATACGTTCTTTGATTTGCTAGTTATCTCGACAATCTTGGTCAATTGTGGATTTTTAGCTCTTGATGCTCCACGATTCGATGATAATGAAGAAGAGTAAGTGCTTTGCCATAACTTTAACTATATATTTATTTAAGTTACTTTGGTATGGTTTACTGCATGTGTCATTTCTTGTCAATTAGTTAAGTGTACGTTGACCCGAAATAATGTTAATTGTTACTTCATTATTGATCCAGTAATGAATAATAAGATGGATATTTAACTCATGCATTTCTAACAATCAAGTGACATTATGATAAAGCATAAAAACAGTTTTATTTTTCAACGTTGTCAATTGAGTTTGAATAACAGTTATGTATTTCGCTTTTTGATTGATCAATTTGCAGGCCATTGGTATTTGCTGTGTCAGAGTAAGTATATATCATTTATAAATATCCTATTGAATACCATCATCACGTTTGCCATGGAAAGATTTATCTTGAAGTAATTCATCAATAATATTGTCACAATAAGATCAAAATTTACTTTTTTTTCCTTTTGCAAAGAAAACTTTATTCCGAATTCAGGAGGGATACAAAGCAAATAAGGGAAAATATACAAAGTAGGAAAATTTAATTACGGGAACCTATTCACGGTATTTATTGCCCAAATACCAACAAGATTGTATTGATCATTAATTTTGAACAACGACAGAATAATATTTTACCACCAAAGAGCAACCGTTTAAAAATTGGTTGTTTCTGTCATTAATGTGATTCTTTCTTTTAATAGAATTGTCTTCACTGCCATCTATACGACCGAGATGGTCGTTAAAATACTTGCCAGAGGTTTCATTTTTGAGAAACACACGTACTTAAGGGACCCTTGGAATTGGTTGGACTTCGTGGTAATTGTGCTAGCGTAAGTATCTGATTTTCCTATTGATATCATTGATCTGTTATTGGTGGTGCTTTTCTATTGTTTTGATCATATCAATATAACAAAATAAGTTATCTACAGCAAAGTGGCATGCGTATCGCTCATAAATAAAGTATATTTCTCTTTTGTTTCTATACAGCATTTTTTGGTACCTTGACGCGCTTAGTAGAGCCACATTATTTAAAGATGATTTATGAATTATAAATATAACACTCATAATATATGAGATGTAAGATGCGAAATGGCGGATATTGTTCATCATGTACTATAGGATAACTAATAAGTGTATGGCACTCAATCATGCGTATTTAGTGTACTAAATGCTATAATAGATCTTCTCTCCTTGTCTACTTTTCCAGGTATGTAACATTCCTCTTAACTGTTTTGAACGTTCCTGTGGGAAACCTGTCAGGTCTCCGAACCTTTCGAGTATTACGAGCACTCAAAACCATTTCCATCATTCCAGGTGAGCATGTCTCAGATTATCTTCAATTTTGTTTTGCCATGATTTCTTCAGTGAATAAATACTAATATTTGTAATTACAAATTTGCATAATGAATGATAATTCCTTGTGCTTGTGTTTCAGGTTTAAAAAGCATCATCAATGCCCTGCTGAGGTCTCTCAAAATGTTAGGCGAGGTTCTTCTTCTAACTTTCTTTGTCCTGATCATCTTTGCCTTGCTATCGCTTCAACTATACATGGGTGTCTTGCATAACAAGTGTGTCCTTAATTATAACATCACGGCGTTCAACCATACGGAGGAAGATTGGTACAACTTCGTGCAAAATAGTTGTAAGTTCTTATGTATCAAGTGATCTGTTGCTTTTATGCAGAGACATTGATTGGATAAGCGGGCGGGATACATAATGCACTTATCCATAATATGACAGTCTCAACAAGTGAATTATCCTATGCAAGGAGATGGTCTTATTGATCAAGGTCTTATCAAATTCCTATTAACCAATCGGTTGTGAAAGCAAATGTACCACTGTGCATGGAATTGTTCTGAAAAACTCACTTGTAATAAGAAAGGCATTTTTTTTCCAGCAAACTGGTATTTTAGGGGTGGTAATGAGGAGGCAGAATTGTGCAGTAACATCAGCGGACCTGGGTAAGTATATATCTGAACATGTAATTACTGATTATTTCATTTTGCTTGTACCTAATTTTGCATGCGGACGAAAATTCGTGCATAATAGTCAGTAGATAGCGGTATTGCTTATGAAATTGTTATTCACCTTTTCCCCCCTTCTTCTCCATGTTCAACGCGGGTAACTTTTGACAGACGTGGATGGAGGTAAATCATTTACATTTTCATCATTGTTAAATCTATACCTGCATAATTAATATGAAGTCCCCAAAAACACATTTGTAGGCCTATAGGCCTCATGAACTCACAGCTCCAAACTAAGCTGGCTTTTCACAAGGGTATTTAGCGGTTCTCTTTGTTTTCGTTGACTGCAAGACAAGCTTCCTATAAGCTATGAAAGGTGGCCCGTATATTTGTGAAGTCATTAAGGCATTATTTCTTTGATATTTGCATTCATTCATTACATCTCTGTTGCACACAGCCCATGTCCGAATGACGACTATATCTGCCTTCCCGACATTGGCCCAAATCCCAACAGGGGCTACACAAGCTTTGATAATATCGGCTTTGCATTGCTAACCTGCTTTCAAGTTGTCACCCTAGACTTTTGGGAGAATGTCTACAATCTGGTGAGCAATGTGTCATTATGTAATATGTACTTTGCTTAGGGCCTGTAATGTACTACACCTCCGATTCATCAACTTTATCTAAAGAATTTGAGTTTCTTTAAAATGTTTTAAATTTTTTATTTCTGACATTCCACATGTAAAATGGAGTTTTCGTTGTCGATGAGATACGTAATTTGCACTTGGGCACAAGTAATTGTACTTTAACATTTAAATATCAAACAAGTTGACGACACATGTTGAGTGGTCCACAATACAATTGTTTGGATTTTCCACACTAGAGTCTCTTACTAAAGATATCTTCATTGGTTTCAGGTAATCCGTGCAACTGGCCCCTGGAGTGTGATATTCTTCTTCCTTACAGTCATGTTTGGTTCCTTCTATCTGGTCAATCTCATGTTGGCTGTTGTGTCTCTTGCATACACGGAAGAGATGGATAATCAGGGCAAGGTATACTATTATACTGTTAGGCCTATACTGGAAGTATTTTCTCCCACAACACCTGTATGCTGTATAATTCACATTAAAATAATAATTTTATAATTTGTGTAAGCAAAACGTTATAAAAGTTATGAATAAATCAAATTATATTCTGAAAAAACAGGAAAAGGAATTGAAAGCACAACAGATTCGAGAAAAGGTTCTCAGCATGGATGCAGAAAAACTGATGAAACTGGCCGAGAGAAAAAGGAAAAGAAAGGAACGAAGAGAACAAATGCGGCAGGTTCAGCTCCAACAAATGGAAAGTGATAACAGAATTGATGACCAAAGTGATACCAAGAATGATGCATTTGTAGATATTGAGAAGATAGACAACGGTAGTGATACCACTAGCTCCAAGATGTCACAGGTAATAAACCTATTTCTCATTGTAATTATAATTAAGGAAGTGGCTGTGTGTCATTGGATAAACCAAATGTAACTGGCGATCCAGAAACATGGAACTCAATTTTCACGAAGTGGCTTTTGAGAGTATATTCACATACGTGGATTTTTCAAATGTGCTTATTGCCTGATCAATCCATGCCCTAATAATTAAAATTAAGCGTTACGTTTAAAAGGGCACAGATATTAGCTAGTTATCACCATGACAAATAATTTATAAATTGAATTTTGTTTTACAAACGCAACTGGAAAAAAAGGAACAAGATTTGAATTGTGAAGATGAAACCCATGGAGTAAGTATTTAAATTTGATTACTTTGATTTTCTTGGCCCTTCGTGTGATGCAAATTGTGAGGTTTTATTGGTTATTTTGACATTATCGATAACGCTGTACCTATTTCATTTTGAAAGTGTTGATTCAACAAATGTTCAAAGACTTACTTGTTCTGTAAATCTTTAGGAGATATTCGTGGTGACGTAAAAAATGTTTACAGTATATGGAAAATTATTTGTTCACCCATTTTCGATAGACATTTGCCCCCAGGAGTAGTACATCGACAATGATTGCTTTCAAACACTTTTCTTTTTCTTTTCTTTTCAGAACAATGAAACTTTCCATGCAAATGAGGATTCCCAAGACACAAGTAACAATGACTCCAAGAGTCAGACTGGAAGTAGCGATGACAGTGAGAACATTATTCACAGTAAGAATCTATTCATCAACTACTACATGCATTGAATGGTAGAAGAAAACGAACATTTATCACATACCGCGCACTAATGTTGTTGCTGCATCGGTAGCTATTGATATATCTCAGATATATAAGATATAAACATATGACCATGCAGTTGAATGTTAACTGGATGTCTTTTATGGTTGTGTTTGTAGACTTTGGTGAAATCGATGACGGAACCGAACCTGTGCAGTGCTGTCCGAAGCTCCGATGTTGTAGGAAATGTGCCATACCAAGGTCCATGTACCGTGTTCTGCGCAAGACTCAGTACATAGCAGCACTCTTTGTACTGGATCCATTGATGGATTTGTTCATTACTTTCTGTATTTTGCTGAACACACTATTTCTTGCGATGGACCACCACTTGATTCCTGATTCCTGGGATCTGGCTCTTGACTATGGAAATAAAGTATGTATCACCATTAATCCAAGTGCTTTCTTTTATACTAAAAATACAACAAAAACTATTCTTCGGTTAATTATTAATCACGTATCCTCTTTTTCTTGAAGGTCTTTACTGCAATTTTTACCATTGAGTGCTTTCTGAAGATCATCAGCTTGGAGACTCGTTTTTTCAAGAGTGGATGGAATGTATTTGATCTGATCATTGTGGTCTTTAGCTTAGTGGAGTTGGGTCTGCAAGGTATTCAAGGCTTGTCCATACTAAGAACCTTAAGACTTGTAAGTACAAAGGTGTTGTTTCTTTATGTTTTTATCTTTGGAATTTTCCATTAATCATTTTTGTAGAAAGTAGGTCAGCACATCTATTAATACGGTTTGTTTGAATTTTAACATCATATACGAGATACTGAAACATGCCGTGTTATGTTGGAAACCATTTTTGTGGATATTCAATACATTACCATGATGAAGAAAAATGCAAAAATATTTGTTCTTGGAAAGTATCAAAGATCACATAACGCATGTTATGTTTTGAAAGTGAATTGTATGCATACTACTGTATATTTTATTTTGATCTGCAGCTCCGAGTTCTGAAACTGGCTCAATCCTGGACAACGATGCGTACGCTCATTGCCATCGTGGGTAGCACTATTGGCGCTCTTGGAAATGTGTCCTTTGTTTTAGCCATCATCGTTTACATTTTCGCCATTATGGGCATGCAGCTACTCGGAAAGAATTACACAGAAGAGGCATTTGGAGGTGATTTACCCCGATGGCACTTCAGAGATTGTCTCCATTCCCTGCTCTTGATATTTCGTATTCTTTGTGGAGAATGGATAGAGCCTCTATATGACTGTATGGACTGTTCAGACAGTGCTACGTGTATCTTCATATTCATTTCCGCATATATGGTGGGAAACGTTATGGTGAGTTTAATATAAAAAAATATAAAGATCTTCTTAACTTGTATAAGGTTGTAGCCTAAACAAATGGCTTATCAAGCAAGAACGACTATACTATTGAGGTATTTGTGAAATGTTATAATATGACCAAACGACAGTGGCTAAATTGTATAACTATAGCCATAGAGTCGGTGTATAAAAAGAAAGATCTGTTTAATTTCGAACGCGGAAAAGGCTGCCAGGGGTGGGCGAGTTTATAGGACTATTACTTCTTTTTACTGTAGTGATAATTTAGAATATCGAGGTGGTTTATTGGTTTTAGCATACTGATTATCATCGCATATTTATCTCGAAAAGGGGGGCATTAATCTATTTGCAATAGGCCCTACTTTGCCTTTTCTCATTTTGGAACATTCGATGACAATTTGTTTTAATGATATTTTGTTCCATTTTCCTTCCAAGATATTGAATCTCTTTCTAGCACTTTTGCTCAACTCCTTTGCCTCTGATTCACTGAAGAAGGATGGAGCAGTGCAGACACGCTTGGGTATGGCTCTTGACAAGCTAAAACGATGGGCAAAGTTTCTAGCAGGGGTATGCTGTAAACACGTCCGACGGTCTAGCAAGGTATCATCTGCAGAAACAAAGGATACCAAGCATGAGATGAATGGAATGACCGCCAACCATTCCGATAAAATCGTTACCAAGTGTATGGTTGTTGACGACGATGATCGAATTTCCCAAATTACTCTGGACAACGACGGAAAAGATAAACAAAGTGAGTTGTCTCTAATGCGTGCGTTTGCCAGGAATATTGGAGGTTGAATATTGAATCGTTTTGATGTGTGTGTTTTTTAAGAATACACTGATGCAAAACTGTAATTTACATGTGTGTTTAATATTTTGCATTTTATATTTGTTTCAAATGTGGTAATAAATCAATCGTTCTTCGATCTAACTTCTCCCTTCAGGTAATGTCGTTGAGTTGCAACCTGTCTCTTCACGTAGAAATACGCTGGTTCTTCCCTATCAGAATGGATCTATCCATAATGGATCTATTTACAATGGGTCAATAAATGGTTCTATTTACAATGGAATAACGTCAGGTGGTCTATCTCCGACTGTAACCCCCTTCAGTGCTGCCAACACATTGGCACCTATTGACCTCGCCGCCAGGAATGGAAGCGCTGTTAGTTTATCGGTACGATCTTTTTGTTCGTGGCTTGTTCTTGTGTCATCCATCCCACCAAATACCCATCCATCCGTCCACCCGTCCATCAAATCATTCATTTTTCAACCAACTGAAATCTTATAAATTAATTTGTTTTTACAGCGTCGCCGTTTTTCGCATTCTCTATTCGCAACATCAGCGGCAAATCTCGACACATCTGTTGGAGAACAGCGTTGCATCACTTTGGTTCATAGCACTGACTCAGAGACTGGTGAAAAGGAAGCTAATGGATTGATGTCTGGGCAGGTGCACAGTAGACCGGGCAGTACCATGCCCAAAGACGCACTTGTCGAAGTAGGAATCATTGAAGATCCGGTTCATGATTGTTGTCCACAAAGGTGCACAATTTGCTGCGCTAAAGTGTGTTGTTGTTCTTTCTACCATTCCCCGGAAACCTCAACGTGTTTCACCATCTGGAGGAAATTCAGAGAACTAGTTTGCTCTCTGGTGGAAAATCGCTACTTTGAGTGGTTCATTCTTTTCACCATCTGCATAAGTACCATCACATTGGTAAGTATAGTTTGCGTAATCTGTGCGAAACCTGTTCACTACCGCAAGTAGGCCTATACAATTCATAACAAACTGCTTACATGTAAAGATGAATCAGCCAATATTATAAATCATCACAAGTGCTATAATTATGTTCATCGACTTGTTTTACTCTAACTTGCCTTAGCTCATAAAAATACCCTTTTCTGTATAATTTTTATTTTTCAGATGTTTGAAGACATCTATCTTCCATATAACCCAACTTTGGTGGAGTTCTTGCAAGTTTCGAACCTCGTCTTCGCTGGAATCTTTTGCGCGGAGATGTTATTAAAGTGGATAGGGATAGGGTTTGTCAAGTACTTTACCTCCTTCTGGTGTTGGCTAGATTTCCTCATTGTCATAGTAAGTTATAAAGAATATCATCTTTATAAATTCATCGTAGTTTTGCTCCACAATTCAAATTATAGAATTGCAAACTAAAAGATAAAAGAAAGGGGAAGTAAACAAAGTTGTCTCCTTTAGATTGTGTGATGTGGAGAAAAAGCACTTTCGATGCATCTTAATTAGGGCACTGCTGGGGTGGTGCTGGTCCAGGAGAATTGAACAGTTATCCATACCTGGGAGATTAGTACTTACTGGCCTGAACGTTCTCCTCGACGGTAAATTACAAGTGCTTTAATTGATTGGTGCATGCGTTCCACTTGACCGACACATGGCATGCTTTCACTCACAATATCAGTGTATCTTTTGTATCGACGTAAACCACTGCATAAACATCCCAACCCGATAGAACCCACTTGAAGCCACAATCTTATTAAGTATGCCCATGATCCCCAATCTATCCCTTTCAATCTTTGTACCAAACACAATTCGAAAGACTCCTGCATGTTGCAAACGAGTGTGTTCTTTGAAATACCATTATGCCAAACTAAAATTGTGTTTGAGGCAGTTCATGCCATAATTATAACTAAGATGCAACGTCTACTTTGTTTTGGTATAATGTGTCTTGCTCTCATTTTCAATAGATCGCTTTCATGAGCATTGTGTTAGATGCGTTAGGTCTGTCAGGAATCGGAGCCTTCAAAGCCCTGCGTACACTACGTGCTCTCCGACCTCTAAGAGCCATCTCCCGCTGGCAGGGTATCAAGGTAAATGATCACTTCATATCATACAATCATCATATTAATACATATTAATACATTTCACATAGTGTGATGAATCATTTCTTCGGGAAAATAAAACAAAATAAACATTGAACAAATATAATGCTCAAATGATAGGTAAGAATATGTAGAATCAACGTTTCGGACAGCGTGTACTCTGCCCGTCGTCAGGAGACGGCTGGATTCCAACAAATTGCTATCATCGGTGCATAAAGGTTTGATTGGGAGCGAATCTTTCCCGCCCAGTGTGACCACTGAGGCATGGAGAGAGGTGGAAGTTCACTGTGGTGTGTCAGTTAGGGGTGGATGTCATGGGTACACGACACCCAGGAGGCAGACTAGATGGATGAAATGGAGTTGTCCTTGGGTATAGAAGACCCAGTGCCAGGAGCCACTCTTCGTCTCAAAAGATGATTGAAATGTAACCGCAAAGCTTCCACTTACTGTTTCCACCATGCAAACCTTCACATTTTATTAAGTGTTGGGGTGGTAAGGGATAGGCATGGCTCAAGATGTATATTTACAGTTCAGACATGCAGGATTAATTGTTCAATTGCCGAACTCTTAGGTGATCAGGAAATGAAACACGATCTTATTGAATGTAAGCTGACAATATCCCACCACGATATGTTGTTTGCAGATTGTGGTGAACGCTTTGGCTCACGCCATTCCTGCTATCTTCAATGTGGTTGTCGTCTGCCTTGTATTTTGGCTCATCTTCAGCATCATGGGCGTGCAGTTCTTCAAAGGAACGTTTTCGAAATGTCTGGATGAAGATGGCAATAAGCTAACCATCGACATTGTTGATAACTATACAGAGTGCATACGCCTTAATTACACTTGGACGTCAAATAAGATCAACTTTGACAATTGCATTAATGGCTACATGGCACTATTTCAAGTGGTAAGTCATGTAATCGAAAGTAAATATCTATTGACTAAAACACAGTTATCAAGCCCTAAGCTGCCTGCACTGCAATTGTAATTATAGAGCGTCCATTTTGGGGAGTGTTTGCATCATATAACTTATCGGGCTGTATAATCATGTGTAAGCCACACCCATTGCTTTTTACATTATGGGTGTTAATGTTTGAGTTTATGATATTTGCAAAAGAATAAGCAATACGACTTAGACTAAAGTGGCGAGTTTCATTACATGTATATTTCCTATTATACTGCATACTTACCTGTTTATCTGTGCACGTATATCTTCATGTCACGACAGGCTTTCATTCCAAACAAAACTCATTCAGTCTCCTTAGAAATGGGTCAGTAAAGTACAATAGCCTACATGAAATAGGGACGCGATTCATAAATAGCAGTGGATGTTTGATGAAATTCTTTTCTCAGACTTTTCATATGTTTTCACTCCCTTATTCATCCAGAGACTAGATCCGTTTCGTTAATTCTTATATTCTAATTGTATCCATCTTCTATGCAGGCAACATTTGAAGGTTGGCAGGAAGTGATTGAAGATGCTGTGGACAGCAGAGGAGTTGACATGCAGCCCCATCGGGAAGAAACATTTGTGGCTTATTTATTCTTTGTTATCTTCATTTTCTTTGGATCTTTCTTCACGCTCAATCTCTTTATCGGTGTCATCATTGATAATTTTAATCAGCTAAAGCGAAAGGTAAATAGATGATTAAACCAAACTTTTCTATCATCACTTCTCATGGCTTACCAGATTTACACATTTGGTTAATGTATGCACATAATTATATTTTGAACTCTGCATATACGTACCTATAGGAATGCCTTTGCCAGCTAGAAGCATGGTCAGACATTCCTCGTAACCGAAATGACACTAATTGGTTCATTCTGATTGTTAGTGTAGTCCTTGAAAATGAAAAATTATTCTTCTCGAAAGTAATTATCTTTTTCTTTTACCAATCCGGATTGTTTCATTAGTATGAAGGCGACAGCTCATTTGGTTTGTTTCTAACAAGTAATCAGAAGAATTACTATCAAACTATGAGACATCTGGGCGAAAAGAAACCGACGAAGCAAATCAAACAACCTACGGTAAGTATGATCGCTCACCGTGGCTCTATTCATTAGATACATTCTAAATGAGTTCCACTTTGGAAAAAGGTATATGGATATACATAGCATTCTTCCACACGAGTTCGAAAGGAAAGACCTTATGTTGTGTGGAATTTTAATTCCGTATTTAATAGCTGCTGTTATTTGTGTTCCCCATATTACACGGATAGGGCCTACATGTTATCTGCATACATATACATAATGCAATTCCTTTTTCTTTTCTGCTCTCTGGACTCTCAGGCTGGGGTAAGTGGACATGATAGTTATGATGCTATGCACGTTTGTTTTTTGCTGTTATATGAATCGATGTGAATGGTGCGCAGCGTTTTTGAAGGAGTCGGCATTTTGTTACTTTAACATCTTTTCGTGCACGTGAATGTACAATGTTATTGGATCAGCTGAGTGCTTTTTGAAGGGGTGGAGCTGACCACAAATGTTTTTATAAAGGCGAGTCTAGTTTTTCAGAATCACGAAAAGTGCAATATGAGGTGTGTTGTGAAGGAATGACCTTTGCCAAGTACTTGAAGAAAAGCGGCATCTTACGAAATCTCAATTCATTTTGGTCTCTTTTATGTTTCTCTTTATTTTGCTGCTTTTGAATTCTACGTTTATTCCCCAAGAATATTTTCTAAAGATCACCATACTCCTTGAAAAATAAAGTTTTGATCTCCACAAATTATTACCATACTTCCTACTTTATACAAAAAATTATTTTTATATACAAAAATGTTGCAACTGCTTACTGACTAAAATTACCAAAATGCAAATCTAAAAATTTAGTGGGCTTGACGTTTCGATCCTAGCAGGACCTTTCCTTTATATTATATCAAAAATATAAAGGAAAACTGAGAGGAACTTTTTAACAATTTAGAAAAACCCGTAGTTTGCGTACCAGCCCTCTTATAATCGGAGCTTTCCAGCCCTTAGATGGTGGCCTTCCCAAATAGTCAATCAATCAATCATTATATACGCAGAAGCAGCGTAGAACATTTGTGTAAAAACAGATCATCATGAATTCTAACCGAATCCAGCATACCATGAATCCAGCAAACCATGAACAAAAACTCGTGGTTTGTAAAAACAAAAATGTGCTTATCTGCTTCTCTCCTTGCCACTCTGCTTTTGAGAGGTCCTGCAAGGATTTATTTGACATGTAATTGAATTATTATTATTATTATTTTTTTTTTATTATGTGACTTAAGGTGGTCCTTTTCGAGTAAACGGCGAAGAAAAACGTATGGGAACAATTTTGATTTCGATTTTCATTGGAAAGCTAATGAGGCACTCTTTGCAGTGGTGGGAAAAACCCGAAAACTCCAAACCAGCTCGATGGTCCAACCCGCGACTACTACTTTCTAGTGCGGGACCATTGGACCACCGAGCTGGTCAAGGTTGTGTGACGGATTCGAATTTGTATAGCGGCGGGTACCGCGGTTCGAGTCCGTCACACGATCGTTTCAAATCCCGCCGAATCCAGTCCGAGCTGCCCCTTTTCAGCAGGCAATCGGGTAGATCACTATTCATACACCCAGTATCATCCCATCTTTTGTTGAAGGGTACTGAGCCACTCAGGATTTTACTGTCATTGTATCGTCAAGCCAAGAAAGGTTACAAACATTTCAAGACCTACCGTTTCTTTTTCTTTTTTCAGAACAAGATACAAAGCTTCTTCTTCAAGTTGACAACTAACACAAAGTTTGAAGTGTTCATCGTATGCGTCATCATGCTCAACATGGTGGCTATGTCTGTAGACCACTATAAACAGAGCGACCAGGTTACTTACATCCTGGGTGTCTTAAACATTATCTTCACCGCCATCTTCACCTTGGAAATGATCTTCAAAATGATTGGTTTGCGACTTCATTATTTCCGCGTTGCATGGAACGTGTTTGATTTCATCGTGGTGACGTTTTCAGTATTAGGTAAGCATTTTCTTAAACACAAATGTTCCAAGGTATCAAATATAGAAATACGAAACCTGAACAATAAACAACATTGCACAATATCTCATGTAACAAAACACAGCCTAACATTCAACACGTAACTGCGCTTCCCTGATAACGTCCGTTGATAAACATAGATTGGAAAGAAGATGCACAATGGAAGAGATTCACAAGGACTAACGGTCTCCTTACCAAGTACTGAAAAAATGCAAAACACGTTTACTCAGTAAAGAGTCAACACATGAAGTAACTACTAAGTACTGGTTTAGATAAATAGTTAATACCGTAACGTAATATCTTCAAAAGGCATGTCTCGGTATAACGGGGACAAGTGAAGCCGTAGATGACAGGATACATAAATAGTGAAATAAACTGCCAATCTGCATGTGTCATATTTACATATCAACCTGAACGGACCAATACATACTGCACGTTACGATAACCAGGTTCAAGGAAACGCGTTGGTCTACGAAATCATCCACAATCTCGAATCGGACCCCATTTGTAAGCCGTGCATCAAGTGTTATTCAGAATTGGCTACAGACCATTTCGAGAAAAAATCCTATATCATATGTTTTCACACTGTCAAATGATGTATGCATGTTATTATCTTTGCACTCTCCGTGTACAGGTATTATACTGAGTGATCTTCTGAGCGCATTTATCAACCCAACGCTACTCCGTGTTCTTCGACTGGTTCGAATTGGTCGGGTTCTCCGTCTTGTCAAAGCGGCGAAGGGTATCCGAAAGCTAATATTTGCCCTTGCGGTCTCTATGCCTGCGCTGATCAATATAGGCGCACTGCTCTTTCTGTTCATGTTCATCTCTGCAATTATCGGCATGTCGCAATTTGCATATGTTAAGCAAGAGGGTGCTTTGGATGATATTGTGAATTTTGAAACTTGGATTAAGAGCATGCTTTTGCTTTTCCGGTTGTCAACCTCTGCCGGTTGGAATGATGTGTTGGACCCCTTAATGACAGCCCCGCCTGATTGCAACAGCACCTATATGGGCTATCCCAGTGGAGACTGTGGTAACTATGTGTTCGCGGGGTTGTTTTTTGTATTCTTTCTAATACTCAACTTCCTAGTGGTAATCAATATGTACATCGCAGTTATCCTGGAAAACTTTAGTCAGGCTCATGCGCAGGAAGAGGTTGGAATTACAGAGGATGACTTTGGCATGTTCTACCAGATATGGCAACGATTTGATCCCAATGCCACCCAATTCATTCTGTACGAAAATCTGTCAGAATTCTGTGACACGTTGGAACAACCTCTGCGCCTTGAAAAACCAAATAATATAAAGATAGCGGGATTAGAACTACCGATATACGATGATGTAAGATTGCACTGCCTGGATGTTTTGTTTGCACTAACAAAGAGAGTCATAGGCGATGTTGAGGAAAGTGATGAATTTAAAGATTTGCAGAAAACAATGGCGGAGAAGTTTAAAGAGTCATTCCCAGACAGAAACAATGCAGAACCCACCACAACCACACTGCAAATAAAAAAACGGGGCACCGCTGCCAAGAAAATCCAAAGGGCTTTCAGGCGGTACAGACTGATGGTTGAGATGCGCAAGGCGTCTACTGCCTTCAGGCAACAGCAAAGTATCGAGGGCTCGAGAAGAAATTCCGAGAGTCAGTCAATAGATCCTGATTGTAGCATGAACAGCCAGACATTTGGCAAGACTCTCACACTTCCACATCAACTTGGTTTGGATAGAAGCGCAACACCAACAATTCACGAGGATTGTTCTAATGAGAACACGGATAGAAGAGATGTAACTGTCTATCAAGTAGAAGATGTGGACGATGTACCGATTATGGCTACAACATAAATAAAAGATGGTTCCTTAAATTCCCCCTAAGGAAACAGGATCGTGAACCAATGACACAAGATTATTATTATGCCAAATAAAGGAGAAGAGTCTGCTTTCCAGTAAAATTATAGAGTGGCATATGTAATGTTTTCAATTACAAATGAATGCACACATTTGATCGCATATGTTAATCTCACATATTTGTGAGGTACAAGTAAATTTTGTATAAAGCAGTCAGATTTGTAAAGTGCAAATTTGCAGTGCATGGACATTGATTTTTACATTGATTTTTGTGAACTATGACATTCTAGATAATCTTCCATAACTAGGCTATTGCCTATTAAAGTGTAAATAGATTTAATTATTTCATTTAAACAAATTGTTTTTAGCCTATTTATATGTCTTAATTGTGATCATTAAGTTGAAAAAATAGTGTTGATGAACAAGTAGAAAGAAGGCCCTTATAAAGCACCATGACCATAAATACTATACAAAGACAAACTCCTACCCGAATGGCTGATCAAATCCAAGCCCAATTTTAAGAAAGTCAGTCATTCTCACTTTCTGCATCCGGAATGCTTTTCATTCACCGTAAAGGCGGTTTTATTTATATTTCCGAGGACTGGAAATGAAAATGAGGTTGAGTTTGTTAAACATACAAGCCAGATGCATGCATTCAGACCTGCTAATTCACATTACATCGGCTGCAACTAAGCTAAGCGTGTTTCAGACGTTACACAAGTTGCTTCTTGCATGAAATGCACATGAATTACAAAACTGTCTTTAGAAGAAGGAAACAATTGTTGAGTTTTGATTTGTCAGGGATATTAATAAACCGTGCTTGTTCGTAATTATGGATCATTTGTCTGAGTTTTGTGTTTGTAAAGTGCTAATATCTTGTCATAAATGCATTTAAAAAAATATTTCATGTATCTATTAGCCTATATACAATCACCGCACCGTATGAGACTTTTCTGGAAACACTAACTTTTTCTAGACTTCGACCTGCGAGCACATAAACCAGCTTAGTCATGGGCCAAGACGTCAGTCATCGGTAGTGAATAATTTATTGAGAGTGCGTTCTCGGAAAATTTGTAATAGCGCGCCCTCTTGCGACATACTTTGTCCAACTTTGCTGGTTGTCGCACGAGCAAAGTTGGACAAAGTATGTCGCAAGAGGGCGCGCTATTACAAATTATTCGAGAACGCACTCTCAGGGTGCAGAACACTAAATAGAGCTCCCATTGAACACTGTACAAAAACACTCACTTTCAAAGCCAATTATCCCATGCCCAAAAGTCTCTCAGTTCTTGTAGCTATACTTAAAATTGTAGTTTGGACCTTCATCTCTCAGATTCTTTTCAATTTTAGTGCCCTTAGCCGATTAGATTTTTTGCTAATTACCCCCAGAAAAAAACACCCCCAAAATGTCTAGTCGTCCAAGCCGAATTTTCAAGGATTTTGAGATGGACCCCTCCACTTCCGCAGCCAAATAGGGCCACATTTAAAGCCAGATATGGTTCACATTTCATACCAAATTAAAGAGTGAACCCCCAGGTTGTCTTAAGCTTCACTTGTTCTACAATGTATCAGTTAATTAGCCTCCAAAGACCCCTTATTAAAAAAAAGTTGTGGGTACACACTTTATGATAATCAGCTCGGCGGAGCCATCTTGGATGGATTTTGTGTGCTGCACCCCTCAATCCACTATCGATGACTGACGTCTTGGCCCAAGACTAAAACCAGCTACTTCTAATTGACCGTTTACGGAAGCGTTTAAGCGCCATTGTACTTGACGACTGGGGAGCTTAGTTTGTTGTCAACTCTACATAATAGCCATATCATGTCGACGTGTATAGAAATTTTTACATGTGTCCTCCCAACTGTTGGTGTCACGCTTGCAAACATCCATATACGTGTACCTCAACTGGGGGCCGAAGACCAACATATCTTTTGCCAGAGGCGAGCTCGCCGTAGGATGTATTTTGCTATTCGGCCGTCCTCCTTCCGACGCACGTACCCGAGCCAACGCTGTCTGCATTTTCTTATAGCGTGTTCATGATGGTAGGGAGGTCAGCACGCTCGGCTCAAGTTGTCGCTCCAGTGGCAGCCATCCCAATGCGATGGTTGATTTCAGCATGGAGGGATAGATTTTCGCTGATGGTGGATCCAAGTTATAGGAAAACTGGTGGACAACGTCCAGCTAATTGTCAATGGTGACGACAGGTGGAGTTTCCACGTCTTTGCCCATCACATAATATTGGTCTTTTTCAAGCTGATGGTGAGACCAAATTTTTTGCAAGTTTGAGAGAGTTTGAGACACTGCAGATCTTGCTCAGTGTGTGAAGTGACTGCTGCGTCGTCAGCGAAAAGTGGGTCTCTAATAACATCCTCGCGTATCTTAGTCTTTGCTCTCAGTCTTGCAAGGTTGAACAGTCTACCGTCTGATCTGGTACGTAGTACACCCCTTCGGTTGTGGTCCCAAAGGCATGTTTCAGTACCATGGAGAAGAAGATGCTGAAGAGGATGGGCACGAGGACACAGCCTTGTTTCACACCACTCTTGATGTCAAAAGGCTCGGACATACTGCCCTCGTACTGTAGTACTGTGCGGTTGCCCTCACGTTGTCATGAAAGGATCGAATTTGTAGTTTTGGGGGACATCCAATATATCATCAGCAGGATGTTGAATAGCCCTTCCCTGCTGACCAGGTCAAACGCTACAGTCAGGTCCACAAAGGCGACATACAATTGGATTGTTGCTGTTCGCTGCATTTCTCCTGCAGTTGGCGGAGGGAGAAGATCATGTCCACGGCTGAGCGTTTTGCACGGAAGCCACATTAGGACTCAGTAGACGCGCTCTTCCAGCTTCTGTAGGCGCATGAGCACGACGCGGGCGAAGAGTTTGCCGACGGCGCTCAGTAGGGAGATGCCTCTGTAATTGTTGCAATCACTTCTGTCACCTTTGTTCTTGTATACAGGGTGACAGTCTTGGCATCCCTCATGTATTGTTGTACGGTTCCCTCTCTCCAACATTGGCAGAGAATGTCAAGAAGGGGACGAGGAAGGGTGTTTTTGCAACGGTTAATCAGGCCTGGCGGGATGTCAACGTTGTCAGGTGCCTTCCCACAAGTTAAGCTGTCGATAGCCTTGCAAAGCTCCTGTGTTGGATTTGTATGAAGCTCCTTTATTACATGCAGATGTAAATGAGAGTCGACGACAGAAGAAACAAAAACGTTTTCTGAGGAGTACAGCTCTGAATAGTGCTCTACCCATCTCTCCCTCTTTGCCAGTAATCACTTCCCCACTAGCCGACTTGAGGGGGCTGTCTTGGTCTGTCTTGGGCCTAGTGCACACTTGATGCACTTGTACACCTGTTGCAGCTGCAGTCTTAATATCATTGCTGAGCTGTTGCCAGAATTCGTTGGAACATCTTCTTGCTGTCTGCTGCACTTTGCCCCTAGCACAGCTCTTTTAGTGTATAGAAGGGATGTCTTGTTCGGCAAGCGCTTGTATAGGGCAGCACGCTTTGCATCAATGACGGGCATCATCTACTTTGATTTGGCTTCAAACCAGTCGCAATTCTTGGAGGTCTTCCTCCCAAAGGTATCAAGCCGGGCTGTTGTCTGAATGGCCTCCCGAAGGTGGTCCCATTTTTCAGAAACGGAGTTGTGCTGTTTGTTGGCAGACAAAGCATTCACAAGTGACTTGGCAAACTCCCCAACTATATCCGGATGCTGCATTTTTGTGAGGCTTCCCCGCTGTCTTTGTACGATGGTGAAGTCTGAACTTGCTGCACACTAAGTCTTAGTGAGTGGTCGGTATCGCAGTCTGCATTGTGGTATCAGCGAGTGGGAAGCAGTCTTGAGCCTAAGTATTTATAGATACATATGTATAATAATTATGATATATTTTTTAAACTGGCAAAGAAAACTTGGACTGAACCGGGACTTGAACCCGGTACCTCTGGTTTTACCATATGGACTATCCAGCTCTCAGAACCTTCCCAAATAGTCAATTAGTCATTGCCGGGGTGCGGTGGCCTATGGTATAGCATAACATTCAGATGCAAACAACCAAATTGTTTTAAATAGCCAACTTGTTTTTGGTGATTCTTATTATTTTTGCGTCAATGAGTATGAAATTCAACGAGGGTTTGCCCTTCTCGAAGTGATATGCACTGTGTTTTTTTGTGTGCAGGAATTCGGGCAAAGCACTGCGCACACAATATAGGGCATTCCATTAGTACCCCTGGAGCACTAGCAGTGTGACTGTCACGTATAATCGGATGTGGTAGTTCTACAGGGCGAAATTATATCGCTCAGGCCGATGAGGGCGACAGAGGTTAAGTCATTCGTGATTCTAGCGGCTCGTAAGCTTTGGACTTTGTTTGGCCCTGTCAAGTTACCGTGACTGGGCGGAAAGTTTCCGCGACGTCTCCCGCCATGGTTTTAAGCCTACAGGGATAGGAGGGTAGTTTACAGGGAGGGTATTTTTTTTCAATGAGGTTTTGCCCTTGCTCGACGTGGTAAACACTGAGTGCATCAGTGCTTTGCCCGGTGCCTGATAAAAAAAATTCAGGCAGCTCGGGCGGGATTCGAACCCGCGATTCCGATTTCTTAACCACTGGACCACCGAGCTGGTCGAGGTCGTGTCACCACACGACCTCGAATAATGTATAGCGGCGGGTACCGCGTTTCATCATAGATATAACCTGTTGTTTTGCGTCGAGGAGAATGTTATTCAATGAGGTTTTGCCCTTGCTCAACGTATTATTAAAACACCGAATGCTCAGTGCTTTGCGAGAACATACGTATATTGACGTACTAGAAATAGGGAGTCGCGGTTCATCGACGCAAAACATCATGTTATAATTATCTAGGATTTATTGTTGTCATTCTCCCGCTTATAGCCACTATAGTGCAAATGAATTGAGCTTTGCCCTGAACAAGCATGACTGTGTAGTACAAGAAGCCAAAGATGCTAAGGGAAATCATCGAACAGAGAAAGATTGATAGTAAATGCACGTGCAGGCAGGCAAAGTTATACGTGGGGGTTGGGGGGGGGGGCTATAACTTAAACCCCAAAGCCCCGGCCTGAAATAAAAGCGAGTGGGCCATCAGCAACAATCACGACGGTATATACTACAGTGCAATGACATAATGATATAGGTGGATATAGGCCTGGGGACAAAATACAAACAAAACAGTCCAACAACTTGAAATGAAACGTAAGACAATCATGTTGGCCTTCTTAGATATTGATACGCATTATAACGGTCTTGGGTCAGAAATTACAGGACCATTATGAGCTGACAAAGCAGCCAGTCATTATCTGCCAACACGCGCATGGTGAAATAGAGGCCAAGGGCAACTATAGTCGCGGTGACGTAATCCTCATTATAGGTCACCGCAACTAATATAAAGGGGAACATATATACGACGATATATTGACGAACAATTATACCTTGACCCATGGAGGAATGCTTCACCTAAATCGGTAAATGTCAACCACGTGTGGACGGCTTGACGTTAATTCTATCTAGCAGCAGTATAGGGCCTTTCCCGAGGGCAGAATTGCCTTTGAGGAAGGTCCAGCTAGGTGAAACGGCATGAACATGAACAGATAATTTGACTGGGCTAGCTGGGACCAGAGACGCAATTGCTTGAACCATGGAGGAATATTCCTCCATGCTTGAACATTTTCTGACCTTGGTCACTCATTTCAATCTATTACGTGAAATAACTTTTGTCGTTTGGCCTATACTAGTAGGCCTACTCAATATAAAAGAAAATAAAGAAAGGACAGGGAAGCACCACTATAATGTTTGTATGACCGAAGTCTAAGCCCAAGCCTAAGCCTTCATCTCGATAACGGCCATAATCATATCAGCACCACCAACGAAGCTCTGACGTCATTACACCACCCATTGAGCTCTATAAATAACCGGCCCCTACTTACCTAACGTAGTACATGTACATGTACACGTACACGTGCAGTACGTACGTGTACGTGTACATGTACAGTACGTGTACATGTAGAAGCAAATCGAACATGTTCATGCCACATACATACATGTTCATGTATCCTCCAGTTACCGGTTTTCGACGATATAAGGCATTTTCTTCAAGCTGACCAATGTGGACGAAAGAATCACACTAAAAGAGGTCTCAGTCACTTTTCCCACACCATAGACTATCAGAATAATCATGTAGAATGTTGATCAAGCTTGTCACTTCCGTAAGATTACCCGGTTTTGGTGATGTCCACGGCGCACCGCGCAGTAAGCATCGTCATCTATTTTCGACGGTGGTGTTTAGTAAGGTGTCCCAGTTCAGCCAAACGCAATAGAAATTCTTAAAATAACTCAAAATGCTGTGTGGCACTGTAAAATTCTTCCCTGTATGTTTTTTTTTGTTCTTTTTTTTTTCAACACGGTTTCTAACACTTTCCTCAAATCATTCATAATTTATGCTTAAAACTTATTGGTCTGGTTGATGTCTTCTTCTGTGACATTTAAACAAACTCCACAATCCTCTTTCTCAATGCTTCTTGATCTTCAGTTATGACCTTTCCCAATGCCACTCAAGAGACACATTTCCTCCTTCTTGGTACTTTCTCTTGCTGCCCTTTTATTTTTTAATTTTTTTAAAATAAAAGCCTATTAGGCCATGTTACTTAACAAATATAAAAAAAATATATAAGCGAGACAACCTTTAGGAGCCTCCATAGTTTTTACCCAGAAGGACTGCCTCAAGTTGCGTGATATATATATTTTCTACGTATGTTGGGGTTTGTTATGGTACACTCAGATTTTTTTTAGGACCAACAATAAAGAAAACTGGAGCTTCGAAGCAACTGCCAATTTTGTACCTAGGAAAATAGACAACAAAAGAGCAACTTTTTGAATTACATGAGTTTGGCCTACTGAAAGAGCCTTAACTTTCCACATTTTCGGTGACGGACAAAGAGCAGGAAACAAACCGGAAGATACGAAGTCTGAGATGTACATGCACATGTACATGTACATGTGCATGTACATGTACATGTACATGTACATGTACATGTACATGTACTGTACATGTGCATGTACATGCACATGTACAGTACATGTACGCTACTAGTACGGGTACAACTTTATGTACAGTGTCGATACATGTACATGTACATGTACTGTACATGTACATGTACATTACATGTACGCTACTAGTAGTACGGGTACAACTTTATGTACAGTACATGTACTGTATCGTGGGAACCCCCGTTTTCGACGCTACACGTTTTCGACGCTTAGCCTTCTAACTCACATCGCACGATGAAAGCAACTCCGTATAACCAGTATAACCATGGAGGAATCTCCCCCTTATTCCTCCATGGTATAACGATCTCAGACTTCGTATCTTACAGACTGTTTCCTGCTCTTGTCCGTCACCGAAAATGTGGAAAGTTAAGGCTTTTCCAGTAGGCCAAACTCGTGTAATTCAAAAAGTTTCTCTTTTGGGGTCTATTTTCCTAGGTACAAAATTGGCAGTTGCTTCGAAGCTCCAGTTTTCTTTATTGTTGATCCTAAAAAAATCTGAGTGTACCATAACAAACCCCAACATCCGTAGAAAAAAAATATATCACGCAACTTGAGGCAGTCCGTTCTGGGTAAAAACTATGGAGGCTACTATAAGGCGTCTCGCTTATATTTTTTATATATTTTTTTATTATTATTATTTAAAGACAAAAAGTAACGTGGCCCAATACGTTTTTATAAAAAATAAAAAAAATAAAAGGGCAGCTAGAGAAAGTACCAAGAAGGAGGAAATGTGTCTCTGGAGTGACATTGGGAAAGGTCATAACTGAAGAAGCAGCGAGAAAGAGGATTGTGGAGTTTTTTTTAAACGTCACAAAAGAAGACATCAACAAGACCAATGCGTTTTAAGCATAAATTATGAATGATTTGAGGAAAGTGTTAGAAGCAGTGTCGAAAAAAAACCCACACAAAAACATACAGGGAAGAATTTTACAGTGCCACACAGCATTTTGAGTTATTTAAAGAATTTATTTTGCGTTTGGCTGACTGGGACACCTTACTAAACGCCACTGACGAAAATAGGTGACGATGCTTACTGCGCGGTGCGCCGCGGACGTCAACAAAACCGGGTAATCTTACGGAAGTGACAGGCTTGATCAACCTTCTGTATGATTATTCTAATAGTCTGTGGTGTGGAGAAAGTGACTGGGACCTCTTTTAGTGTGATACTTTCGTCCACATTGTTCAGTTTGAAGAAAAGTCCTTATATCGTCGAAAACCGGTTATTGGAGGATACATGAACATGTACAATGTACATGTACATGTACAATGTACATGTACTGTACATGTACTTACACAACATTGTATAGATCTGTACATTACATGTACACGTACAAGTACAGTGTGTACATGTATACGAACGCGTAGTCTACGCGTTCGTATACATGTACGAGTACAATACGTGTAGGCGTACAATGTACCCGGCCGTACATGATATGCGCGCATCCGCACGATACCGGCATTGTGGTTCCGGAGCCGGTGTTCGTGTGCAAAATACGTAAGTGTGCAGGGACATTGTATTTGCACTTCTACTTCAGTTCTAGTTCTAGTCTACTTCTACTTGTTATTCAGGCAATGGCCAACCGGTATATTTCTGACGTTTTACCCTGAGACCTCTGATTCAACCCACCATTTCCTGACTTTTCGGGTGAGTCAAGTGAAGTGACGATTGTATAAATTCGCATAGTATGAAATGTCAATTTTCGTGTCAATTCAGATTCATGCACTGCAGATGCAGAATCAATCAATGACGATCACAATACTGACCGTTGTCGTGTCGCTGTGGCGGCAAGAAAAGAAATCATGTTTCCTCATAACTAGTCATAGTCATAACATTAACAACTTGGCTGACGAAAAAGACTCGCAATCAACGTCCAATTCCTCGCTACCCGCCACGAGTATTGACACGGGTACGGACGATATGGACCCTGTTTAATTAAGGGTCTCACCAATTAATAATTGTTGTTAGAGTGATATACATGTACAAAAATGCTGCAAACTGCCTTTGTTTGTTTGAGAAAGGTCCTGCTAGTGCTACTGCTAGGATCGAAAATTGTTGTTAAATACGGCAATGGAACTTGCTATGGTATGGGATTTGATGAAGACGAGGATGGGCCATCACTCATCACGTTTTCTCGGGCGCAGTAGTCTTCCTTTTTTCCCTTGGTCAGTTGGTGTTACTGTTAGTGTTAGTGTTACTGTAGTGTAGTGTTAGTGTTTCTTTGAGTATTAGTATTACCTCCATGGTGTGACTGTGAGGAGGCAGGTAAGCCATGGCACTGGCACTGGTGTGGCATACCTCTGAATCTGATGCCATAGTTACTTACATGTACATGTTCATGTAATGTAGTTTGTGTTGAGTTTTCTGTGGCTTTTGAAAAGTCTAATAGTAATATATACATTGTACCACATTGTCGACTTCTTCTTTTTTGTAAAATGATTTTTAAGTAAATCATCAGCTGTAACATTGAGCTGGGTTTCACAAGAATAGCCACTGCGGAATCCATGTGTGAGAGCTCAGGGACTCAGGCAACAAGATTTTATTATACAGAACAAAACAAAACAAAAGAAAAGGGTTGGCTCACTGGTGCAGCCTGTACACAAATAAAGAAACATAACAAGTGATTAATACAATATAAAAGCAGGTTTGGGATTAAAGAGAAAGACATGAGAATAGCTGGCCCACTAAGCCAACTGTAAACAATGCACTGGGCTATGCATATTCATAAGAAGCCCACATGCCATATAAGGCATTGACCATCCAGGATCAGATAGACCTATACTACAGCAGGTGGCTACTCTCACTCCCAGATAGGGTACAGTGACAGCCCACACTGGTCCAAGGCTAAGACCAGGGACAGTGTGCATACCTCAGCTGATCTCTTATCAGTGGTTAACACCCACACTACATGCACACATGCATGGCTGTGTACTCCACCTGCCTTACTGCTACACACACAGTATGGCCAGAGGGGCCACCAGCATCACAGGAGTCCAGCAAAGAGTCAACTTAAAAAAGGAACACACAGGTCTTCAAACATGCCTGTGCATGAAATACCCAAGAAGCATATACAGCTTCTCCACTGGACATTAAATGGCTCCATCCTATTTTAAGTACTGTAAAATATAGCAATCCAACTAAATCCAACTACAGTGTGCAAATCCAGTCTAAGAATCTTGCCCTATAACATGGTCCAATGTGGCATTATTCTATGGAAAGACTCACAAGGGAAAGGAAGTTATGCAAAACAAATCTAAGAGTAGTAAGAGTAAGGAACTAACTTATTGACTTCAACACAATTAACTTTTACAAGGTTATATAAGGTACAAGGTTATATAAAGGGGGAGGGATGATGGTCTGTACTTGGTTCTACTCACATGAAATCACTGTACGAACTACTACATCATGGCTGACTCTGGCTGGCTTGGTGTGTAGTGGTCAAGAGCTGGCTGCAAAGTGACTGTGGAATGTGTCCACAGGACTTATGTGGGGGGGGGGGCTACTGTGGCACTGTGCCTGCTACTACACCCCAGATCACTGCACAAGGGTGTCACCATGGTAACAGCAGCTCTGTAGGGTGCCTTGCACTGCTTAAGACTAATGAAGGGACTACATGGTATATTTACAAACATTAAGGGATCAACTACAACAATTTGTTACATTTCTCCACTGCTTAGGAGTTGGGTTCCACACCAACTTTTGGGTGATCTCATAACGGAAAACTATAACAGTCTACACGAATAACTACCAGACTACCTAAAGTTCATTACTGGTGATGGCTTGATGCAAGCCATCCTGCTTGTAGGCGTCCACCCAGCTGGTCTACTAGCATCTTTCCCATGTCTGTCACGGCCTGACTAAACTGGGAAAAGTCTGGTTGGACTTGGAGGATGGGTGGTCCAGCTTCTGTCCTGCTGCTGACTGCTGACGCTGGCAGGTGGTTGGGGTTGGAGTGACAACCAGCGCTTGCACGACTCGTTCGCCGAAGGGGTGCTGCCACTGACGACGAACGGGGCACGGGGGAGTCGAAGGACTTCACTGCTTCGTCAGAAGCATGGGGTGGTGACAGTGAAGATGTGGCATCAGCGGATGGAGACTCCGATGATGGCTCTTGAGGGGATGAAGGACCAGGGGGTATGGGAGGCTCCACTGCTTCGTCAGAAGCATCGGGGAGAGTCAGCTGGGGTGTAGCATCGCTGGTGAATGGAGATGGTGGGTTTGGAGCTAGAGGGGAGCTTGGAGGCTCGCCAGCCTCCACAGCTTCGTCAGAAGCATCAGGTGGCGGCAGCTGAGGCGTAGCATCGCTGGTGGATGGAGATGGTGGGTTCGAAGCCAGAGGGGAGCTTGGAGGCTCGCCAGCCTCCACAGCTTCGTCAGAAGCATCAGGTGGCGGCGGGGAATATGCTGCACTATCAACTGTCTCTGTGGGAGGGGTTTCTGGTAGCGGAACCTCTTCCCCGGTGTCAAGCAGCTCCACCCTCGTCATTCGCTTCGTTTGCCCAGTACCATCAGCAAGTTGCACCTCATACACAGTGGGTTGGGGCCGTCCAACCACTTTGTATGGTACCTGTTGCCAATGGTCTCCTATCTTGTTCCTTCCCGGGAGGTGGTTCCGAAGGAGAACCCTGGTTCCAGGAGTAATGCCTCGGTCATTGGCGTGGGCGTTGGCCTTCTCACATCGCTTGGTTGCCTTCTTCTGCATATTGTTAGAAGCATGATCTGCCACTTTCCTCAACTGGTTCTGGTGTGACTCTACCCAAGCTGTAGGCTCAGCCACATCAGGCTCGTCCGGCTCATGGCCACTGAGCAGGAGGTCCATTGGCAGCTTCGGCTCCCTCCCCATGAATACATAGAATGGGGAGAGGCCAGTGGAGGAGTGCGGCGTGCAGTTGTACACAAAGATCAGCTCCTGTAAATGCTGTGGCCAACGTCTCTTCTGATCGGGTGGGAGGGTGCGAAGCAGATTGTGCAGTGTCCGGTTAAAGCGTTCACACTGTCCATTTCCCTGGGGGTGATAGGCGGTGGTCCTGCTCTTTGAAATCCCATAGGCTGAACATAGCTCTTTCACGACATGGGATTCAAAGTTCCTCCCCTGGTCGCTGTGGATGCGGTGTGGGACGCCATATCTCTGGAACCACTCCTTCACCAATGTCTTGGCTACAGTTGTGGCCTTCTGGTCTCGACAAGGGACTGCCTGAGTGAACTTGCTAAAGACGTCAGTCATGACGAGAACCATCTCCCTGCCATCTGTTGCCTTTTCCAGCATGGTGAAGTCGATGGCTAGGACTTCGAGGGGATGTTTAGCAAGGAGACTTCCCATGGGGGGTCTGATCTTTGGAACTGGTGCCTTAGCGACCATACATCTTTCGCAACGGCTGCACCACTTCTCCACATCTGTCGCTACACCTGGCCAGTAGAACCGCTGCGTGATGAGGGCTAATGTCCGTTCCCGTCCTTGATGGCCAGCCTGGTCATGAAGTGCCTCTAAAACAGTAGGCCGGAGGCTTGCCGGAAGCAGCAGCTGATGCCGTTCACCTTTGACCGGATCTTGGGTCCTGACGTACAGGACACCATCTTTCTCCTTTATCCGATCCCACCGTCGGACCAAAGCCTTGATGTCTCTGGAGTGAAGAACTTTGGACTGAGGCTTCACACCATTTCTCCAGAACTCCAGGAATCTCATGAGGAGAGGGTCGTCCTGTTGTTGCTTGGCTATCTCTTCCTTGGGATATCCTGGCAGTGTCTCAGTTGTGACAGGGTTGTGCGAGTCGACACCTGTGGCTGTGGGGGTCCTTGCATAAGCCACCCTGGTGTGAGATGCACATACAGCCGTGGACTTGGTGAGGTCCTGCAATGTCCCTTCGACATCACTGGTAACATGCTGTCGACTCAGAGCATCTGCATTGGAGTTTGCTTTACCGGAGCGGTACCTGAGAGTGAAATTGAATTGGGCAAGTTGGCTGGCCCATCTCAATTCTGTCGGTCCAAGCTTGGCAGAGTTCAAGTAGGAAAGGGGATTATTGTCCGTGTAGATTACGAACTCCGCACCCAGAAGATGATCCCTAAATTTCTCTGTAACCGCCCACTTCAGTGCGAGCAGCTCGAGCTTCATGGAGCTGTAGTTGCTCATGTTCCTCTCTGCTGGCCTCAGACCTCGACTGGCATAGCAGATAACCACTCGGCCATGCTCCTGCTCTTGGGACAAGACAGCCCCAAGACCGTTGAAGGAGGCGTCCGTCTCAACAATGAATGGCCGCTCGAAATCCGGGTACCCCAAAATCGGTGGGGATGTCAGCCTAGCCTTTAACTCGTCCATCGCTTTCGTGCAGTCAGAGTTCCACCTTTCCTGGAATTCTCTTCTCTGGTTGGAGGAGGGGTTTCTCCATGCTGCACCCTTCTTGCACCCCTGCTTGGTGAGGAGGGCATGGAGGGGCGCTGCCAGCTTGCTGAACCCCTTGACAAATCGCCGATAGTACCCAGCTAGTCCGAGGAAGGCCCTTAGCTCCTTCTCCGATTTTGGTTGTTGCCAGTTGACGATTGCTGCCACCTTCTCTGGATTGGTGCCAATTCCCTCCGCCGAGACGACATGGCCTAGATAGTGGCACTCTTTGCGGAAGAGGCTACACTTGCTGGGTTTCACCTTCAACCCATGCTGCCGAAGCCGCTGGAAAACCACCTCCAGCCTCTCAAGGTGGGATTCGAAGGTATCTGAAAACACCAGGATGTCGTCTAGGTATAGGAGCAGACTTCCATAATTCAGGTCACCAAGGATTGCCTCCATCAGCCTTTGGAAGGTTGCTGGACTGTTGCTGAGGCCGAAGGGCATACGTACATACTCATACAGCCCTCCAGTACCAGCTCTGAAGGCAGTCTTGTGGATGTCCTTCTCTTCGACGGCAACCTGGTGGTATCCTTGTGCCAAATCGAGGGAGCTGAAAATCTTTGCACCGCCAAGAGAGTCAAGCGCTTCGTCAATACGTGGCAGGGGATAGGCATCCTTGCGTGTCTTCTCATTAAGCATCCTATAATCCACGCAGAGGCGGATACTGCCATCTTTCTTCCTTACCACAACCACTGGGGCTGCATAAGGACTAGATGAGGGGCGGATTATCTTCTGTCGTAGTAACTTCTCAAGGTGTGCCCTTACCTCCTTCATTTGGTGAGGGGGCACTCGCCTGTGGGGCACGCAAACAGGCTGGTCAGTTATGGTGGGGATGCTGTGTCGGATAGTTGAGGTGAACCCCAGGTCCTCTTGGTCCCTGCAGAACACATCCTGGAATCGTCTGAGGAGAGAGGCAAGTTCCTTGTGTTGAGTCGGGGTAAGGTCCACGTCGCCAAGACTGACATCGTAGGGGAGGTTGTCCTCGCTCCCTTGACCAGTGTGGACTGCATTGGCCCTCGCTTCCACTGTGTCGTTGAAGCCAACGAAGATGCCATCCTCACTGATGCGAACCATGCTATCGCCGGTACAGCACTGTTCTGCCTCCATCACTATTCCAATCCGCGTCTTGGGGGAGAGCCAGACATCTTCATCTCCAAGGTTGGCAACTCGGACATCAACTAACCCCGCCTGGTTACTGCATAGGGTGTCCACCACAGCAAGGTTTCTCGGAAGGTTGCCGGTGTCTCCTTGCACAGCTTGGACGATTACATCAGTGGGCGTAGAGCGGACGTGGTGTGAGAAGCATCTGACCGCCTGAATGGTCCTAGCCGGAACACAAACAGGGCTGCCTCCGCTGACCCTCGCAAATCCCGTCTGGGGTTTTGAAGCCTCCTCCAGCTCAAAGGTGAACAATGCGTTGGCCCAGGCCTCGCCTCCACGTACCTCTGCTTGTTGCAGGTAGCCACGCCCATAGGTCTCCTTCAACTTGACGCGTACTTCCCGGAGGGCATTCGAGCCAAGAAGGCCCGTCGATTGAGGGAGACTCCCCACAACTGTCTTCGAGATCAAGACCCCAACACCATTAAGCTGGATGCCAAGTAGGCTAATATCCAGCTCGGTGTATCCTGCATATGGGATCTCCAGGCCGTTCGCACCATACACCTTCAGCCAATTGGAGATGTCTTGCAGGTCTGGCCTCTCACTCGACAGCTGCTGGTAGACAGTCTCTGGCAGAATGGTCACCTCGCTACCAGTGTCCAGAATCATCCGTACTGGGTGACCTCGGATAGAGACCACGACCTCTGGGCTCTTGGTGACTGCTCTGCCAAAGACCTCCTGTCTTCCACGCTCAGCTGAGCCGCTCCCCCTCCCCTCCACGGCTTGGCTCCTTACTGTGGAGGGTTGGCATTTGGGGATGTCGGGTCTTGGGCGATCTGGGGGCTGGGTTCCAAAGCGGAGGTTGCTCCGGCTCCTCGTGGTCTCCTCCTAGGGCTTGGGCAAACTGCAGCTATGTGGCCCATCCCGTCACAGTTGAAGCATTTGATGCCAGTGCGTCTGCCCCTGTCTCTGTCTGGGGCACGGGCAGCCTGGTTGGCAAGAAGAAGAGACACTTGCTCACACAGCTGGCTGATGGCGTCCTGGGTAGCCTGGATCTGCCCTGCTTGGCGATCCAGCTGACCTTGGATGGCATTCTCTGTGGCTCTGGCTGCCCGGGTGTGGGTCATGGCTGGAAGATTCTCCCAGGAGATGACTCTGCTCCGGAGGTCAGGGAACCTGATCTCTGGGTTCTCCTGTAGGATGCGGCGCACATCTCGTCGTAGTGATGGATCTGTCAGTCCAGAGGCGAAGCGCTCACAGAGTGCTGCATCTTGACTGCCAAAGGTGTCCTTGGGAGACACCAGCTCTACTCGACGGAGAAGCTTCATCAGTTGAAGGGAGAACTCTTGGGGTGTCTCACCGGCCAGTTGCACCCTTGCATAAAACTCTCGCCACCGGGAGGATGGGGTGTCTTGTGGGCAGAGCGCTTGCAGTACATGACGGACGATCTTCTCCGGGGTGTCTCTGTCGGCTGCCGGACACAGTCGCACCTCATCCTTGGCGGTTCCAGCGAGGTGGTCAAGGATGAACTGGACGCCTTCTGGGTTGCTCATGTCGGCCGTCATCCTTCTCATATCCTCGGCCCACTCGATGACTTCAGGGTCGCTGTCTGTGGCAGGGCGACCAGATAGCTTCGGGCCTCGTTCCCTGGGGACGACCACCATCCTCGTCCTTCTTGCGTCTTGCTCCTCCAGCTGGTTGTTCAGCAGTTTCAACTCCTGCTGAATCCCCTCCATCTCTGCACGTGTAGAACCAACCCTTTTTTTTGTGTGTTCTGCAAGTCGCCCGTCCTGTCTACGACGCATGTGAGAGCTCAGGGACTCAGGCAACAAGATTTTATTATACAGAACAAAACAAAACAAAAGAAAAGGGTTGGCTCACTGGTGCAGCCTGTACACAAATAAAGAAACATAACAAGTGATTAATACAATATAAAAGCAGGTTTGGGATTAAAGAGAAAGACATGAGAATAGCTGGCCCACTAAGCCAACTGTAAACAATGCACTGGGCTATGCATATTCATAAGAAGCCCACATGCCATATAAGGCATTGACCATCCAGGATCAGATAGACCTATACTACAGCAGGTGGCTACTCTCACTCCCAGATAGGGTACAGTGACAGCCCACACTGGTCCAAGGCTAAGACCAGGGACAGTGTGCATACCTCAGCTGATCTCTTATCAGTGGTTAACACCCACACTACATGCACACATGCATGGCTGTGTACTCCACCTGCCTTACTGCTACACACACAGTATGGCCAGAGGGGCCACCAGCATCACAGGAGTCCAGCAAAGAGTCAACTTAAAAAAGGAACACACAGGTCTTCAAACATGCCTGTGCATGAAATACCCAAGAAGCATATACAGCTTCTCCACTGGACATTAAATGGCTCCATCCTATTTTAAGTACTGTAAAATATAGCAATCCAACTAAATCCAACTACAGTGTGCAAATCCAGTCTAAGAATCTTGCCCTATAACATGGTCCAATGTGGCATTATTCTATGGAAAGACTCACAAGGGAAAGGAAGTTATGCAAAACAAATCTAAGAGTAGTAAGAGTAAGGAACTAACTTATTGACTTCAACACAATTAACTTTTACAAGGTTATATAAGGTACAAGGTTATATAAAGGGGGAGGGATGATGGTCTGTACTTGGTTCTACTCACATGAAATCACTGTACGAACTACTACATCATGGCTGACTCTGGCTGGCTTGGTGTGTAGTGGTCAAGAGCTGGCTGCAAAGTGACTGTGGAATGTGTCCACAGGACTTATGTGGGGGGGGGGGCTACTGTGGCACTGTGCCTGCTACTACACCCCAGATCACTGCACAAGGGTGTCACCATGGTAACAGCAGCTCTGTAGGGTGCCTTGCACTGCTTAAGACTAATGAAGGGACTACATGGTATATTTACAAACATTAAGGGATCAACTACAACAATTTGTTACACATGGTTTAGGTGTGTGAGGATGTTGTGATCTTCAAGATGCGCCATGATCTTTCTGAAGATGGTAGCTCAAGTTGCTTGCATACTACAGATGTTGAAGAGATGGGCTGGTACTGTGGTAGTCCGAGTAACTTGGACCCTTACAATCGGCTTTTGTTTTGTTTTTTGAGGGAGTCGATAAACTAACTATGTGTTCGATTCCATGACTACCCCTGACCCAAACCCCAGATTTTACCCCGGAAACACCTGTGAAACCGTCCCATGCACCCATCTTTGGATTAAGTGAGAATCACCGATTTCAATACTGGTCATTTGTTTTACTCACGTTTGGTGAAAAAGGAGAAATTTTCCCTCAGGTTATCGAGAAGATTCTCTCCCGTCCGACGAGCCAAAATGCTGCGGCCATCTTTGATTTCAAATCAATACGGTATACACGCAAATACGGTATACACGCATTCAGCCAGTCTGTTGGTAAGTGGCCAGAGTCAAGTGATTTCTGGTAGATGACGGACAGTCCTGGGGCGATGTTTGTGGCACAGTTTTTTTAAAACAACGTTGGGGATAATATCTGGTCCGCTTGCTTTGTTGACATTCAAATTACCTAGGACTTTGGCCACTCTGGCTCAATAAATCACGATGCGACTGATTTGTTGGTCAATGACTTTCTGCGGAGGATCATTGAAGGCATCAGTGTCATGAGTGAATACTGATTTGAAGTGGTCAGCCAAGATTCTTGCCTTAAATGCACTGTCATTGATTAGGGTGCCTTTGTTCTTCAGGGGGGCAACGCCTATGTTGTCCTGTCTTAACTAGTTTTAATGTACATGTAACTCAAAAAAGGCTTGGTGTTATTGTTGCTCAGGCCCTCCTGGATGATTTTGTTTAGTCCCATTCTGCCCTTCTGATTGTTTTCTTACATTCCTTCTGGAAGCAACGGTATGCTTGCCATTTGTTGTGGTTCCTGGCACGTCTGCAGAGTCTACTTTTCCATTTTATTAATTTTGTAATTTTGTGGAGAGGAATTTCCTTTCCTCATCTTGTAGGAAATGTGCTTTTCAATTGCCTTCAAGAGGGTTGATTTAAACTAGTCCCACATCTGATGTATGTCGCAGCCGTTTCCTTGCATGTTTTCAATATCTTTAGAAAGAATATCCATAACCTCTGATAAACTCTTCCAGTTTGCGCTTGAGTACAGATAACATAAATTTCTGAGGTGCATGATGAATATGAAATGGCTTTGTAACAGTATCGACGTCAGTTATCACAATGTCATGATCAGAAAGTCCTGAGGCAGAGATTGAAGACTTCACCAACGTAGAGTTAGATACGTGTGAATACTAGGTCCAAATCAAGTTATTTTCACTTGTAGGTAACAAGTGGACTTGTGTCAGGTTGGTAGTGATGTCAATTAAGTTTTGTTGTATGCACGTACCACTGCTTCCTGGATTAACAGTGCAATTATCCCAGTTGATATTTTGGAAGTTAAAGTCTCCTGCGAGGATAATATGCTTATAAATCTGAGAGACCGTTTGCTGTTAGCTTTTTCAATGATCTGCTGAGTTCATTGATGTCACTGGCATTTCAGTGAGGCATGTAGAAACATCCAATCAGCAAGTCCCTGCTATTTTGGAGTTTAACGTTAACCTATTCTAACTCGCAGTTAGTAACAAGTTGTGGTTGTTCAATGGAGACCAATTTCCGACAAACGAGTATAAAAACACCCCCTCCTAGGGCATTACGATCATTTCTGTATGCAGTGAAGTTTTCATAGAAAATTTCACTTGATTTGATGTTGCCTTCAGATGCATTTTTACCGAGCTTGATACCACTGAGCCAGGATTCAGTTCCGCAGACAATATCAGGTTTTATGTACATGTATTTCATGGCTGCAATAAGTTCGGATCTTTTGGCCAACACACTGCGGCAGTTAACAGTCATTATTCTCAGGTTTTGCTTATGGGGTAGGCAAGACACAGAAGAGCTCTGATATGAATGTCAGGAACAATGAGCTTCGTCTGGTTTACGATCTGTTGTTGGGCTGCTTGTCTGGAGCAGGCTGAATGTGTGACCAGCTAAGAAATACATGTAGTATCAATTGATCTGTCGGGGTCCAGGTGCGGTATGTAGTTGTTTGAACAATCGGCTTACATTCTGAGTGATGCTTGCCGTTATTTTAACCATGGTTTAACTGGCTAGGAAATTGGAAAACGAATTCAGATACAGTGACATTAGTCCGAGTAACTTGGACCCGACAAGTCACCCTTTTCTTTTCGAAATTTGAAATTTGGAGGGTCAGGTGACTGTAGTGTCCAAGACAGTTGGCATATGAAATGCTTGAATTTACTACCCCCAACCGAAATCCCCAGATTTACCCCCAAAACACCTGTGAAATGTCCCACACGCCCATTTTGGATTCAGTGAGAATCACAGATTCCAATACTTTTCATCATTTTGTTTTACCCTCCGTTGATCGGAAAGATCTCTCTCCCGCCTGACGATCCAGAATGCGGCGGCCATCTTTGATTTAGAAATCAACACGCAACTGCTACATGCAAATTGATGATGTTCTGACTGGTTCAGATGCGCAGTGTGGGTTGCTCTGCGTTGTTCAGGAAACAGTCGTGGGACTCAACGCATGCATGTGCGTGCACACACTCACAGACCCACTGCCCTCCTGTCAGAAGTACGTCATCGATTTGCGTGTAGCAGTTGCATGTTTAGTTGTGTTATACTCCAGCCAACATACATATGTACTTTAAACATGATTTACATGTACATGTATGCTGGGTTGGTTGGTTGATTTAAATCACTGGTCGCACCATCAAAATAGGGTCACGCCGTCGCGCTGTGAAAATAGGGTCGGTTGGGAAACATACTTTCTATTTAAAAAGTTTAGGGTTGTGGCGTAAAAATAGGGTAGGCCTTACATACATGTACAGTACATACTGTATACATGTACATGTAGATAAAAAGGCCACAAAATATATAACATTTCCATGTGCTTATGTGCATAAGTACAGTATGTAATGATTTGAGCATAATTTTGTGACTTTGTAAGAAAAGTCCCTGTATATAAATGTGTTGCTCAACATTTATGTCTATTTCTACAGGAGAATCAGCGCCGAAAGGAAATTTGCATGAGTCGCACTGAAGGTAATGGAAACTACTGGCTTCGGAAACGGGCCGTAGCAACTTCCAAACCAGTTTCAACAAATATTTGTGAAAAGAAATCAGAGACAGTTGAGCAATCTACAAACAAAACAAGAACAATGTTGTCACATGTGCCCTTAGCCACTGATGAAGAGTATGTGGTCTCTGTACCAAATGAAGAGTCTTCAGATTCAGAGGACAGTGACTCAGAAAAAGGCGTGAGTTCTGAAGAGACGGCCATCTTCACCACTGAGCTACAGGTACCAGTAGCAGAAGTCTCCCTGGATACATGCACTGAGCTTGACACCTTAAAGGAAGGAAGTCAGCAAAAGGAGGCTGATAAGGTACATGTATGGTTTCATTATGTAACATGAAAAAAAATGAAAACAAAAACTGATAGCAATTTCTTCCAACTGAAGAAAACCTAATGCAATAACTAAATCATGTCCACTCCTTGTTTTCTTCAATGATTTTAGAAGGAAGAGAGTCATGATGGTGATATTGATGTTGGACACAGCTTTTCTCAGACAGCAGCAGTGCAAGCAGAGCGTTTTGTTCGTAAGGTTAAAGAGGCTGCCTGGCGATGGCGTGTGACTGACCATCATCTCCTGCCGGACTGGCTGAAAGACAATGACTTCCTTCATTTTGGCCATCGACCACAAATCCCCTCTTTCAAGAGTTGCTTTGGGTCCATATTTCGAATTCATACAGAAACAGGGAACATTTGGACTCATCTCCTTGGTAAGTTTTGTTCATGAATTAAGATTCAAAGGAAGGCAGTTTGATATTATCACGTGAGCCCTTGAAATCAGTAAAGTTCCTTATTATTCTGGGACCAATATTGGAAAAATCCTTGTTCTTTCAGTGTGAGACTTTTTGCCAATGGACAGAACACATTTCTCATTTACATCAAAGGTAGCTATATGTAGCTTGATGAGCCCTTGATGGTTGTATCTGGTTATTATACAGAATGAACCACCTTTCTGTGGAATGGAAGGCTACAAGGTCATTTCTTTGCCCTTGACTCAGGAATTGTATGCTTGCACTGTCCAGTATTGTATAGTACAATCAAAATGCCTTGGAATTACTAAAGAATCTTGACGCAGTGATGCATTTATTGTCTGGGTATGACAGGCAACCACTGGGTATGACAGGCAAAGTGGGTTAAATTTGTAAAGGATGATCTGCAAATGGTTTCTGGCCTAATGTTGAATAGCAAGCGAGCAAGCAAGGGGAGCAAGTCAGCAAGCAAATCACTCATAGATGCATTGTAGTAGGTTGCCTTTAGAAGAAATGATGTATTCATGATGTGTTTGTATTCTGCTCTTTGTGTTTGTCCTGATAGGTTTTATAGCCTTTGTCATCCTGATGATCTACTTTCTAGTGGTGTCCATCATGGATCAAGAGAAATGGGATAAAATCATTGTATACATGGCATTCTTCACTGGTGCTGTTATGTGCATGTTCTTCTCCTGGGTTTTTCATACTGTCTACTGTCATTCTTCAAGAACATCTCTATTGTTTAGCAAGTAAGTGAAACTCATCGGGTAACGTATGACCAATTGTTAGACAATGAGTGATGCATTGAAACCATACATGACCCATCGTGACTCAGTGGGCTATTCATTGGAAGTTAAGTTGCAAACTTGCAATGCCCAGTTCTCATTGTACATGTATGTGACACGTACTCGGGCCTCATTTTATAGCTTATTCATGGTTAGGCTTATATAATGTTCGGCTAATCTTTTACAGGAGTTTTAACCACTTTGCGCTGGGTGTTTTTCCAGTGTCCATGACCGCCATACGTTTTTTAACAATGCATCATTTTCAAATCTCGCTAAAACAATCGGAACAATATATGTTTCTGTGAAATAAATCAATAAGCGTGTACTATGGGAACAAGAGAGTAAAACCTGGCACAATTCGGACATCGTTGTGGCTTTTGTCATGAGACTATCCGTTCGTAAAAGGGCCCATTGTGCATCGTCAATGGAGTGTAATACGTAATGTGTGTGTGTGTGACGTGAGTGTACGATACCTACCGTCCCTGACCGCAGACTAGCCTCCACTCCAGACGGTCTAATCTTCGAGTTGATTGGCCACAACCGAGCGTAGAGTGCGGTGAAGAATGTGGGTGGAATTCCACTGCTTGGCCTAAGACTATTAGGCTGTGTGACATGCCAACACAATGTCTCCCGCATGCTATTAGCGGCAACTCGGTATCCCTTGATCATCCACAGTAAAGGTCCCACTAAAGCGCAATTGTTGCTGCTAGTTTCACATTTCATGTGGCAACTTGCGTCAAAATGGCTCTTTTGTCATGCTTCGTAGTGTTTTGTTCTAAGCTGAAAAAAGTCTGTGTTTAAGATGTGGACAATAGTGGTGCCCGGAATCCCTGAATTCGTAGCCTGTATCCTGCATTTTCCTACTGTGACATAAACTCTAATGCCCTGAATCCTGCACAATCCTGCAATGTATCAACTCTCATGTGCCCTGAATCTTGCAGAATCCTGCAAAAGGCAAATAGGATTCTGCAGGCTTTGGGAAGGTTAGGGTTTTAACATTGCCGATCTATTAGAATTTGTTATTCCAGCATGTGTTACATACAGGTATTGCCTGCCAAATGCTGGCACTGGGAGAAAGGGATTAGTAATCATAGGTAGCCAATAATTTTTATTGGAATTAAGCAAATTTAGATTTTCTGGAGTTCTGCTGGTCTCCACAAAGTCATTTGTGGATATATACCAGTAGTCTGACTATATCATTGAATACCCATGTCTGAGACTGAAACAAGAATAAAGACCAAATATCAAGACCTCATAATTGTGGCAACCTTTAACAGTGGTATTCCAATGCAGACAATTAGTCATGCTTTAATCTCAATGAAGTCGGCATTGATTTTGATAACACTATTCAGTTGATTCGGAATGATTTTGGGTAGTGTGTTCTCATTGGTTGATGTTCAGGGAGGTGAGATATGTACTAGTCATGTACCCATTACCTGCCTCCAACTAGTCATTCATGATCATTGATGATGATAATGCAACATTTTAATTCCTTTCATATTTTTGTTTTTAGGCTTGATTACTCAGGTATCTCTCTGCTGATTGTGGGTTCCTTCATACCGTGGCTTTATTTTGGCTTCTACTGTCAAGACACTCTGCGCTATGTATACATATCGCTAATTTTGTTCCTTGGTCTAATATGCATGGTTGTGGCTCTACGTGACCAGTTCAGTAGCCGTAAATTCCGTGCTCTCCGTGCAGGTATGATTCTAATTTTCTTTCCTACCTATCCACTGTACATGTTATGATGTTTAATGTGAACATTTCTATTTCATGCTCATAATTTACTGTGGTGTACTTTCAGAATTCCAAAAAAGATTGCCATTTGTATGACAAACAATGGACTTGTGATCATGATGTACATGTACATGTATGTATTATATGCTGGATGTGTTTCATTTATTTCTTAAATCAGTGAGCAATTTTCTACAGAAATTGTGATTTTCCTTTTCTCCTACAGGGATGTTCTTGGGCTTAGGCTTGAGTGCCGTCATACCAGCTTTTCATTTCTTGGCAATAAGTGGCATTGTGGAAGCCTTTCAGAATTGTGCGTTTGGTTGGATTCTACTCATGGCTGCCTTGTACATTCTTGGGGCAGTAGTTTATGCTGTTCGCATTCCGGAACGATTCTTTCCTGGGAAGTGCGATATTTGGGTAAGAATATTTCCATTTGTTAAAAGAAACTGTAGCCCTTCATAAAGTGTAAGATTCTTTTGTTACATTGATTTTGTTATCATTTTTTCTAGTTTCAGAGCCACCAGTTTTTCCACATTTTGGTTGTGGCAGCAGCTTTTGTGCATTACCATGGACTCAATTTAATGGTATCCTACCGGGAATCGCTTGGACCGTGTGCCTCAGATATCCTTGATGAAGATGTGTAAATAAGGTTTGAAATTGGCGTATTAACTATAGGATTTGTAATTGGGTTATATAGCTTAGCTTTGGCCATACACCAAGAATAAATTACCTAGCAAAGACTAGTTGACTATTTGGGAAGACCACCATCTAAGGGCTGGATAGCTCACATGGTAAGAGCGCTGGTACGCAAAACTAGAAGTCTCGGGTTCAAATCCCGGTCAATCAGTTTGCCATTTTTTCAAAAATTTTAAAAGTTCTGTTATTTTTTTCTCTATTTGTTTGAAGTTGAAGAACAAATACACTGTATGGTAATAAAAACTCAAACACATGGCATATCATTAGTGGTGCAGTTTTCTTGGATTGTTAAACAATGTTATCTACTAATCAGATATATAATTTGATTGCACCTATTTATTCTGTGGGGTTTCCAGAATGACTTTTATGGTGTATCTGAATCTTAGTATTAAATCTCTTTAAGTTTTTCTTTGTAAGTAAAGTACGTTTGTTCTGTATCTGGTCATGCTGGTACTGATACATGCACCTGTACCGTGTGTTTAGAAGTAAGGTTTTAATGTATGATTTATGTATCTCAGTGATTTTAAGTTTATGTACCAAACCAAAGGTACTGAAAAGTACAAGCAAAGCTCTGCTCACAATTAATGTTTAACTGCACAAAGACATTACTAGCCATTACTGACAGCATGACAATAGGTTGGAAATTATCAAATGTTTTGACCAAACTAAAATCTAATGTTGCTGTGAAAGAACTGTGCCCAAACTTCAGGACTTATTTCAAGAAAAAAGGAAAAGTAGTATTCAACTTTGAATATTATATGGCTGAGGGTGACAAGTTGCATGGATAAAATCCTTAGGCACTCATGGCATGACATCTATGTGGTTATTTTGTGCGGTACATTTTAAACATTGTACTGTATAAGGGATTCATTTCTAATTGCAGGCTTAGAACATTCCATGGAAACACTTCTCTCTGCCATAAGGTATTGTCATATACATATGTAACGGTACATGTATGTATGTATGTATGCAGGTGCTTCATAAGACATTAAATTGCAGAACAATTAAACCAATTTAACAAAAGAATGATGGAAATTAATTCAACATATCGTTCCCTTGATAATGCTCTCCAACCACATGATGTTTGTTTTGTTTGTCTTGAAGTTTGAATCTTATTGCTTTGAAATAAAACAATAAATGGAGGGTTTTTGAAGTGTATTGGTAACCTTATTTTTAGATCAGTATTTCATTGTATGATAATGGAGAGTAAAATCAGGCAAGGCTGTACACATCAAGTATTTGTAAGGATAGTTCTCTGGATTTAAGGCATACTTTCATGATTCTATATTTTCATGGTGGAATGATTGGTGTTAATACATGGTTTTGATTAGTTATGCATTTAAAAGAAGGGGTTGGATTGTGTTTAGCTGTATATTCTAATCATTTGTTTGAGGTGTAATTATTTAACTCTATAGGCAACTTGTATGTTAATTGCTCATATCCTCCATAGTGGAATGGGAGTTCAACTCTCCCCTCCCCCTCTTTAAAAGTCAGCCCAAATTTAATCAAGCTCCCAACCTTGATTAACCTACTTTTAGAAAACATGAAATGAATACTATTCTCGTCACTTGAGGAAAGAATATTTTTGTAGTGCATGGCATAATGGGATGCAAGCCTTTTGGTTATCTTGCCAAATGTGGCCAGCAGGGCTTATGAAAAAATGTGATGAATTTCCAGTTGTAACTTTTGAATTATGTTTAAATGCGTTTTGGTGATAATTAAACAAGGTTTTTTTTGTACATTCAGGTACAACATTTTTAAATAATTGAATGATGTGATGTTAACTTTGACCATTTTTTTGTGCCATCCGGCATCCGACAGACAAGGGTTTAGGAAAAGTGATATATTCAAGGAAACATGAATTAAAAACAGACACTCTGGTCTTGAAAACTCAATATTCTTAGAAATTCACCAAAGGGGCAAACTTCCCACCTTCGGCCAAATTCTAAATTAGTAGACTCAAACTTCACCCAGGAAAGTATTAATAGAAGCAACAAATTGTTCTCTGGAGACTCCTTGGAATGTCATCCAGGTATTTTACATGAATAAATAACATCGGTCCCAAGATAGTGGTTGCATCTCTCTCAGTACATGATTTGGTATTGGACACATTCATAGCCATCAACCACATAATGCTTCCTTGCTTATTCGGATTTGATATTAACCCTGTCTATTTTCGCCTGCCTAAGCTTCTTCATAAATGTAGGTATTTGGATGACTTTCTTTAAATCATCTTTTCTGAAGATATAACTGATAAACTGATAAATGGCAAAGGTGTGAATAACTGCATCATGGATGCGTTTAAAATCTCAAGTGCAGATTTGAGATATAAAATACTACTTAAGATGTTCGCATTGACACTCGGAGTAAACCTGCAATACATTGCTTCTGGCATTGTCAGATGTCTCAGGGGGCCAATCATCAGTGGTCATTTACAAAGTGTCTCATTAATTCACGGGAACAAAATAATGAAAACCAAGAACATAGTCCGTTAAGAAGACCATATAGTATCATTGATCAACTGCTCAAAAAAACATCAACACATGCATTAATGTGCATTGAGCAGACGTTTATAGACATTTAATATTGGATTAATTAAAATGAATTACTTTGGCTTGTCTATATTATCTATATGTCCACATTGAATTCTTGAACAAAAGTCACTACTTGTCCTAGTTTGTTGAGGATTAGTAATAATAAGTAATGAATATCTCAATTTTGTGATTCAGGGTTTTATTTAGGTACATTTTATTGGTGAGAATTGGGCTATACATACTTGTAGTATATTTGCATATCAAATGAATAAGTTTCACATTTTTTTAGCACTTTATCGGTTATAGAATACCGGTAGATAATGATGCAGAGACAAGAAAGCTGTAGGCTACGTGTACATGAATGATGGATTTAACCTTGCTGATGTAAAACATTTCCCTTACAAGTTGCACTATTATGCTTTTTGTCATTTTGAACTCATACTGAAGACAAAGATCTTCCTTAATTGTGACTTTTTGTTTGATTTGAAACATGATGTACAAAGGTTATCCTAAAATAGAATCAGCCGTAGCGATACAAAATATACAAAAAACAGACTCAAGGAAAAGGTAATTGCTGAAACTAATTATGTTAATTCTGCTGACATTCTGCTGTTGGCTACCAAGAATGTTAATCTCCACTGAGATAAATTGCATGAATACAAATTGTTCCAGACTACCTCAATTGCCAGAATAAAAGAGGGTGAATTCAGATCATGTTTTCATGTTTGCTAAGATTTCACGGGTGAATGTACATTGCCCCTTTAATCATATTTCTAGACTGGTAGTATATTGTCAAGGCCTGGGCAATAGTGGGCAATCTAGGAACCTGGAACCTAAATTTTGAAATCATTGGGTATCTGGGTAGTTGCAATTCGATGAAAACAAACAAATCACGAATGCATAAAATACTGTAGTATTGAAATGACCAACACCTGTTTTCCATTGAAGGAATTTTAATAGAAGAAAAGTTCCTTACAATAATACAAATCTATAAACTCCTTTTTAATAAGCGCTCACTGGTTCCCAGCCCAGCCAAAGCAGATGGTCACACCAATTAGGCAGACTGTCTAGGGAAGAACATCTGTTAAGATCTGATTGGCTTGGTGTCTGTGAAATGGGCGCCTTTCATCTGTCATGCACCTTTTCTGTGATCATTAGTCAAGGTGAGAGATTAGTACAAATATATCCTTGTTTGAAATTCTAAAGAATTTGTTTTGGGTAATAGAACAAACAAAATGCAACCAGTTACCACTTGACCTCACTAGGTTCATTTGCCCAGTTCAGTCCTAGTATCTTCACCTTGTGTGACCATAGATCAACAGTATGGCTACAGTAATAGACCTTATTGTGGTCCTTTACGAATCCATGGATCAAGCTCAGGGTTTGTCTCCAGACAAAACCTAAAAATACAGGCTGTAGATTTGTTTTGAAGGTTTGTTGGCTTGATCTGCACAGAGTATTCAAGAAATTGGGGCCAAATGCTTATTTCTAGGTGCCTGTGGCATTATAGCCGGTATGAGAAATATGACTGAAGCCTAAGCCCGAGCCTAAGCATTCATTTCATAAATAGTCTATGCCTGTGCCTCCTTTATTTGTGCTGGTAAACGGCAAATACAAGCCAGCTGACAATGTTAGAATTAACCATGATAGCAAGAAAAGGGCACAAGCATTCACAGTTGTATCTGTATTAGCACTTGTACAATCCATACCTCATCCATATCTGGCATATGAATGTGTATTTTAGTAGAAAGCATCCTGAATTTTTTCTTGCAGTTCTGCATCTAGAAAAGCATAACAAAGTTGTCTTTTCAGATGTATTTTTCTCTTCTTGCCGAAACCTTACAGATAAAGTATATGGCTATTTACAGTGCCACTTTTGTAATTAAAGGAAAACTTGGCCAGATTTGGTTCAATTAATATCACTTAGCCTAGGTCTACTTTGTCAATTCTGGCAGAATAAACAAAATTGCCACCATGTTATCACAATATCTTCTTAATGAATACCATTATTGACATGACCTTACATGGATATTGTTTTTATTGCAAAACCTCACTTTCAATTACTAATAAGTAATAGTAAAAAATAAAACTGGTAACAGTACAGAAACCTCATAATATTTCTGAAAATTTCAGAAGGAAGTCCTGTCCATCATCGTCCTGGAAGTTTGGGGAATGTCCATTGAATGGTAAATGTTTGTTGAAATTGGTGGAAGGAAACACTGATGGCTTGCCAATCATGACCTGGTGCCAAAGTGCTTCCTATAAAAAGTCTGAAAGGTTCTTGAGTTTAAGAAGCCAATCAGAAATAGCACCAGGAGGTATCCAATCATGCATAATGCAAATATATGTTTACACAAAAACGTCATCATCTTGGAGTGGGACTGTGCTGACCTGAAAATAATAAAAAAAAAGTTAACTTTATGGAAATTTGACATTTACAGAGGAAAACAATGATTGCAAAGAACACATGAGTGGGCTAAATATACCTAAATAGTCAACTATACTTGCTGGGGTGGGTGAAATAGTCAAAAGCAATGAATCATTAATTGCTAAATTCATGAGAGGACAATCCCCCTTTTGTACGGTGCAAATGTGTGCAGATGTGATTTATAGCAATACTGGCTTTACATAGCCAATATTCTGCCTGTCTGTATTGTGTACCTGGGCAGGAATACATCTCCTACACCCTCCATTCACCTTTCCATCCAGTTTGGACAGGATGGCTATTTATAAGTATTAAGTATTAGACTTTTTTCATGGTTGGGGTCAATGTGTTTTGTTAATACACTTGTTTCATATGGCTCCTCTTGCTGCAGATGCCAAACTGACTGCATTATATCGTACCTCGTAGACTGTGTCCTGTCAGCAAAGATCAAGAGATACTTGACCCTGACAACCTCATTATTAGTCACAATATAGTACTTCTCAGGCACTTCTCCTCCCATACTCTGTGGTGCATGGCTCCGTCTACGACCATCAATGCTGACACTATTTCTATCTGTAACAGAAATATGGTTTCACACAAGCATAATTAGTCTATGTTGACCATTTCTTACCTAGCCCCATCTAATATGTTATTTTATGTGTTATACCAGAGCTCTTGCATACTTTGAATTGACAAGGGAAAGGATAAAAAAAGGATACAGATGCCAGACAGAAGATAGACAAAGGAGGAACACTGACTGGTTGATGAGAAGGGGGAGATCAAAGGGAAAGTGAAGGAGAGGAAGATTAAAAAAAGGATTAGGAAAGACATCATGACACCATGCAAAGTTTGTCTTTGTGAGTATGTGTGGTTCTGAAAAGAACCAGAGGAACTCGACAATTTGAACAGTGTACTCTGTCTGCAGTCTCCTGAAGACGAACAGAGTACACTGTTCAAAATGTCAAGTTCCTCCGGTTCTTTTCAGAACCACACATACTCACAAAAGATAATTGTACAGTACATGGTGTCACCACAAACCTATTACTCCTGCTATTCTCACCATAGAAACCTTCAAATCTCATAGGATTCTAATGCTTTGATTTGTTCCCATTAATCCTCCTTTATGTGATCCCTGTCCCACTGTTTTCCTTTCCCTCTGATCTCACTCGGTCTGTCTACCAGCTTTCCTCCTTTGTACATCTTTTGTGATCTGTATCTCCTTTTCCTTCCTAAATTGTATTGTCTTTGTTCTTCTGCCTTTGAGAAAGGCCAAGCTAGAATTGAAACATAAGGTTCTAAAAATTGTTGAGGTTTACTTTTCAAAAGTAAATTAAAAAGAAATGATTTTAACAAAGCTCTGCTAAATGTATGGTGAATGACCTTCTGATTTCTTACCTCTGGTCTGGCATTTGACATCAGGATGATCAACAATTTCACACACTGCAACACAACTGAGTGTGGCACCTAGACTGCTACTATTCCAAGTTGTACCAGTAGGACTGTAAGGCATTGACACACTCAGATCACTGGATAAATACGTTCCCTCACCAAATAGAGAATTCTATGACAAATTTAGAGAAGAGCAAAGTACAAAATCACATATGAGCACACAAAGAGATATTCATGTTGCACTAAATTGAAACCATATCTTTGCCTACCTAATTTTCCTGGTACTTTGCTAGATGCTACATTAAATATCAATGTTTACAAAAATATTTTTCCAAATTAAACAATATGACAAATGAAGCTAAGTGGAGATCTATTTGTGCAGTATAAGGTATAAGGCTATTGAAGGACTGAAGATGAAAGAGGGAGGAGAAGAGTTGCAGAGTTTTTTGAGGGATTTGGTGCTTAGGACATTGTAATTTGTCTTTTTTTAAAGAATTTGTGAATACTCCCTGGTTTGTATAATTTCAAAGGGTATACCGGTAACTGACTTGGTCAACACAATCAAATGGATGTTGGATTGTTTGACTGCTGAAGCAAGAAATTTGGGAGACAAAATTTGTCTCCCATATTTGAAATATGAAAGGATGTTACACAATGTTAGACAGCTTTCAAGCTCCTTTCCAATTGTGGTTGTATGCAAATGAGTGCCATGCAATGCCACGGTCTTCAACTACCGGTACTGTACACTGTGACTTGTGCAAGTACGGTAAAGCATTTTTGTATATATACATGACACAAGTTAAAACATGGCACTGGGTTTTTACTTGCAGTGGTGAACTGTACTGAAAGCTGGCTAGTCTGGTAATTACGATGGGCTCCCATTATCAGTGTAGACAAATAATAAAGAGCTTATAGAGTACATAAATTTCCTTTGTACTCTACAAAGGAAATTTATGAACAAATAGAGCTGGAGCGCGGGACCTATTGCCTGCATCCTTCCACCTAAGATATGCCAAGATGGGGGCTTCCCAAAAAGTCACTCTCTTTGCTGTGGCTGGGTGCCAGCCAGAAGATTTTCATATTTAACTACCATTTTTCTTCAGGAATTCACATTAATTCAGATTCAAAGAAGTTCAAACAGTAACCGATTGACGGTCTCAGATTGACATTCCAGTCCAGTCAAATTTCCTTTGCTTTTTTCACATCAATATGAAATTATACTTATTCACCAAACGTGAATAACTATTCTTCCCTTAAAAACAACAAAAAATGAAACCTAAATTGAAAAGTGTGATTGTTGCAGTTTTTGACATTGAATTGTTTGTTTCCCTCTGCAAGGAACATTATTCCAAACTTGGAATTGAACTACTGTACACAGAGTATTTTCCATGCATATCCATTTCATTTGAACACCGTGGGTAGAATTCAAATTCAACTTGGGGATTTGGCAGAAAAGGGGTCCATGTTGTATGTAAAATAACTTCCAAATTCTCCTGCTTAAGCGGAGCATTCCCACACACACCATGTGCCAAATAAACACATCCATTTGGAAAAGTCTCACTAATAGTGGAGTCTGAATTGGGATTCAAATCCCACTTATAATAGCATTTATTGTGTCCCCCCCCCCCCCCCCCCCGCTCAAAACAAAAAGTGGAGTTTAAATTGCGATTCAAATCACGATCCACTAATAATTACGACAGTAGAAACGGCCCTATAGAATAGTGCATCCTTGATTTGTTGCTATTGATATTGATTTGTTTTACAGCCAAGGGCGGTTACTGTGCTTCACCCTTTGAATTTTGGCATTGCTTAATTGGCCCCCATACATAGGAACAATTTCTGCGAATTCTGTTGTGATCCGTATAGTCATGTTCCCATTTCATTTAGTGAATAACAGAAGTCACTCATCTTACCTTGTTCATATGGGCATGAAGACCATTATGAAGAATTGAGTAGAAGTTATCTAATCTGCTTCCATGGTACGCATATATGATGTCTTGATGAGATTGTCGAAGTTCCTCAAACCTCTGACTTGCAGCTGATGTGTATTGCACTTCAAATATATAACTAGGAGTCACTGGGTAGCTTGCCTGACCGGTTAATTCTTGAATCCTTTGAAACTGTTATAACAAATCCACCATTATATTCAGTAATCCTTTGATCTGTCGTTGATGCATTATATCATTTATATTCATCAAAATAACTTGAAACAACTAGAGAGTAATGCTGTTATGATAACAGCATCTAGATGAATAAGTGTACTAACATATGATTCTAATTTCATGCTGCAATTTCACGGCATCTATTTCATAGCTCTTCCATCAAATTCTGTCATCAGTCCAAAATACTATATTACCTTGGAATTTTCATGTGTAGAAACTGTGAGAGAATTCTGAAGTAGAACCCAGTGTAGAAGCCTCCAAGCTTGCTCAGATATGACACGGGTGCTCTTGGCAGAGAATTGTGACAGACAACTGAACATGGGAACCTCTTCAGCAACTGATTTCTGTGCAAAGAAAAAGTCAATTCAAGGTTAAAGAACTATATATGTATACATGTATATTTAATACATGCACGAATGTACATTGTGTATTGTGCCATTCTCCAAGTGGAGAAGCCTACAGGTTGAATTGACACTCATCTGAGAAATGTCAACCTTCTTGAATGCCCATCTCACTATCCAAACTGTATGTTTGATTTTCCAAACACTAAACAGCAACATGATCAGACTCTGGAGCTTCTCCTTTGCATGCTCCAAATGGCTCAATTTCCGTGGCTACTTGTGCAATGTAATTCCTCCATCTTCTCTTTGATGCATTATTCAAACAATGATCACTATACAGTAATGTGAAGAGTGACAGTCAGTCATCAGTTGGTGACCTTACCAATGCATGAGAGGAATTCTAGGGAGTGTATGGCCACATATCTTCTCAAAATAATGACATACTACAATGTTACATTTTAGCCGAGCTGAAGTAAAACCAATAGATATTAACTGTATGTGCACATAGGTCAGCTTGAAAGCATCGCATGAAGGTTGAGTTGAAGCCCTTGATTCACATTTGGGGTGCCATTCAGAAGGTATCCCAGATCATTCATAAGTAAAATAATGTCCTTCATAAATTGCAATTCTCTGATGTAACAGGACTTGCTATATAACAAAAACTGGTTTATAATGCTACATAAATACAAACCAACCTTCATACACCACTTTCCTGTTATTTAATCATACTTGAATCATGAACTAGTCAATGTAGTGTGGGAGATTCAAATATGTTGCAAGTGCTTTTGAGGCAGAAGAATGATAAAATGTTCTTACTAAAGCTGCAAAATCCTTTTCTGTGTCAGCAGCTGTAGTTGATATCAGAGCAGAAGGAAATGGTCTGAGCACACTATCTTGTCGATAACTATTCAGTGCTGACTGAAAAAGACTCCATTGCAGATCACATGCTGTCTCATCAGATTGAATCTTGTCCAGTACTTGAGCAATAAGGCCTTCCATCTCACACATTTTGGTGATGATCTGCATAAATCACATATATTATGATAGAAGTACATAAGTAAATGAATATTCATGAATTGAAATCATGCATTTTTTCAATCAAATTGAACTTTAAGATGTTTTAAAAAATACACTGTAATTATATATTTTACATGCACAAATACATGTACCACTTTTGTTCACTTATGGATTGGGCATATCAAATTAAGACTCATATTAGCTGAGTTATAGCATCTTAAAACCTAGGGGTAATTATTAAAGGGATTTGCCAAATTGATTGATTTGATTTTCTTTCAGATGAACACTGGAAATAAACATTTTTGATTTAGAAGTGCAATGTGTGACTGAAACCTGTGTATCACAAACGTTCACAAGTACAATGCTATTATCAGGCAGACTCGTAAACAGGGTCCAGAATCTTGTTATGTTACTGGGCCCAGTTTACAGGTCTGAGATATCAAGTAGCTGTACAGTAGCTGATCGCCATACAAGGTTTGTGTTAAATAGGAATACAAGGGCTATAGTAAGTGTAGAGCTACATACCAATCTTCCCTAGTTACAGGGACTATAGACCATGACGATCAAATAGTACAAGAGCTACATTTACCATAGAATGTCGGTCATTTCTATAGATAACCGATTATCTTTAAAAAGTTTTGCTATTTTATTAACATGTCTTTGATGGTATTGACTTTGTTGTGCAGAAATTTTGATGGTGCCAAGTGCCGACTTTGGTGGGTGCCTCGCCTAAGTCAATTACTTTCGTGACTCCTTTTGGAGTTCATAAAGTTGTCTGGTTGTGACTTGTGTACAAAGTGAATTGCGTACTACAAATGACAAAAACATTTGAGTACGAAGAGATGGTGGAAGCAAATTCCTTAGGCACAAAACTACCAGCTTTCAAATTAGTACCAAGGATCTGGGCCCTGTTTATATAGTTGAATAAGTTGAGTTATGCACGTAATAGTTGAATAATGTGACCTATAACCTCTAGGGTAGGTGTGTCAGGTGTCTGTCCATATGTGCGTCAGATTTCGTCTAACAAAGACCCACCCTGACTCCAAAAATTGATGCACCTGTTGTGGATTTGTCCTACACTCTCTGGAATGATTTTTTGACAAACCAAACTGGGAAACTGATGCACATCTGACAGACATCAACCTTGTAAACACACTCCCCATACAAAATCGTATTCATTGCGTGTGCAGCGTGACTACTCTGTACACTGCGGCTGAGTGATATTTTGGAAGGAAGTGATGGACCTCTTTTTGGGTGAATTTCTGTTCACTTGGTCAGTGCCGATGTCACAGAATGGCATTCTGGCACCTGATTGGTCAGTTTGGCTGTTCCATGTTATTCCCTGGAGTGAAAGATTACTAGTAAACTACAGGCGTGAATGATAAAGTTAATGAAATATAGTTTTAAAGCTCAATCAAAAATGTATTTAAACTTTTCGTTTGAATCTATTTCTAGTAATAACTTTATGCAACTCTATCTGATGATTTTTCACACATTCATGTGACTATTTTTATGACCACTCCATAGACACTCTGTGGCAAGTTTCACTCCAGTTGAAGGGAGTAGCCTTTCAAACTCTAACAGCCCTGACCAACAGAATCACAAGTTTTAGGTTATTTAGGTGGCCCAAAGATTTTTTTTAGTGGTCACGGACGTCATGGCTTAGGATACCGGTACTCTACATTTTCAACAGTTGTGTGACATGCCTTGAAGTTGAAAGAAAAACTTGTCTACATGTCAGTGGAAATGGACACTGACGGACCATGATGCACCTGCAGATTGTTTAACTGATTGTTTAACGTTATTGGATTTTAACGCATCCCTAGGTCATGTTTTGACTAGATGCAAACATGACAATATTTATTAAGTACAGTACTCAGTAGTTACACCATGGACTTATAACTTATATAAATTAAAATACAATTAAAAAAGGATATAAATCTAATTATACTAGTTACTACTTACTACTTTACTAGTCTAATAGTAATAGTAATACTATTAATACTAATACTAGTAATACTATAGACACTAATAGTAATAGTAATACTATTAATACTAATACTAGTAATACTATAGACACTAATAGTAATAGTAATACATAGTAATATTACTAATACTAATAGTACTAGTAATACTAGTACTTGTACTACAGTACTACTACTATTATACTAGTACTAGTACTACTAGTAGTACTACTACTAGTTATGAGGCTAGCCTCATGACACTCCACAAGCTGCTGTCTGGGACTGGGGGCAAGCATCTCTATTTATATATATTTTCAACAAATATACACCTTTTGTTTTGAATCACAATATTATTATTAGTATGATCAAAATTAGTATTTATGCAACTTCGCATAATTAAATTAGTATTAATTTATTATGATCGCGATGAACCTGTCGTGATAGCGCCACCTATCGACCGTATACTGTACAGTCGTGTATACTGTTTGGAGTATTGCCACTATTGGCTATATACACGACGGTCACTTCACTTTTTTCCCACAAGGTCTGGGGACTAGACCCTTTTACAGTTTTAGGCTTTAGGCTTTATTGGCTAAATAAGGTAATACTGTTACTGGATTATTTTATTAATTAATATTTCTGTAATAAAATGTCAAGCTCAGTACCATAACTTAGAAGCATGGCAAATTCTCTGGTTGTAGGCACATAATTTGCTTGTCTGAAGCAACATCCCTGTCATTATTATCGGAATGGGAAAATGTGTCTTTATAAATAGTTCAATGTATAAACCTAGTTATAAGAAGCTCTCGCACGGTGAGATCGGCACAAAAAAAACCGAGTCCCGATGTCGACTTCGCGTGCGTGCATGTGGCGACAGAAGCCCCCTTTAAAACAAAATACGAAAACAAAATTCGCGGCCGGCGGGGCGAGAAGCATTTCAGCTAGCTTCGTGCACTTCGTGGTTCGATCTGGCATGTGTCCTCGCGCTTGCGCAGTTGCAGTACCGTAACTATAAAAAATGAAAACTGAGTTACGGCTGCCGTAACAATAGCCACTGCCTTTATCATTTCCGTTCCTGATTTCATTCTGGCAGCCAGACCCTGGCTTGGGCATTATACTAAAAGTAAAACTGTTGACGTGACTTACATTACTGCATATAAATTACAAACTTAAACAGGTCTAGGACAAATATAACTTCTAAGAAAAGACGTGTTTACATGCACGTTAAATCATGGAGGGATGCATCTATCCGCCTGGGGGTACGGTACGACCGGTGCCATGTTCAGGCTCTTTCAACTGTTACTGTTAGTTTGTTAGCTAAACATAACTTATCTAAAATAATAAATAAATAAAAATATCACACATTTTATTATTTTTTAAATATTTGATTACTTGTAATGATAATAAACTCATGATGAATGAAATGTTGGCTGTTTTTTAATTTACATATTATTGCCCTAGTGTTTTAATGCATTTATTATGATGTTGTAAATTCTCATTTCAAGCATGTTGGCGCCTTGGCTTAGTTGGTTAAAGCGCCTGTCTAGTAAACAGGAGATCCCCGGTTCGAATCCGGGAGGTGCCTCGTCTGTTTTTTTTCCTCACAAATTATTTACTATCGATTTTCATTATAGACAAAGAAAGAATAAACAAATCCTACAATTTTTTCAAATATTTTATTTCTTTGGCTGATAAGATGTAAATTTATTATAGAACCCTAATCAGACGAGGCAGAATAAGGCCAAAATTTGACTGTCTTTGGTTTGAAAGCAGCAATCTTACAATGTTCTTACAAAGCTATAAGAATCTTGATCTATTTGTAATTTCTTTCATTTTCATTCTGGCTGGTTCTGCTTGATTCCTGCTGATTCCGAATACCCGGTAATTATTATATTTGGTGAAAATCAGACTGGACCATGCAGTGGATTACCACCAGACTTAGAAACCCTGAGCAACCAATTTAGTCACCTTTCATTGCCAAAGCAACATTTTTGTATATCACCTTAAAGCAATTAACCATTAATTAGTTAGTAAGCAGTTTGCAACATTTTTGTATATCAACCATTAATTACCTTATACATGTATTCCTTTTAAATTAGATGCAAACAACGCCTGTAAACAGAGCTACAGTAGTCTACGGAAATTCTAAAAAGTTATCAATCAATTAATCAAAGAAAATAAACAAAGATTTTAAATGGTCTTTTTTCTTTTTTTCTCTCATCATACCTTCATATCACTTTATGTGACCATGTTTCCTTCAGTGCAACTCAGGCAGTTAATGGTTAAATGCTTTTGATGACTAATGCCCCCACCCTGGCAAAGATACATGTACAGTAGTATCTCTTGAGTAAGGTTGTCATCTAGGGCTGGATAGGTAGGTGGTAAGGGTGCTTATATTATGTCAAGTCCCATCTCGTCAACATTTCTTTGCCATTTTTCACATTGTTTAAAATAAATGCCAGTTTTTCCTTTCTTTGTCTACTGCCCTCTCAATTTGTGAGATTTGCAATTGGGTCATTTATTTTGTCATTGAAATAAAGTGTTATAAAAAACAATTTCTTGAACAGTACATATCATTCACACACATCTCGATCTAATAACCAAAAATGCAAGGAAAGGGGAGGAAACAGTACAAACAAGAATTTCCAAAAATTTGGAAGAGCGCCAGCTATTTTGAAAATTCAATTTTATTTGATTAATTAAAATTTGAATCTAAATGAATTAAATAAGTTGTGGTAACATTTCAGGCAATCATCTATTCCAAGTGAACATTAACTTAGGATTCCTGCAATATTCAATAAAAGCATGACACATGTACACAGACATCCAAAGCTCCATCTACTGCACCTTGATTTAGCTGTTTACCATATTTTAAAGAACAATGTTTATAATTAAGTCACATGATGCCTATTGAAGGCAAAGACATTTCAATTCAGAACAATTGTTTTTTGTGAATGGAGTTTTTTAAGCCATGACTGACAATTGTTAGGTACATTTCCTTATCTTTAACACATTTGTACACACTAATACAGTGTGCGGTGAAAAATATATCACTGATTGTTTGAATAAATATGAAGGTTAGGCAACACTTTAATTGCTTTAATCATAACTGTATGATACACATTTATGTATACAGATTACATCTGTCTCTGATCACGTCATATTTCCATCAGATACAAAAGCTGCCAAAAGCTGATTCAAAGACAATATCTGATTGTGGCAAAATTAAAACTTCGACAACCCCAACACTTCAACATCTACAACACATACATGTCACCAAGATTGAATCCAAGATTGAAGAAGTCTTTGCATTAAACTATGACAAAAGATTACCTATTCAAATAATCAATCTTGATATTACTGGTAAAACAAAATTCCAGTCATCAAAATGGCGCAAAATAGAAAAAATAAAAACAAATTAAAACAAATAACATGCTGCCAATCAATCAGATGACTACTGCTTGTATGTTAAAATATATGTGAAAATGCCAAGATAATTAACATTTTATAATTTTATACTTACATAATTATGACATGCACGTAAGACATGCTTATTTGGCTTTCCTCCTTTAAGGGAAAACTATACTATATATTTCCCTGTAGTTTTCAACAAAGTGAATCTCTAAGCCTTCGGTAATATAGTTGGGAAGGTCTGAGAAATCTTTTCTATTTTCAGCTGGGAGGAGAATGCAATCGATACCAGCCCTTCGAGCCTGTTAGAAGAAATCAAAGTACATTGTTACTTAGGTAAAAAATGGAAAGTTTGTTACAATATGATAAACATGTTGAAATGAATGTATTAAGAAGATGAGGCTGTTGTAGGACAGTGTGCTACAGATGTTGTTACACACGATTCTTCAGAGTGATCTGTGCCGTGTAATGATGTATAAATACAGTGAACCTACATGCCTCACCCAACATGCTGACATTTTAGAAATGTGATGGTGCAACAAGAGTAACATACCGGTAGTCAGAAACATTTCTCATGCAACCACATCCAACTCCAAAAGTGGAACTATTGTCCAATGCTGTTTAGTTGAATTTACAGAGTCACTCCAAATTTACAGCAGAGTAATATGGTGCAACCTGCTTACTGACTTAAATGGCCGATATGCAAATCTAGATAATGCATGGACATTATGCTTTGAACCTAGGACATTTTCAGCCTGCCTTTGAGAAAGGTCCTGCTGAGATCAAAACAGGATTTGCCCATGTTGTGCTCTGAGCTCCAAAAATATAGTACATTTTATTAGTCACAGTAAAATAGGTGGTTTATTTTCAAGGGCAAGGCTGAAATATTTGTGTGTATTTATTGACAGAAAAACATATGGGGATACTGAAAGTTGTTCCATTTTGGTGTTGCATTTGGCTGGTCAACCAGCCGAATATAACTACATGTATGCCAGGCTGGTTTAATAGTGGATGGACCTATGTATCATCCTTCCCCTATTCAGTTACAAAAGATTGAAAAATCATATAATGCAGACTAAAATTACCCCCCAAAAATATCTAAAAACCTCTCACAATACTTATTGAAGATTTAATCTGTGGTTCCAAAGAAAATCTAGTAATGTTTGTGGGTTGACATCGACAAAATGTATCTCCATTATGCATTTGATCACCAAAGAAAATATAGTGCACCCATCCCACCTCAGCAATATCCGAGGGAATTCAAGCAGGAAGTCTTTAGGTGGGAGCAACAAAGGCACACTTCATCCTGAAATTACCAATATGGTGGAAGCAATCCCATTGCAGATTTTACATGTTCTTGACTGACATTTCCCTTGTCTAGACAAATAGGTGACTAGCCAAAGGATTTATAGGCAGACTTCCATAAGTAGAAGTCCCACAGCTAGGGATCTTATTAATCTAGCTGCCCGTCTTAACCACTTCGCGCCGGGACCTCTGAATCCGGAGGTCAATTTGATTGCCTAAGCAACGGGGCCCTCCGAATCCGGGCACCACTATTGTCCACATTCTAAACACAGACTCTTTTCAGCTGAGAACAAAGCAATACGAATCAGTACAAAGACCCTTTTTGACGCAAGTTGCCACATGAATTGCAAGATAAGCAGCAGTAATTGTGCAATTGTGGGACTTTTACTGTGGAGGATCGAGGGATACCGCGCTGCAGCTGAAAGCACGCGGGGGACATTGTCTTTGCATGCCACACAGCCCAACGGTCGTCGGTCTGGCATTGGAATTCCCCCCACATTCTTTACCGTAATCTGTACGCTCGGTTGTGACCGACCAACTCGAATATTTGACTGCCCGGAGTGGAGGCTGGAGTCTGCGGTCAGGGATTGTCAGCAGCGTACACGCACACACACACACACATCCGTTACGGTCCATTGACGACACACAAAGGGCCCTTTTTTGAACGGATAATCTCTTGACAAAAGCCACAACGACGTCCGAATTGTGCCAGGTTTTACTCTCTTGTACCCATAGTATACCCTTATCAATTGATTTCACAGAAATATATTGTTCCGATTGTTTTAGCGAGAATTGAAAATGATGCATTGTTCATAAACCCCTGTATGGCGGTCATCGGCGCTGAAACCCCCCACGCGAAGTGGTTAAGCCAGGTGAAGGCATACAACTTACTGCAATAATCTTCTCCTTGATACCTCCAACAGGAAGGATCTTGCCTGTAAGTGAGACCTCTCCTGTCATTGCAATATTTTGTCTGATTGGTTGGTTGAGAGCCAATGACGTAAGAGCTGTCGCTATGGTGCTTCCAGCACTTGGACCATCCTTTGGTGTTGCACCCTTTATCAGAAAAATTATATTATGTCAGTATTGTGGTGAGGTCAGTATGATATGAATCGGTTCATCTTTATTTTGAACAAAACTCTTTAAAAAGCCTTATTTTCAAACAAAGAAAAAAAAAATATTATTTTTGCTTGGGGGCCGCATTTTCATTACTCGTCTGGTGTTTTCACTTAAGTTATTGAAAAAATTTCCAAACAAATAAAGGAAAACTGACTGGGAACTGTTGAACAAACTTTGACTGGACCGAACCTTGCACCCAAGACCTCTGGTTTTATGTATCAGAGCTCATAAAATCTGAGCTATCTAGTCCTTATACAGCAGCCTTCCCAAAATATCAACAAAGTCATTGCTGGGGTGGGGGTGCTAGTCAGAAGTACTTGACCATTAAGTGCCGTATATCTCCAGGGATCACATACGATTTCAGGCAGATGCAAACAACCAATTGTTTTAAACCTGGCTACGGCAGTTCAGGGATCACACAAAGTGGATGCAGGTTTTTCAATTTTAAGTCAATCAAATAAATCTCAAAATTTAGTGGGCCTGACAGTTCAATCCTAGCAGGACCTTCCTCAATGAAATAAAGGAAAAACGGAAACTTTTTGGAAAAATTGCAAAGAAAACTTTGACTGATGTGTACAACACGGGGTTGTTTGCATCTGAATGAAACCGGTGAAACCAGGTTCACGTCCTGGTCCAGTCAATGTTTCCTTTGTCCTTTTTTTCAGATTTGTTCTGTCAGTTTTAAATTCCTTTGTTTGTTTCAAATTAAGTTTAAAACGCTGTATCCACTTTGTGCGGTCCACACATTGCTATAGCCAGATTTACAAAAATTGGCTGCATGCATCTGATTAAACATGAGTGTTTGATCCCTTGAAATGATAATGTAGTTTTGCTGTAACAGTTGTATGATTCACTGAGTTTCTGTAACCCTTATTCTTATTTCTTAACACAGTTCAAGTAGCATATAGTTTAACTACACCATCAATGTAAGCATGGTTCCATACCTCTGGGACATGTAGATGTATATGACTGGTTTCAAGAAAGTGATTATCTGGCTTTTCTGTCAGCAAGAAGGATTTGGAAACTGTGTAGGCAATAAAGGCACTCTCCTTCATGACATCACCAAGGTTACCGGTGATTTCTAAGGAGCCTGAGCTCTCTTTCTGCATATCTGTACTCTTCCTTCGGAGAGCTGTCTCAATGTAAAGTGTTGAGCCACCTGTATTGAAAAAAACCCACATTATTAACAAATGCATTTATCATTCCCATTCCTAATTGTATCAATATTAATTGGTTCATTGGAAACAAATGCCCAAAGAAAATAAAATTAAAGCAACATCTCAATAAATTGAACCATTAGGCATTTTCCCACCAAAGTGTGGGAGAAAATAGAAAAAGCATGCTTCAAACTAGCTGTCAGCAGTCTACTGACAGGACGTGCATAGCTTGTTTACAGTATATCCCTGCATGGAAAAGTTTAAGAAGGCATTTTGATACACGTGAACAAGACTGAAAACAAACACAAATACAGTGCTTGGATTGTGGTTCAAACCATGTTTTAGGCCTTTCTGCGATGAATGTGATGCTGAAATGTTACTTATCCTAATTGCTCCAACACAATAGATTTGACTATTAATCTACTAATATTCTCCCCGAACCAAAGACCTTGGTTGCTCAAAGGAGTGGGACCCTTCTCCCTCTCCAATGGCTGCTAGGGGTTGTCAGTGAGTCAATTCATTTCTATGAAGTACCCCGGTATGAGCATGTAGTTGATGTGAAAACCATTGGTGTACATGTCTTTTTTATATCAAAGTACGCTGTTACATGTGTGCCCTACAATCCTACGCAATAGACAGTACACTGGACGTTGCACCATGCTATGCATGCTGTATTGCACTGGCTGGCTTACTATGCAGAAAACACTTTGATGACTTTGATGATTATGCAGAGAACCATAAGCTGACCATTATCTGCACAACATGCTGATAAAGAGTAACATCAGCCACACTGCAGTCACAAAAGGGCCGTTGCCATTGTCCCAAATACATGTAAGTGCAATTATTTGGTAAACGCAATTATTTAAAATCGCGATTCAAAATCAACTTTTTTGTGTGGACACAGTAAACGCGATTATTAGTGGGATTTTAATCGCAATTCGCACTCCACTATTAATGAGACTTTTCCAAATAATCATGTTTATTTGTGAAACGATGTGTGTGGGAATGCTTTGCTGATCACACCATTTTTTTTTTTAAATACCACAACACACTGCTCGCACTGTGATTGACAGGAAGTGCCGTTACCGGTATGTCTCCCTGCATGGGTCACACTCAAGGACACAACTTCCATTTGACAACTGCTAACCACAACCTTGACCAATGTGCATATGGCCTTTCATTTTGGGACAAGAGTGTCACAGTCAAAATAACTTGTTTGGCTTTAGTCTGACCAATAACTTAAATCAAACATTTCCTTCTGATAGACTGAAAAGACTTTGATGAATTGTTTGTATGTCCAATGATACGGGCACAGCTATGATATAGCACAGTTGGCTATGCGCACGGACATTATCATTGTAGCATCCATTGTTTGCCATCAACACCATGATGTGTGACAGAGATGGCTTAGGAAGGATGCATGGTTGTAGAGAAAAAAAAGAAGTTTGTACACAAAAACAATTAAACTTGTATTGAGCACGTACCCATGGCAGTCCATGCTAATCCCATAACCACTCCTGTTGGTGTCCTGTCATACATTCGCTCACTAGTGAAAATAGGTTTCCCAACATACTCATGCAGATTGTCATCACCCACATCAACATCAGTTGACTCATGACTTACAATCTTGAGCGCTGCTTTGCGAAATATCTGTGTAAATATAAGTGTAAAATAAGTGTAAATATAAGTGTAAAATAAGTGTAAAATATAAGTGTAAATAATTTGCAAAACAATGTCTAGTCAACTTGTTAACAAATTAAATCTATTAATTTTAACAAATTAAACAAATTAAATTTAACAAATTAAATCTCTGCCTTTGAGAAAGGTCCTGCTAGGATCGAAACGTCAGGCCCACTAATTGTTAAGATTTGCATTTTGGTAATTTTAGTCAGTAAGCAGTTTGCAACATTTTTGTATATCACATTAAATCTACTTGAAATTAAATGTACCGTACATGTATGTAGAAAATCCAATTACATGTACTGCAAAAAGGACAAAGCTCAGAAAGTTTCTATTGAACTGCATTTTAAGTTATAGTTAATCATAGTACATGTCATAGTAAATCATTCAGCACATACTATGACAAAACGTGATAAGTGAAGAATAAATGACAAACCTTTTCAATGTGTTTCTGAAGGTTACGCACCCCACTTTCTCTACAGTAAGCCTTGATGAGTGTATTAAGGGCATCTTCTCTGATCATAACCTGGTCTTGGTCAATACCAGTAAGCTCCCGGGTTTGAGGGATGAGATATCTCTGTCAGGTATAATAAGGTATAATATCATAATAAAATATTCATGTATTGCCCAATGACGGTTACATAAAAAACAACTGACAAAAAATGACAATGTGAAGTTTTTCAAATACTATTAAAGAGCAACTCCAACGGTTTAAAAAAAAATGAAATTTGGGTATTAATGGATAGATTGGTAATCTACAAACCCAAACAGAATGGATTTAAATGCCAGTGGGAGAAATAAGGGGCATTTTCTTTCAACCCCAAGTCAGCCTGATTTCTGAAGCATGTGAGATCAACTCTTGGGTTTACTTTGGGCTTGTGACGTCATTGGGTTGACGGAAATCATAACACATCCATGCCGGGATGCGGTGGACAGTGATGCTATATGCATCTCATTTGCAATTTTGCCTCAGTGCAAAGGATTTATAGCATCAGTTTACTCTGATTAAAATGTTAAGTTCTTCTAGTTCAAGTGGCGAGGAACATCCCTCATATGATAGCAGTAATGAAGACTTGTTTTATATCGAGGCGATGAAACAGGGGCAGTTGTTGTGGTTGGTGGTACTGAGCCATATCATTTTGAACCCGTGGCCCAGTAAGAAAGCACGAAGCATCTGCTTATGATCCACAATGGTCATGATAGCTGGTTTCCTTGCTCACGTGCCAGGTGGGTCACTCTGTTAATCACGCTGCGCTTTATCACTCACGGGTCTAATTAATACATTGTGTACATCAACTCTCCCAAATTTGGGAATTCGTAAAAGTTCAACCCTTATGAAGGAAAAATGCAAAAAAGAATTACACTATTCAGCATTATTTAAGAAACGTTTTGTAAATTTTCATATTGGTAGGCTCCGAGTAAAAACAAAAATGTATGTCCAATGGTACGGGCACAGCTATGATACAGCATAGTTGGCATGCGCATGGAAATTATTATTGTAGCATCCATTTGCCACCAACACCATGATGTGTGATAGAGATGGCTTAGGTAGGATGCATGCATTTCAAAGGCATTGGGGTGCCATTTAATACTGGGATAACAATACTGATTGATATCGAACCTCTCACAAATTTGGGAATTCGTAAAAGTTGGACCCTCTGGATCTTGTTGGATCCTCCATTTATAACAAATTGTTCCTTGGTAATTTCTAGGTTTAATTACCAGTATCCAAATCTTTCAAAAATGATAACTCGTAGATATACTGGAAAAACCTGAAAAAAGCTAAGAAAAAAAAATCATGTTTATCATGAAAAGCTTGGGTGGTAATGAATGTGAATTCTTGGATCCAAATTGCCCACTCTACCGTGTATATGGGCCCATTAACGGTTTACATTTTACCCTCAACCCTTTCCTGAATCAAAGCTTCTTCTGTATGATACTGGACTCTTCAACAGGATCTTCTGCAAAATGCTTTTGGCAGATCAGTGACCATGGGGAAACTTTGTAATCCGCTCTAGTTTAGTAGTTATGTTGATGAACCTCCTGTCCATGCACAATCCATTTTTTGGTCCCACGGTAACCTATCAAACACTTAACAGGGTTTCTGGTGGCATTTCTGTTGCAACCATGCCCACTGAACGAGGCACGCCCACTGAACGAGGCACGCCCACTGAACGAGGCACGCCCACTGAACGAGGCACGCCCACTGAACGAGGCACGCCCACTGAACGAGGCACGCCCACTGAACGAGGCACGCCCACTGAACGAGGCACGCCCACTGAACGAGGCACGCCCACTGAACGAGGCACGCCCACTGAACGAGGCACGCCCACTGAACGAGGCACGCCCACTGAACGAGGCACGCCCACTGAACGAGGCACGCCCACTGAACGAGGCACGCCCACTGAACAAGGCACGCCCACTGAACAAGGCACGCCCACTGAACAAGGCACGCCCACTGAACAAGGCACGCCCACTGAACAAGGCACGCCCACTGAGCAAGGCACGCCCACTGAACAAGGCATGCCCACTGAACAAGGCACGCCCACTGAACAAGGCACGCCCACTGAACAAGGTACGCCCACTGAACAAGGCATGCCCACTGAACAAGGCACGCCCACTGAACAAGGCACGCCCACTGAACAAGGCACGCCCACTGAACAAGGCATGCCCATTGAACAAGGCATGCCCACTGAACACGGCATGCCCACTAACAAGGCACGCCCACTGAACAAGGCATGCCCACTGAACAAGGCATGCCCACTGAACAAGGCACGCCCACTGAACAAGGCATGCCCACTGAACAAGGCATGCACACTGAACAAGGCATGCCCACTGAACAAGGCCCGCCCACTGAACAAGGCATGCCCACTGAACAAGGCATGCCCACTAACAAGGCACGCCCACTGAACAAGGCATGCCCATTGAACAAGGCATGCCCACTGAACAAGGCACGCACACTGAACAAGGCATGCCACTAACAAGGCACGCCCACTGAACAAGGCATGCCCACTGAACAAGGCATGCCCACTGAAGGCATGAGCTACATGCATTGAGAGCATGCTAAATGGATAAGGATATAGTGCAATCATGGTGTAATGACTCTGTATCAGTTAAGAGCATTTAGTGTACAATGTACAGTACATACCTGTGCAATGGCCACCTTTTCTTGAGGTACATATCCTGACACATCAATAAGTTCCATTCTATCTCTGAGTGGTTCTGGAATGGTATCAATCACATTGGCAGTGCAGATAAACAGGACCTAGAGGAAAAATACAGTTTCATCATTTGTTAGGAGCTGTGACAATGAAGTGTTCAGTGTGGTGCCTCTGAAGAACACTTCATAGTTACTTTAACATCCCTTCCTAGAATTGACTAGATCAACCAACTGACTTGACAGACTGCTCTTCCGCAATGTGTCAAAAACCCATCCATTGCACATGAGTACGGTAGCTACCTGTACATCCTTCCATCAATCATTTGATATTTTTTTTTTATCCCCTGTGCAAAATGTCATATAGCTGCTGAAGTGTGAAACCTGCTAAGCATAACGATGTTCTCTCTTATAAAAAACAATTGCCAACCATATTTCACGTCATGCTATTACTGGGTATTACTTGAGTTCAGCCATCATGTACATAGAATTCCAGTGGATCTTCAGCTGGCAACTTGATTTGATTACGCATGGCTTTCATATTTAAGCAGATTTGGGTGTTTGAGCAGCTATATGATCTTGGCCCTTGATCTTTGCATTATAACATGAACTGTCAAGAGACAGCTGTTAGATGATATAAAGGGGGCTTATGAAGAAACAAATGCAAAAATGTATTAGACTATTAATTTTCAATTGGTAGGCTCCGCGTAGAAACAAAAATGTATGTTCAATGGTACGGGCACAACTATGATACAGCATAGTTGGCATGCGCATGGACATTATTAGCTTTTCCGCCGCGAAGCGGAAAAAGTATTGTTTTTGTTCTGATTTTTTAGCTTTTTCGCGCGGAGCGGAAAAGCTATTGTTGTTGTTAATGGCGGACCCTGTTAAAAATATTGGAAACTAGTGAAAGGGAATTGGGTCCGACGATTATCTATCCCTTGCTTTCTGATTTATTTCTTAACCTATCTGCACATCCAACTTCCTTATTTGGCTTGGCCGGAATGGCCCCAAGACATCCACCACTCCTACGCAAGGCCCAAGTCTGACCAGTCGGACCATCACGCGATGGGACGGTGCTGCGTTGTTTGTCAGACCATCGTATGACCACAGCCCATGGTCCGATCATGTGATGGGAATTGCTTACTTGACGGTGGAAAGGGCTGATCACGCTATACCCCCTATATTTGTTAATTTCTGATTGGTTAATCCCCCTTTCTTACGAAATTCGAGCATTTGTCTTAGTCTTAGACCAATCAGTGCTGCCCCTTAGTATCTTCCGAGCGCGTGATTTTCCCAACTTTATCTCCGGTCCTTTGCCGAGAATCCTCAGAAGCGAAGAAGGCCTAGATGCAAGAGAATCTCGTCAGATAAGTGCCCCCCGTCTAGCACTTTCTCCTCCGACTTTGAGTTTTGGGAACTCGCTGAACTCCCTAGTTAGGTGTTCCCTTAACTACTCTCGCATCCCTTCACTCCGTGCTCTGTTGATACAGGTAAGCGTCTCCCTTATTATTGTATAAAATGATGCGCTCATGCATTTGATGTGGTTGCGGCATGACGTCGCCCAACGAGAGACGATACTATACTGTTTCCGACAGTAAGCGCGAAAGTTCAGGCTTGTATTCGCCCGATTGTATTCGCTACATCCTGTATTCATGTGTAAATAAGTTGAACGTTCTCGTATGAGAATCATTATTGGAACCTTTTCTCAAGTTTACTATGCAGTGACCATTATTTCATTGTTGCCTAATCAATTATTGGAAAGTTTTGGCATCCGCGCTTGTTATACGCTGAGTTTGGAGTAGACCGGACTCAATTGAGACGAAATCCGTTCCGCCAAATCACATCTGGTATTTGTATTTAATGTTTTACAGTATATAGTAGGTTTGACCACTGTCGGTCAGTTTCTGGTCAGATAAGTCCCACATTGTCGATATGTTGGTGGCAGATCCATAGAATCCTTATTCATTGTCTTCGTTTGAACATGCCCCAAGAGGATAGTATAATATACAAGTATTCTCATAATTGCATTGATGTTGTTAAATAAGACGCTGTTGTACTATTAAATCGAGCCATAGGTCTGTTATGTCGACCAGGCATGTCTTGACCACGGGCCTATGTCCACGTCAGAGGAAAACCAGCCCCGAAGTTAGTTCTTCGTGGGGGACTGTGCCACGTGTGACCACTGGCAAGACACATTCCATTGACCATTTATGCTAGACGACGGCTGTTCGCTGCCACACACCACAATTATGCCCTCTACCCTTAGTTGACCTTCAATGCGAACAAGCTACTCGATCGGTCCTATTCCCCCGTGTACGTGTTGGTTTTTTGTAATTTATGTATCTCTCCCGCATGTCCCCGAATTCGCATCAGTATACTTCCCCACAGTTAAGGGAATGCCTGGTGACCATGCCGTGTGACATGACTTCATTTCTCGTTTACGATTCACTTGACTCGTCGAGAATAATGCGAAACTCCAATCTCAATCTTGCCACGCTTAGTCAACGTAACTCCCTAGTTAGGTGTTCCCTTAACTACTCTCGCATCCCTTCACTCCGTGCTCTGTTGATACAGACACTGTCCCCAGGTCTCGCTTTGGAGAGCCGACCCGGTTCGCCTCTCCACCTGGCCCTTGCTCTCAACCCCCCTTTCCTGGTTGTCAACTCTCTCGACGGACTGACGTTCGGTGGTGGACGGGCCCAGAGCCCATCTGCGTACCCCAAGCCCCATCACTACGGCTAGTCGCTCCGAGGAGCTGCAATCCAGCTAAGAAGCCCCTTTTATATATTGTAATAAAGGCTTCCTCATGGTGTTTCTCACTGTATTTCTTGTGCATTGTTTGGATTCTACCGTGGTGGTTAAATTCCGTTGCGTGGTCGTTGCGTTGTTACAAGTTCATGGGATATAGAACCACCGTTGAGTCCAAATAGTAATTTCCTTCAAACAACCCTTATAATTATTGTATGTGTGACCGTTGAGTAATAACAATTTGAGGCAAGGTGAATGATCAACTGGAAACCGCTGTCTGCTAGGATTCATTTTGTGTTCTCCGCGCAAATTTCGAACTTAACCATCAGACGCAGGATCCCAGACTCTACTTGGGACCACCCTGTGTCGACATTAAGATTTTTTTTTAGCTTTTTCGCGCAAAGCCGAAAAGCTATTGTTGTTGGTAAGATTTTTTTTAGCTTTTTCGCGCGAAGCGAAAAAGCTATTGTTTTTGTTAAGATTTTTTTTAGCTTTTCCATTCCATACGGAAAAGCTATTGTTCTTGTTCTGATTTTTTTTTAGCTTTTCCGTTCCATACGGAAAAGCTATTGTTCTTGTTCTGATTTTTTTTTTTGTCTTCTTCTTCTTCTTCTTCTTCTTCTTCTTCTTCTTTTTCTGGTCGGAATAATCCCATAGACAAAGCACAGGGTTTTTTCGGAGGGCACTTTTGCCATTGAACAAACTTTGATTTTTTTCAAACTTGACAAATGCATAGAGCCCTTGCTGAAGTTGTGCACAGTTATCTTTAAAACTTCATGACGTCACCACGTGTCACGTGACAGCGCTTTAAAGGGGCAAATTTCAAACTCAAATAAAAGCAAAAATGCAAATTCGTTTGGTTCCAATTTTGCACTATATCTAAGTTGGGAAAAGGTGTATCCAAAAATTGCCGTCATTTCATCGTGACGTCATCTCATGAATATTAATAAGGTCATAAACTTTTAAGATTTTAACATTCAATTGAGCATATTTGGCCGACGGAGCAACATTTTTACAAAAAATTTGTTGATATCTATTCCGGATGTAGTTTAGAAACACCAACAAGGGCCAAAATGTCATGACGCAATCGTGACGTCATCAAAATGCGTGTTTTCAAATCACATATTTGCCATTGGACAATCTTCTGGAAATTTGTTGGGCAGTTAGCTATTGGGCTAGACATTCTAAATCTTGAGTTGGGAATTAATTAACCATTGTTCAGAATTGTTATGATTTTTTTAATATTATAATGTAGTCCCATACACTTTGTGCACATAATATGCACGTGCTTTAAAGGGGCAACTTGTACACTACACTGTAGTCATTAATTATGGCTTCACGTAGGTAGATCTAAACTTCAGACGAAGATTACTACCTGAACGAAGAAAAAATCGTTTTTTTATTTTGTCTTCAACCGACTCAACATATACCCCGGATTGAAAATATCAAAACATATTTCAGGAATTTCCTTTGTTTTTCATTGTTTAGGTTTTTTTATACTAAGGGCCATAGGTTTGTGTACAAATTAGCTGTGAAATCCATTAAGGGCCTAATATCAAATACAAATGGCTTCAAACTTGGCACATACTTAGGTTAGTAGATGGAGATTCATTGCAAAAAGTGAGATCATCATGACGTCATCAGGGGGTCACGTGACAGGTCATTAAAATGTCAAACTTCAAACTTAATTATTAGCAAAAGTATCGGTTAGTTTGGTTTCAATTTTGCAGCATATCTAAGTTGGGAAAAGATGAATATTAATGAGGTCATACATTTTTAAGATTTTAATATTCAATTTTAACATTTAACTGAGCATATTTGGCCAACGGAGCAAGATTTTTGCTAATTTTTTCGTTATATCTATTTGGGATGTAGTTTAGAAACACCCTCCAGGGCCAAAATGCCATGACGCAATCGTGACGTCATCAAAATGCGTGTTTTTAAAACACATATTTGCCAAAGGTCGATCTACTCAAAATTTGGTGGGCATTTAGCTATTGGGCTAGACATTCTAAATCCTGAGTTTGGAAGCAATTGACCATTGTTCAGAATTATTATGATTTTTTGAAAAATCTAATTAAGTCCCATACACTTTGTGCACAAAATATGCACATGCGTTTTGGGTTAGGAATGGAGGTTACAGGTTCGAACCCCATTGATGTCAATTTTTTTTTCAATTTTTTTTTTTTTTCTAAAGAGAACCAGATGCGGAAAAGCGTTATGTTCTGTTTGCCAACAGACATAAATCTCTAGTTATTGTAACATCCATTGTTTGCCATTTAACACCATGATGTGTGACAGAGATGGCTTAGGAAGGATGCATGTATTCCAAAGGCATTGGGGTGCCATCCAATAGTGGGATGAAAATACTGATTGATATCCAACCCGAGGTCCCTGTCCACTTGTGTACAGGATCTAATCTTAATTGCAGACTAACTGAACAGAATGGGATCACATTACATATTATTCACAAATGCTTGGAATGAGTCTGACATTAACTTCAAATGTTTTCTTTCTTAACAATGGCTTTCATTTCCATACACTACATGAAACCCATTTGGTTTCCATACTGGATGGCTGATATGCAAAACCAGAGGTCTCAGGTTCAAGTCCTGCTACAGTCAAAGTTTCCTCTGCCATTCTTATTAAATAATTAATTATTTATTGCCAACTTATGCATAAGTTCTGTTAGTTTTTCCTTTATTTGTTTGACTTGGACTGAAGAGTGCTCCCTGAACTGCTGTTAATGGTTAAATGATTCCGATTGGTGCCCCCGGCCTGGCAAAGACTAGTTTACAAATTGGGAAGGCCACCATCTAAGGGCTGGACATATCAGATGCAAAGAACACTGGTAGGTAAAACCAGAGGCTTCGGATTTCAATTCCCAGTCAAATAATCATTTTATTCGCCATTTTTCAAATTCTCAAAATAATTTCAATGCTTTTGAAAAGTGGCAAAGAAAACGTTGACTGGAGTAGGACCTCTGGTTTTGCATACCAGCACTCTCAGCAAATACAATGTATAGCGTTTAAAGGCTTCTAACAACTCGTTTTATCAGGGCATAAGTTTGATCTTTTAATTCATCTTTGCTCCAATAATTGTGAACCATATATCCCTACATTACCCACCTTGCTAAGGTCCACAGGTACATCTAGGTAGTGGTCTAAGAAGTTAGAGTTCTGCTCAGGATCCAGAAGTTCTAGCAATGCTGAGGATGGGTCTCCTTGGTAACCTTTGCCAACCTTATCTACCTGCAGTCAAAAACCAATTACAAGAAATACGTTCAATTTGACTAAGGTCTGCTGTTACAGATCCAAAAGGACCCAGCAACCTATTTCCATTCACCTTAACAATGTCTCATTTTACACTCAGGAGAATCATTGCTTTACAATTTTTGGGTGACTTCTATCTAAATCATTCCGTCACCATTTTCAGTTACCACCACTTATGTACATGTAGGTCCTTTGAAGTAAAAGATAACTCGGCATTCGTTCCATCTACTCATTAACGCTCCTGACTTCAGATTTTGTTTCTTTTGGTTCTTCATGAAGTCTTACTTAATAATAAAAGTTTACTTAATTCAAGCATATTCCCAAGCAATCATTAAACTTGATGTCCTAACCCTAAACCTATTTCAAAGGAAACCACAAAACTACAATTACACGGATTAGCACTTTTAAGATAACAATTTTATTGTCGATGACTGTGACAGAATTGTGGATATGAATGTAACTTACCTCATCAATAAGAATGAGGGGGTTTTCTGTTTTCACTTTTTTGAGACATTGAATAACTTTACCAGGCATGGCTCCGACATAGGTGCGTCTGAAACAAGAAAACATCTTACGTCTTAGCAGTCATACTCACAAGAATAAAAGGGCTCTTCTGTATAAACATCAAGGGTTAGGCTCTGTTTCTATCATGTGGGTATTAAGGGTAAAATGCATCAGATTTGAGATAACTACTGTTTGCAACGAGAGCAATGCAAGCAGCCTCAAATGTTTTAACAACTGATGGAAGGTACTTCCAAACTCGGAACCCAATTCAACAATTTCGTAGGAACTCTCAGGGAGATTGTGCTGATCACATTATTATGTTTTTGATTTTGAGAGCCAGCTCAAGGCAGAATTATACAAAGATGATAGTTTGACAACACGCTGTACATCTTTACCTATGCCCCTTGATTTCAGCTACATCCGTCATACCTCCAACACTGAATCTGAAATACTGAAGACACAAAACAACCTTATCACAATGAAGTATATTGTCAATCTCATAAATCATTTGTAGGCTTTATCAACTTTCCTGTTTTGAGTTGGAGCTTCAAAACTCGAGAACTAACAGTCACCTTGTCAAAGTAGAAAAGCTAAACTACATGTATAACATACAAAGTTGTTCAATTGTTCAAATGTTCACACTGGCAATAGGAAAAATAATACCGAATACCTAGTTTTTTTCCAATTTCGAAAAAGTGGAGAAAATTTGACTGAAAAAGGACTTTTGCCATAACATTCTAGTGTTTTTACCACCTGAGCTATCCAGCCCATAGATGGCAATGACAGCCTTCCCAAATTGCCAACTATCTTTTCCTTTAATATGAACCATTTTATTCCACTTACAGATGGTCATTTCCCTGATATTTCTGCTAACACTCCACAAGGTTTTGAGTTTAACTGCATTAAGTGCAATTCCCAATTGGCATGTAAGCATATGCTATGCAAAATTTCAAATATAAATTGTACAATTGGGACAGAATCAGGAATGATCACACCAACCAACCTGCCTATTAAGAGCGCTGGCAATGGACCTTGCAATACTTGTCTTGCCTACACCGGGAGGTCCGTAGAAGCACAGGATCTTTCCCTGTGTAGAACCCTTTAACTGGCTGACGGCAATAAACTCCTATGAATGAAACATATTTAACTGTTGTGTACATAACTAATTTAGTCCGTTTTATCGTCTAATTTTCATGGAAATATTTTTGTTGTCCTTTGATCATTTGATCTTCAATAGGTTCTTCTGGTCGTTTTAATAACTGGAATTTTAAGGATGTCCTGATATACATACCAGAATTCGCTTCTTCACATCTTCCATGCCGTAGTGATCTCTTTCAAGTACCTCTCTTGCTTTCAGCAGTTCAAGATTTTCTTGACTAAACACTCCCCATGGCAACAAGGTCAACCAATCCAAGTAATTACGGGTTACACTGCCAGTGGAACAGAATGAAAACAATTACTAGAGTTCTAGATAACAAAGGAAATAGCCATTGTGAAAATGTTCCGTAAGGATTCCCAAAACAGCTCTCTGTCCTTTGGATGGCTGTGACAAAGTGGCTAATAATTCTAACCCCGCGAATACCCGTGGAGTAGCCCTTCCCATTGGCTGAAAGTTATCGCGCTTCTGATTTGTATGTCAATGACCTTTTCACCTATGCATAATCAAACCATATTTGGGCCTTGAGGTATGCGGCCAATTCTTGCATCAACCATGTGTTAGAGCAGGGTTCCACACTAGCAATTTTTTTTACTTGCCCTTTGGGCAAGTGAATTTATCACTTTTCATATTTTTACTTGCCCGAATGGAAAATCTACTTGCCCGAAAATGAAAAGAAAAGAAAACATTAAAAAATAGAATTTATCAATTTAATCTTAAATCACTTAAGCCTTTCAATGGCATTATGAGTTTGCTAAAATCTGTGATTTATTATAATTCTAAATTTTCATAAGCCATAATCATTATCAGGGTTCTCCCCAGGATCTTTGAAAAAGTATGGGGCTTTTGGCTCGAAGTCCTCTGCATTTCGCAGTAAACAACATGTGGCAAATTGAAAATACAATATCTGTTAATAAGTGTAACCATTCATTCATGGTTTTCTTGTGGAGATCGTACCGAAAATGAAAATGTGGAACAGCTCCCCAAAAAATCTAATGTCGGTTCCACGGCATTGGTGATTAAGGCTCTTGATCAAGCAAAGTGATTCTACTGTGTAAGGGGAAGTGACAAACGGTAACCCTACGGTGAAGTAATTCTAAAACCAAAAGTGAAGTAGGCCTACTAAAGTAAAACTAAAGGTAATATAGAATTGCACAGCCACAGTGGCTGTGCATGAGTGATCAATCAGGCAATTAAAAAATAACTGTTAATAAGTTTAAGTTGTAACCATTCATTCACGGTTTTCTTGTGAAGATTTTCCTCTTCGTACCGAAAATTAAAATGAGGAGCAGCACTCCCAAAAAATATTGATTGTCGGTTCCCACGATATTGTGATTAAGGCCATTAAATTTATTAATACAAAAGGAAATAAAAAGGATGTAAAGATCCGTATGTTATTTGATTGGAAGAAATAAGGGTATTTTTTGTTTGAAAAATTGTGTTAGATAAAGAAATTACTTCGTAGAAGTATGGAGTACGGAGGGAAAATAAGACATGATCCGGCGTGCAGCAACAGTTTTCTGGCCGTGCGCCACGGCCGACGTCACTGACAACAACACGGTCAAACCGCGGAGCATCGTGTACATGTACATGTACACCAGAGACCACACTGTATAATTTTTGCTAGGAGGATAAGTTACTTCCGTAGTACATTTTCCATTATTATTTCGTCCGAGTAATTTTCAAATTATGGATTTCACGGTACGACCGTAAAGGCTGGGGGTTTCATGTCAACTCGGTCCGCGCGGAAAGCCTATTCCGTTACTTACAACCAAAACAGACCGTTGAGGATGGAAGATCGGACCACGAAAAAAGAAGAAGTACTCTACAACTTTAACTGGTCCACCCTGCGTGTTTGGGCATTACCAAAAACATAATGTACCCTACCATATCCAATCGTTAATCTATTTCCCTGTCCGTGAAAAAAAACAAGATTCAATTCAAATCTTTGTTCAAGTCTCGGAATACAAAGTCGGGAACAGGATCGTGGTGCGAAGACTGGAAAGTTGTTGTTTAAAACGCACGTGCGGCATGCTTTCTCTATACGCAATGGTACCCGGCGATCCTATTCCGACCTATACACATGAACGTATGGGCGAATGTTTACCAGCGAACTGGATCATAGCAGTGTGCAGTACATGTAAATGTATTGCACATGTACTGTATTGTACATGTACAGTAAAATTGTACATGTATACATCTTGCGCACGGCTGCTATACACTGTAGCGGTGCAAGATACAATCTGTGCTCGCCGATCGCGTGCGCTCGTCAGCAGACGCAAAAAGCTCCGCTATATACGCTATGAATAAGACCTTTTACCATGTACTGAATAAAGGAATTATTTAGGAAACTCAAAGACACACATGTATGTTACAAAGAGAAACTACACTACACTTGAAATGCTATTTGTGCATCATATTTAAGCAGTAAGCAATACAAATACAATGCATTTTTAAGCCTTCACAGGGTACATGGCATATTGTAGAACTGTCTAGTGAAATTCATGTACCTGAATTCTGAAGAGTGGTTATCCAGGAAAGAGAGTTTATTCATCTCTTCATCAATGACTTCCATGACTGGCTTTGGGACCTCCTTTCCCTAGAAATAATGAAAGTAAAATTTACATAGTACTGAAACAATACACAAAATATTTGCACGACCTTTCTCAAAGGAAGAATGACAAGGACAAAAACATGAAAGGAATTTCGCCTTAAGACTTGCACTCAATTCGTTCATAAGTTCACAGTCAGTTTTTCCTTAATTTGTTTGACACAAGATTTGAAGGTTTTCAGGGTGGAAGAACATATAAGTGGAAAGTTTGCAGTAAAGAACAGAGTACATGATGCCTGAAATATTGAGTTATCGGCTGTTTTCAGAGCCATACTACATCTCAAATGGTGTCAGAGTCAACTTTCCACTTCACATGATCTTTTTACTACACTTGTATCTTATTACAACACTCTCCATTCCTTTCTGTTTGTCATTTCGCCTTTGCAAAAGGTAGAATCGAAATATGGTCATTTATCAGAAGCCCAACATTATGTCTAAGCAAACATACAAATTCCTAAATGGCAGTTGTGTCAAATGTGTCGTAGATATGACCAGATATTCATGAATCATGAATACAGAAATATTATGTTTCATCTATTTTGTTTTCCAATTTTTGAGACAAATTTTTTTTAAGAACATTTCTTTACTAAGTAATATAAACATGTACATTACATTTTTTTTGTTCATGTAAATGTTTTTTTGGAACAATGCATGCATAATACATGTAGCTACATGTATGGTTCATAAGTATGATTGATCCTGTTTTTAATGCATGTAACTATCAACAAGTATACATACATGGTTAAACAAACAAGGAACATACTTAACCTTGAGTCTCTCTCTGAATTTCTCTTCAATAGCATCTTTATCATCCTTCTCCAAACCAAGCTCTTTCTTGATAATCTTCAGCTGCTCTTGTAGCATGTAGCGACGATGAGATGTCTTCACTTTATCCTCAACCTGAATGAGTATAGAGAATAGAAATTAATAGCTGCGTTTCCACTGGACTGAAATTTAACTGAGACGATGGTTAAATTTCCAATGGTCAAATTTGACAATCCCACTTGGACTTTTGAGTCGGTCAATTTAACGATGGTTAAAGTAACCAAGCTGGCAAAAATTATTTGTGCATAGTGCATGTACTCCGAGTCGCGTTTTACCAAGTGGTGCGTTTCCACTGGACTAATCGGCTCGGTTAAACTTACATGGTCACTTTTACTGGGCAGAGGTTGGCCAGTAAAAGTAACCATTCGGCTCGGTTAAAGTAACCGATCTAGAGGAAATTTAACTGGGCCGTTTCCATAGGACTTAAAATGGGAAAAGTAATCCTAGTCTCGGTTACTTTGACCAAAATAAGTCCAGTGGAAATGCGGCTAATGACTATCTGGTATACCATGTACCCGGTACATGTACATGTACATGTACATGTACATGTACATGCACATCGTGCTTAGTTTTACTTTTTAACAGACTGGACAATGAGATGATGGTCGTAAGGTCAGATAATGATAATTTCATCAATCAACTTTAAGATATGATAGACTAACTAAATATAATTTGACCACTTAATTTACCTAGAAATATCTTATTTACAAAGAGTAAATACCAAAAACTAAAATTGGGAACTATGGCATATACAGTTACAATCAACACCGTTCTTTACAATCCAGGATTCCATTAAATTGATTAACACTTAACTTTATACAAGCAAATGGTTGATGTCTCTATCTCTTGAATAACAGTGTACTTTGTGGAAAATAATATCATACATGTCATCAAATGCAGTTCTACTTGATTGCTATGATGCTTATTTCTAAAGGTGTGAACAGGCTGTGACGTACCTCTTTGCCAAGTCTCTGCTGCAATTTGCTTACTTCATATTCTTTCTTCAAAAGGTTAAGAGCCAGCATCAGTCTTTTTCTTATCTATGAAAAGAACAAAATATTCTTCATTAGACAAGAACTCTGCCAGGTCTTACAGCTACCTGCCTTTTCCGGTTGAATTTGAACGATGAGCACATTTAGAAGACAAACATATATCCCAGCAATTTTCAGGACTGGCCTCAGGGAAAATATATTATTTTTTTCATGCAAAGTTTTGGATTTTCATTTGCTTTGTTTGAAAATAAGTTTAAAGGCTCAATACAACATTGGGAAGATTGAAAAACATTGATGTCTACAGATATCCTTCTAATTTACAAAGTTTGTAGATGGTTATGAAAGAATCCTCATGTTGAAATCTTACGGTCTGGGATGCTGCGCTTTTTGAGAAATCTTCACTCAAACACCGACAAATAGTTTTCATGTAAATTGTTTTTATCTTGTAATTCGTTGAATGCTTTCCCCACAAACAAGCCAACTACTGTTTCTAATAACCGGTACGTTGTAAACCCCACAGAGGTATATGTACACACGTGTGACGTATGTGTACATTTATCCCCAGGTCTGTGATGGTTGCGACACAAATAAGCCGTCTAAAGTTGGGTAAAAACTCATGAGGGTGCAATTTAACAATCTAACTGAATCTGTTCTGAATCATCTCTCACAGGTTGGTGCAAAAATTGTGAATTTTTTTGCCCTTTTCTCCTTTCTCAGATTATCGTTTGAGCTAAAAAAATCACTGTGTTGTTTTTGCAACATATCATGTTTAATGGTTTAACTTACAAACTAAGGTAATCTGTCAACCTTTTTTCTACCACTCTTGTCATGGTTCACCTTCCTTGCTTGCGGGGCCGTATTGCGGCTGATTTAGAGACTAGCTCGGGAGGAGTTTTCTCGCACGTTATCACAGCAGTTTGCTTCTGAGATCTCGTCCTCATTTCGTCTCGCTCATTAACCTCCAGAGCCACTTATTTTCCTAGAATTTACATCCACTTTGTAAGGTGTAAACGACACAGTTGTTGAATTTTAATTTTATTAAGAGAGTAAACGGAAGCAACAACAGTAATTCGCTCGTCCTCCCTCTCTTTATTACAACAACGTGTAAAGCCTGGAGTTTTTTGAGCCCACAACAACTCTATAAATGAAAAGTTGGGGGTGTGCCTTATACCTGGGTACAGCCTACTGGTCGCAAGCTATTTGAGTCTATGGAGAGCGAAATCAACCAATTAAAATTCAGTTTCGTTTGAATATTCACAACCCCTTGTTCACATACACGTGTACACACTTACCGGTACATGTACATATACGGTACTGTTCATGTACCATGATTTCTGGAATATACACAGTAAGCTGGGCGGAGTATAAGCTGCAGCACTCCAACATTTTGTGCATTGTTAATTTTTTCGCAGTGGCTGTTGTTACGGCAGTCGTCCGTGTGGTTCCCTGACTTCATAGTATTTGTCAGGATGTTTAGCTCTTGGAACCAGACTATCAGCTAATAGACTGGTTCAACCAGCCTGCAATGCTGACGAAATACAATCAAGTCAGGGAACCACACGGACGACTGCCGTAACAACAGCCACTGCGTAGTTTTTTAGGTGATCACGAAAGTTGGGGGTGTGCCTCATATGCGGGTGTGCCATATACGTGGGAATTTACGGTAATCTATGTAGTGTTTTGGGGGGTTTATGAGGCCGACACTACACATAGAAACATTGTCAGAAATTGGGCATTCTCACATTCATCTCTTCCAATACTTCTTGCAGCTCTGGTGGTTCCGCCCCAGTCAGTGCAGCACCTGACAAACAACACACCAAAAAAACCCAATCACACCAGGAAATACAATATAGGTGGAGGTTTTGACACGTCTCGTTAAATACAAGCAAAATTCAATGCAACAAACAGCACATTGAACACAATGTTTTTAAATGACAAGACACATACAAGTAGAAAGGGTGATCAAAGTCAAATACATTACATGTACATGTATTTGTTAAATCTTTTATATCAAGACCATCACGACCTTTCTCAAAAGAAGAATGACAAGGACAAGAGAGCTCTAAAAGCATTGTTTGCAAGACCCATATCAAGGAAATAGACAATTCCATTGGAAATTCACCCGGCCATATTGCATTCACCCTCCACAGTCCACATAATATAGAATTGTCTAGTACATTATATACACGTACCTATCTCCTGCGACTATTGCATTCAACCTCCATATTATATAGAATTGTCTAGTACATTATATACACGTACCTTATCTCCTGCGACTATTGCATTCAACCTCCATATTATATAGAATTGTCTAGTACATTATATACATTATTTCCTGCAGAGTTTGAAATGTTCAGTATGTTGGCAAAATCAAAAATACTTTTAAAAATGAGTCCATGGTCGTAGGTCTACAATTCAAACCGGTAAATTCAATATCCCCAATCATTCTACATGTAAATCAGATATCAGTGTACTGAGCTTAGAATCACTTGGTCGTCATATTTAAAATCTTTCTTTTATCAAACGAATAAAGGAAATCTTTCTTTTGGGTTACCTTTCTCCATATTTTTCTTCAAGCATTTTTCTTTGATTTTCCCCTATAATTCCCTCCCTGCTACCAGCCCTTTTATTTGAATTTGTGTACATTTTTCCTTACTGCCATCCCTATCCTATTTCCTCTCCCCTTTCCTATCTTCATTGTTCTTGTCACGCTGCCTTTGAGAACGGTCCTGCTAGCGTTGAAATGTCAGGCCCTCGATATTTTAGACATCTGCATTTTGATAATCCAAGTCGGTAAACTGAGTAACAAATATTATCACTTTATCAAGTCCTTCACAACAACACTTACCCAAATCACTTAAATAGACTGGATTGTCAATGACCCTTTGACCTGCTTGAATCATTTGAGCCACTGATTCCCTGATATTGAATTGTTCAGAAAATTAGTAGTGAAAAATACAATCACAAACATAATCACTCTGTAACAATGCATTTCAGTTATTCAAATTGGTCAACAGTATGAAAATTGGTCAACATATGAATCTGATAACAACTTTAAGCTTGACCATTGATTATTTCTATTTCCCTCAAATGTGGCAGTTTTGTCATGCAATAGATAATGCAATAGATAAGTGCCAACTATTAGTTCATTAGTGATAATCATGTGCAAGCATAGATGTGAAGCATAAGCACTTACCTATACAAGGGATTCAATGCAATAATATCCCGTATGGTTTTTACCACTTCAGCTGTCAGTGCCTGCAAGTAATCATTCATGGTTTGCTAAGAATCTTGGAATACTTTGTGATGTCTTCAAGGTATTATCATATTATCCTGTTTGAAAAATTGGCAAAGAAAACTTTGACAGGACCGGGACTTGAACCGAGACCTCTGGATTAACGTACCAGTGCTCTTCCATCTGAGCTATCTAGCCCTTATCCTGTTGTGTAAATTAATTATTGACAGTAAAGACACCCTTGTTTCAAATTAACTTGGAGAAAAATTAACTGAACTCATGGGTATAGGTGACAAAAGGCATAAAGTTAACTTTGATAGCCAGCAAACAAGGTACTCAGATCAGTCAGTGACTACATAAGTACACTATTCAATGGTTGGTGGCTATGGTAACACAATATAAGGACAAACAAATAAAGGAATGTACCTTGATTTCTTCATTTGTCTTGAATGCATCATGGACAACATTCTCCACTTCAGCCATGAGCACTTGATTGCCAGCTACATCATCACTGGCATCTGCACTAGCATCCTCAGAGACACTGGAATCCTCAGAGACACTGGAATCCTCAGAGACACTAGCATCCTCAGAGACACTAGATTCCTTCTCAGGTTCTTTGCCATCAGCTGCTACATCTGGGTTTTCTACAGCTGATGTCAATCTTATTCTGTGTGACAACACAATTAATTAAGCAATGATGTGAAATTGAAATATTTTTTTTTAAAAGATAGGAAAATCGGTAAACAGAAAATGAAAGGAAAAAAATCTTGGGTAATGAAAAAAATTGCATCTGATGAAAGTCATTGTTACAAAGGCTCGGCTCATAAAGTCTCTACCTTTACTTACCATGGTCTTTAGACAATTAGTAATACAATGCACTTTCTCTTGAAATAAAAGAAAGTTTCAGTACCGGTATACAAAATTTGTCATGATATTTAATCAATTGCCATATAGTGTACATGCACGCATAGTGTATAATCTTATCTGGCCAAATTATGTCCGAAAAGCTATAATCTCCGACGAATTGTTAGTAATTGATGTTAAATGATCCTGATGTTCAAAGCAATATAATGGCATTGAACAAAATGCTACATTACATATTCATACATGTACAATCTTTTGGAGTGAGTTGCAAAAAGACTTACCTTCTATGCCCCATCACAATCATCCGTAGCCTGTCACCAAGATCCTGTAATTCATGAATCTGTACAAATGTTCCCACTGAGTATATGCTATCCACGTCATCTACAACTTCTGTGCTAAGCTCTCTGCAAAGGAAAAGAAGCTCTCAAATAAAATCACATTGTATTGTAATAATTGTAAAATGAGATGAGAAGTTATGCCAATCTGTCATGCAGGGATACTAAGTGCATTAAACGTAACACATTTATATACATGTATACATGTAATCATTTCATTTTTATGTCAGCCATACAAAGGTACTTTGTTTTGTCAGAACAGTGTGTTCTGACTTACCAATCTTTGTAATAACTTAAACTTTATGTGATTAATCATCCTGAGTGATTGGGTTTTTTTTGCATAAGAAAACAATTGAAATACAATCTTTTGAGCATCATTCTTCACTTCATGTTTAAATAAAATATAAGAATCTATAATTAACTTATTGCGGTATAGTACATGAAAATGAGTATATGAATGTAAAACAGAGACCAGATTATCACTTCATATCTTACTGATTATCTTTCCTGAGGAAAACTCCAGCATATGGCTGAGCTAGCCGCATTTTTCTCCTTATCAACTCCATCAGAGCTTGATTGCTTATCTGGGGCAAAACACAAATTAATCAGTGTGCCTTTACTGCCTTTATAAATAATCATATACAGTATATTATAATTATACTATATATCATTCAAAGTGTTGATTTTAAGCTCCCAAATATTTAATTTCAAGCTGAGTCTTGATAAACTGGTTCAAATATTTCCCTTGCTTTACAATTGCGTCATTCTAAGTACTGTGGAAAGTCTAAAACAATTTATTACAGTCACAAAAAACAGCTTCAGTTTTCAAAATTAGTTTTACTATTCTATTTTTTTTCTCAAAGGCAGAGTGACAAGGACAAAACAGATACATGTACTCGAAGGAAGGGGGGAGAGAGTGAATAGGAGTGAATAGGAGTGAATAGGAGTGTGAGATTTGCATTTAGATTTGCATTGGTAATTTTAAGTCAGTAAGCAGTTTGCAACATTTTTGTATATTATCACCTATTTTTAGTTTGTTACATGGCCAGGAGTGCATTATTTCGTAATGTGAAAAAAAAAAAAACTTTCTCAGATTTGAGTCTTTTCAGAGGCAGAACCCCATTTAATTCAATAAAACCATGCATGTACTTGTTTAGTTGTACTTGTAGTTGCGGTAACCTATTATTATTATTAACCCTCATCCTCCCTCCGGTCTCCGACCCTCGGAAGGATGAGTGTTACTGTTAGTGTTACGTTTACTGCAAAGTTTAGTTGTTACTATTTACAAGTTAAGTACTCACCTCAATTATTTTAATGAATTTAGGGAAAACTGGATTTCTTTGTACAGCGATAACGGGGAGAGGGGTGACTACATCTGGAACAGTCATTGGAGCCAGAGACACAATTGGCATGCTGGGAGACTGCGCACCAAAGGGAGGCTCTTCCCTGCCATCACTGCTACCATCACTACCGTCTCCTTCATTGCCTCTAGAATCATCACCATCTTGTCCATCTTGTCCACTGGGGTCATCGTTACCTGACCCCTCCTGGCCATTCCCCTTCCAAAAGTATCTTCTCTGCTGTCTACCACTACCAGTACCAGTACCATCAATGCTGGGGGTAGATAGGCAGATACTGCTCGTTGCCAAACGAGATGAAGTATGCTCAAACGGCGGAGCAGTTGCCACCAACCTTGGTGTGTGAAAATTATTGAAGAGGGCATTTCTGGATGATTTATGATGGCCACGGTGCAGACTAATCGACCTGGTCCACTGTTGTCTTGATTGGTGATGAGATGTGCAGCATTGAGCTAGTACTACTGCATGATGGCGTGCGATATTGCTTGCATCGCGTGTAAGCCGCACACGACGCACGTGTCCTCGTGGGGTTACATCATGGAGGTAACTACCCACCGTTAAACTCGAAGTCCTTTCCCAAACACCCCGTTGTGAAGGATTCCAAGCAAGACGACAACAGGAAAATTTCGTTCTCAGAATGGCTAAAGCCATACTAAACCTCTTATTATTAACAGAATATGAAACAAGTGAGAGATTGCGGCGGTTTGACGCGAAACCAGTCAGGCGTCCATGGCCAGACTTTACAAATTACATGGTCTTTACAACAATGAACCGATTTCTATCTAGAGAGGGCGCTATGCTTATATTCTGAGGGTGCAGAACACTAAATAGAGCTCCCATTGAACACTGTACAAAAACACTCACTTTCAATGCCAATTATCCCATGCCCAAAAGTCTCTCAGTTCTTGTAGCTGTACTTAGAATTGTAGTTTGGACCTTCATCTCTCAGATTCTTTTCAATTTTAGTGCCCTTAGCCGATTATATTTTTGCTAATTACCCCCAGAAAAAGACACCCCCAAAATGTGTAGCCGTCCAAGCCGAATTTCTGCAAGGATTTTGGGATGGACCCCTCCACTTCTACAGCCAAATAGGGCCACATTTAAAGCCAGATATGATCCAAATTAGATACCAAATTGAAGAGTGAGCCCCAAGGTTGTCTTAAGCCTCACTTGTTCTACAATGTATTAGTTAATTAGCCCCCAAAGACCCCTTATTAAAAAACAGTTGTGGGTTCACACTTTATGATAATCAGCTCGGCGGAGCCATCTTGGATGGATTTTGTGTGCTGCAACCCTGAGCAGACGATCGAGGGGTGCAGAACACTAAATCGAGCTCCCATTGAACACTGTACAAAAACACTCACTTTCAATGCCAATTATCCCATGCCCAAAAGTCTCTCAGTTCTTGTAGCTGTACTTAGAACTCAAGTGTAGTTTGGACCTTCATCTCTCAGATTCTTTTCAATTTAAGTGCCCTTAGCCGATTATATTTTTGCTAATTACCCCCAGAAAAAGACACCCCCAAAATGTGTAGCCGTCCAAGCCGAATTTCTGCAAGGATTTTGGGATGGACCCCTCCACTTCTACAGCCAAATAGGGCCACATTTAAAGCCAGATATGATCCAAATTAGATACCAAATTGAAGAGTGAGCCCCAAGGTTGTCTTAAGCCTCACTTGTTCTACAATGTATTAGTTAATTAGCCCCCAAAGACCCCTTATTAAAAAACAGTTGTGGGTTCACACTTTATGATAATCAGCTCGGCGGAGCCATCTTGGATGGATTTTGTGTGCTGCACCAATAGGCTCCACGCGCTCAATAATGTTTCTCAGTTAGCAATCATGTACTGGCAAAGTGGAAAAATAATCATAGATTGACTTGTAATCTGTGGGGTTGTTTCCAAAATTTATGTTAATAAATACTAATTAGCCCGAGGAAAAAATACCTCCAAAGACGTTTTGCTTTTTCAAAAGCAGATTCGACACCACGAAGATTGAAACCCGCGGTTGTCTTAGCATGGAGGAATATTATAATAATAATAATATTAAATACACTTGTGAGTATACCCTATAACTTGGCACCAAGCGCGAATTTTGATGTAAAGTTGTGTAACAGCCCATAGTGCTTTTGATAAGCATCCCAGGGTTAGTCCTGTCAGCCCAGGGTACTCTGATGGACGTGTCTGGTGTTACCCTTAAGGCTAATTTACTTGGCGTTGAAGCACTCACTCCAGGGTGACTCGGTCGGGGGGGGGGGTTAAGAAATCCCAATTCTTGCTGATCTTGTTACAAGCATTACTCAGCGAGTTTGCACTGCCATCGTACGCAGCGCAAAACCCAAGGCTGCCAGTGCGGTGTAAAGAATACAAACAAAATACACTAGCCTTCCTGCAGGGAAAGGTACTCCGCCATGTCCATCGATCGATCCGTGCAGTGGCCATTTTGAACCAATACCGAGCCGCCAGCGATTTTTTTTTTCGTACCACAATATTCGCTATGGGCCCATGATTTATTATTTTAGTGCGTGGGTGTGGGCTAGGGGGAGGGGAGGGGCCAGTTGAAGTTAAAGCTAGGGATAGGCTTTCTGCACAGCGAATAAGGCTTTCTGCACAGCGAATACAACGTACATGAACAATCTGAGTGACCTGAGACTCCTTTCTTCATACTTTGTTTGTGCACAAAAATATGGGCCCATAGCATAGCGAATAAATGTGGTACGGAAAAAATATCGCCGGCCGCCCCTTGCTCACCGAAAACTATATCACATGACTGAAGCGCATCATTCATTTTGTAACATCATTCAAGCGACCATGACTGGGGGGGGGGGTGGGTTAACAAAAATCCTTCGTCCTATAATTATACCAGAACAAAAGTGCAGAAGTGCTGAGTCTGACAGTATATACTGGTGCGGACCAAATAAATCCGTCCAAGATGACTCGAGTTTGTACCTAGCTATCTATAGGTCTGCAATATTTTGTTTTCATAGCTGAAAAGGCCTACAATAACGATGTTAACGTCGATGAAAATGTAATCAATGAGGGTACCATGAGGGTACCTCATTGATTACATTTTCATCGACGTTAACATCGTATGCGTTTGTCTCCTAAGAATTGTATGCTCACTGCTTTACCCAATGCATGCAGACAAAATGATATTGTATATAGGCCTCTCAAACGGGATTCGATCCCACCATTCTTTGTTTCCCTCCTGCGGCATAATTATGTCTAGTTGGCCAAACCCTCATAATAACTTAAAATGTGTCAATGGAGGCATTTCAATTAATTATTATGGAGCACAAGCACAATGCACGATGCAAAAGACAAGCCGAGGGTTCGTTGCTTCAAACCTTGTGGAATTCGGAAGATCTACCTGGGAACTGATGGAAGCTAATCGAACCCACCTGGATTGACCGTATGCTCACCACCTTTGAGTTTGGAAATGCTTATCAACAGTTACTGATGCAGTAAGCTGAGATATATAACAGAACCGACATATGACGCTAAGCAAGCTGTTAAAAAAATAATGGTTCTGAACATGGATCTGCACGTGTTGAATGAAGACCGCCACCAACGTTGACAGAGCCACTGCGTCAACTGTAGTATGGTACTCATTTCATTGTTGTGCTGAATGTGTAATTGCGCACTCGCGATACAGGTACCCTACCGATTACTGTTGCTGAGTTTTGGACGCATAACATTGAGGTGGTGTTGAGGTACTTGGTTGAGCTGTCATCGTCAATGATGCTGGCAGTGGCATTCGCAGACCTGGAGGAAAAATAAGTAATACAATGTAGTGACTAGTGGCATTGGTTGGCCTTTTCGTATGATTCTGAAACCTTGAAACTGAAACTGTAAATTTTCATTTATTTGATTGGTGCAATGTATAATATTAATAGAGGTAAAATTCGCGCGAGTGTTACTCCTAAAGAGGTAAGTATTCAGTAGTCCGAGTAGTCCGAGTAACTTGGACCCGACAAGTCACCCTTTTTTATCGAATTTTGAAATTTTGAGTTTCGGGTGACTGTAGCCTTACTCGCACTATAGTCCGAGTAACTTGGACGCGACAAGTCATCCTTTTCCAAATTCCAAATTTCTAAAAAAAAGGGTGACTTGTCGGGTCCAAGTTTGCACTCAGTCATTACAGTACTCAGTACTCAGTTAGTCATTACAGTACTCAGTACTCAGTTAGTCATTATAGTACTCAGTTAGTCATTACAGTGATCAGTACTCAGTTAGTCATTACAGTGATCAGTACTCAGTTAGTCATTACAGTACTCAGTCATTACAGTGATCAGTACTCAGTTAGTCATTACAGTACTCAGTACTCAGTTAGTCATTACAGTACTCAGGACAGTAGTGACACTACTCAGTAGGCAAACATTGTTCTTTTTTCTCCATGGGCAAAGTAGAGTCTGAAGCGAAACGTTGTTGCTCGGCCGTCATTCAGACTCAGAGTCCTAACTCCTAGTCCTATCCTATTGAGTATTGTCTTATTGACTGTTTGATACCAAGGCTGAACATTAACTTTCTAAACATGTGGCCCATGCCAGCAAACCAAATCTTTCCAGTCTGAAGATTTCAAACTAAAATATGACATGATTGTCTTAAATAAGGTACTTGTGTGTAGTGAGTGTATATTATTATGTTGGACCCGATAATTTTCTTGCAAATGCTATTTTGTGTAGTTCCTTTACTCTGATTGGCCATCTTTCATGACATCATGCCAGCCTTGCCGGAGGTCGTTCCTGCCAATGTTTATACTGGCACGAGCTGGCATAACGGAATGAAAATTGGCCAATCAGAGATCAGACTCTTCAGAGTAGGGAACGGCAAAATAGTGTTTGTGAGAAGAATGACGGTGCTGGCAAAATATCCATTTCCTTATCAATCAACTGTGCCAGCTACAGTAACATTGCCCATTTTTTACTCCTTTTTAAACTTTTTTGGATTTTAATCATTGATCAAAATCCCCAAAAGATATAAAAGGAGTAAAAGGGCTACAGACTTATTGTACTTTTGTAGCTGCATGTAAGTTACTATAACCATGAGTATTACTAGTGTCCAGCATTGCCTATATGAATATGACAGTCCAGGTCAATAAATTTTGCAGGTAAATATTTGTGAGTGCTATCTTGTAGGTCTTTCTCCCAGTGAGGCCAAATGCACTTTGAAGTTGTCTTGGGCCAGTTGAAGGCCACCCCTGTTGGCCTGGGTGTCAGTCAACTCGGTCCGTGACCAACTCGGTCCGTGACCAACTCGGCTCGTGACCAACTCGGTCAGTGACCAACTCGGTCCATGACCAACTCGGTCCCTATGGGAAAATGCAGCAAAACGATCACAAGGTTATAGGGTTAGGGTTAGGGTTAGGGTCACAGGCCGAGTTGGTCACGGGTCAAGTTGGTCACGGACCAAGTTGACTGGGACCGAGTTGGTTACGGACCGAGTTGACATGAAACCATTGGCCTGGCTGGCCTTCAGTATTAGTCAGCAGTCAACACCACCTTTACACTTAAGTGTCCTTGCAATATTTTACCAGACGCTGTTTTCACGTGAGTGTTCAAAGAACAACACCTGAATTGATTTTAGCCTGCGTTCATTCAGGCAATGACATGTTTTGCCATGGATTTGTTAGAGATCAGAATGACATGCGATCCACTCCAAAATATAATTTTCCCCCTTCCTCTGATCAGGTAAACCCATTTGGCGTACAGTTTAGTCTACAGGCCCAAGCCACCACGGTGAATGAGAGACCTTCGCCTCATAAACAGGTACGCTGCGTGTGAAAGAGGATTCTCTTGATATTTGATTGCATGCATTTCTCCATTTTTCAAAATAACGAACGACTGCTATAACGAACAACTGCTTTACCAAACAATTTTCATGGATCCCGGGATGTTCCACTGTAATATATATGTACCATACATGTAGTGTATAATTATTTCCTAAAATCCTATATACCATTGTATACACATGTACATGTATGAGTAACACTAAGAGCATGCCGATGGGCCAGTCAGTCAGCTAGAGCTGGCTCGGTATTTGTTGACCAGCTATTTAATTTACTTTTCACAATTTTATGTTTTTATCAATTAAGACCATATTTCCACCAACCTACTTGTTATGCCTTATCTTAGGTCACACCTACCCACAGGATTAAAGACCAGAGATAAAACTACTTGAGCAAAAGAATATGGAAATCCTTGTGGCTAATTACAGTGGAAAGATTAGACAATGATTAAACTTGTGGTGAAATTGTTTGATTTTAAGCCTTCCCCTGACCTGTCCTGTAGTTGACTGTTATGAAGCTAGAGTGAAAGCTTCTGTTTGAACCCTATTGCTTTCAAAGTATCCTACAAGTTCCATCCTTCAATATGCAATAATATATATGCAAATTCACAACCCATACCCCACCCCGTAGCTCATTTCACCATCTAGCCTTACTTTGAATGCATTCATTAAATGACCAGACAACTTTTGCCTGCTATACATACAAATGTAACTCAGGTAAAAATAATTCCTAAATTGTCACGTTGGTTGTTCATTTGAAGTTTTACAATGTACATGTACCTTAATCACCATCCTGCATATGAAGAAAGCATGGTGCACATAATGGGCTCAGGTTGAGGGTAAGATCAAAAATCCATAGGTGACATCTTAGCAGCAGTCCCCCTCAGCAATATTATGTGAGATTGCGCCATCTACCCTGTAGGGCAAGAGAAATGGGAAGGCCCAAGGGTGCAGCAAACATTGCTAAGGAAAAATGGCTCATCCCTCAGGATTCGGATCAAAGCATTGCCACACAGTAACATTTTAAACTCTTTTTTGCTCTTTGCCAGTTTGAGAAAGGTCCTGCTAGGATCGAAACATCAGGCCCTCTAACTTTTGAGATTTATGTATTGCAGGTCATTTAGTCAGTGAGCAGTTTGCAATGTTTTTTTTTGTAAATTAACATTTTTAACTGGTTAAATGTACCCAGGACATTATCTAGATGTAAAATAGCCTTGCTGCTGTCAACCACTTATCTGCTGCCTGTTGTTTCTTCTGCCAAAATTGAGCAGATAACAAAGGGCGTTACAAGTATGCTAGTATGGTAGTGAGATTTGTGGGTAAATATGCTACTTTATTTCTAAAGAAATGTGCTGTCTAATTAGAGAAATACAGTAGGTGTATGAATGAACATGTATGAATGTGTTGTGTCCCCCTGGCTAATCTGTGTTTCAGGGCACTTTGACCCAGGGGTCTCCAGGCAAGGAGCCTGTACATGTAGCAGAATCTATCCATGCAAACATCCCACCGGTACCCAGCAAGGATACACCAACCAGTCTCCCCTCTCCCCGTCATACACATAAACATGTACATGTAGGTCTCAACTCTCAACCCTACCTCATTAGCACTTGTTGGATGGTTTGCTGTGAGTGCACTGGTCCATATTGGGGGAGAGCGGCTTGGGAGGAAATAACAATGAAGCAGCTTTGTAACAGAGCCACAAGAAATATCTTAGTGTAGAATCCACTTGCAATTCACTTTTTAGCTTTTTGTGTAGCTTGAACAAAAACCTCCATGAGTTTTGGTCAGGAATTGCTGGTGGTTACAAAATGCAGTTTTACAGGTACATATATACACACTTGTAGACATGAAATGATGGAATGAAAGATAAACTAACTTTCATATACCGGTATAATCAAATGCTAGGGTTTGCTTTTGTCTATACTAGTGCATATAAATGTACACATGTACATGCATCGTGGTAATGTTGCATTACCTAGAAATGTGTGTCAGTTTGAGATAGTTTGATACATAAGGTGCGTTCCCACTAGGAAAATTGAATAAGGGAATCGTTATTCCAAAATGTGGTTTTTTTTGTGCGGGCCAAACTGCTCATGAAATCCTGTAATGTGATCTTACTGGACTGCATGGCTGCCCAGCTGGAGGCACTTTGTGGACTGCACATGCTTGGTTTGATCATACAATGTATGGATCGAATAAAGCCATGTCTATACAACGTCTGGTTGTGGTGACACCGGATGTTTCTGCACGCACTGAATTGTGGGATATAGCTTAGGCCTGTAGGTTTTCTCATTTTGATAGCGATCACACACGGTGCCTGGCAAATTACTTGCAATGTTTCCGAAAAATCGGAAGAAGAACTGTGATTTGGGTTGTGATTTGAATGTTTCTTGCTGGTGGGTACTGGGTATGCACCTTGTGTGACATGCACCGTGTGAAAGGATGATACATGTACCATGCTAGGCAATCTCTTCTCAGAATTTGTTACTTATTGTTTTTGCTGACCCTGGTGTAGTTTCATTTATCCTTTTCACCTTGTCTTCCATCTCTGACAACATACATGTTCTCATATTTGATATTTTCCTTGTATAGCGTTCCATGATTTACTCATTCAGTCATAATACAGTGCGGAAAGCATATATGTGTATAACAACCAAAAGTACGAACTCTCTCAGTCTCAAGTGCACATGCACCAATCTTGTTGCAAAAGTGATATCATCTGAGACACTGGATTAGCATAGACATCTTTAGCATACATATTCAAACAATGTAATTTTCTTCATTTTATTTTTTAACATTTATCTGTGAAATTCACCGAAATATGCAGTAAGCTTGCTCCCTGTGGTTTCTGCTGAAGTGAGAGAATTGATGTATTTGGATTCAACCAAGTGACGGCTCATTTTTTTTGGCCTTCAGAGTTCTGATTTCCGGTTGGGTCGTGAACAGCAGTTGAATCCATATCGTTCACTGTCTGAGTACACTGGTACTGCAGCCCCTGCACGGAGACACAGTCAGCCTTTGCATAGAGAGGCAGATGGCTATGAGCGTCATTCCTCCGCCAGTTACTCAGGTGTGTCCGCCTTGATCAAGGCCTCAAGTCTCAACCCTCTTCCTTCTGTCATCTCTTAGAATTGAGTCACCTGTATAGTAAGTTAGGCATTGTCATCACAATTAGAATATCAAGCAAAGCAATGATTTGGTGCCTGGCCCCCTTGTGCTTCTCTGAGTTCTGTGTCCACAATTTGTCAACACTTAATGAGCACCTTCGTGAAGGTGCAAAATGGGTTTAGTTTTGAGATGCTCAGGTTCAAAGAGGCCCATGATGACGGATAATTATCGGTTTTGGGGATTATGAATTCACTGTTTGTCTTCTTGCAGGTATGATGGAGCAGCGTAGTGCCCCTAGACATCGTCAGGTGCACCATCCAGCCACAGCCTATGCCACGCAGTTGACAGACCTCACACAACCAGAGACTAACTCCTCCCAACAGTCTAAGACTTTTCGAGAAGAGGTTAATAACCCATATGTGCAACAGACACCACGGCTGGTTCACAGTGCAGGGGCCGCACAGACAAGGCAACTCAAAGGACACATGCACATCCCAGGTAGAGTACAGATCACAAGAAGGCATCCAACAAAACAGCTTCTTAATAACTGCATAATATACAGTGTACATTATGAGCTCTCTGCAAAAGAGTGAACAGATATCTGGCTTACAAACTGCTCTGCATGCTGAACATTCTGATGTCTAAATTCTCATTCTTAAAATGAAATCAATTGCATATCAGTTCATTTTGAATACACTTTTGGTGAGATTTTAGCAATCAGACTGCCCCATGTATGTTACAATGTACTTTCCTAAAATAGTCTAGATATTAAAAGTTAAAATATTTTTAGTGTGAAGTAATTGAGAGGAAAACATCCCACGAGGTTGTGCAGTTTATAAATCTTTGCCTGTTGTAAAATACAGATTAATGATTGTAAACCTGCACTTCCTGGCTCTTCTTTGGGTCACACTCGTTCTCAAAAGAGATTGTGTACATGGCATCACTGTAAGCAATCCATATTAGATCTTCTTGTTCTGTTTGATTCCTGGCCTTTTTGCCACATTACCTCTTGCCAAATGTGAACCACAGTCTTAGATGTTGCAGTTAGTACGGGTCTCCAGAGCTCCAGTAAGGAGTCCTTGAAAGAGAAACCATCAGGTAGAGTACAATGCACACCAGTGGCCCTTGGTCTCAGTTTGTGTGTTTGCACAGAATGCACAGAATGCCATGCTGTTCTTTCTTCTCTCTTCAAACCAGGCATGTGGGATTGGTCAACCACACTCCACATGTGCCTGTTCAAATAGCACAGTCTCAATTATTTGAGGGCCTTTTTCAGATCTTATTTCCTAAAACATAACAAAATTTAAAACCTGATTGGAGACGTTGGTCAATTTGGGAAAAACTTTGTCACTTTTCCACATCATTTTCACTTGTACAGTGTCATGAAAAAATAGAAGTTATGAGGCCCCTCTTCATAAAACCTAGGTTCATGATCCATGAAGGAGCAATTCAGCAGAAGTCTTTGAATATTGAACTACTGTAGCTACCAAATGGTTGACATTTTCTCACCTTGGCTGCCATTTGGGACCCTGCCAACAATGGCAACGTCTCTGGCAATGAAGATGTCCATACATTTCTTTTCTAAATGGCCAACTGCTTGTTGTGCTCCTAAAGGGATATAGAGGACTCAAGAGTATGGCAAAAAATGTTCAACTGTTTTTACAACATCTCTATTTTTTTTTCTCAGTAATATGCAAAATGTTGCAAACTGCTTACTGACTAAACTGACCAGATGACCTAAATGCAAATATCCTAGCAGGACCTTTCTCAAAGGTTTGATTAGGAAGGTTTGCTTGGAAAGGCTTGCTTGGAAAGGTTTGCTTGGAAAGGTTTGCTTGGAAAGGTTTGCTTGGAAAGGTTTGCTTGGAAAGGTTTGCTTGGAAAGGTTTGCTTGGAGTAGGATGGACATGTCGGGCCCTCCTGATTTTGACATCTGTATTTGTGTTAATTTTGATGTGAATAAATCATCAATAAGGTTGGATGTACGGTACATGTAAGTAAGGGCAAAACCTCATTGAATCTGATTTGTTTGATTTCCATTTCAAATGATCCTTCAGTTCCTGCTTCTGTCTGAAGGCAAAATGCTCAAACAAATAACTTACAATATGAACATGTGCATCAACTGTGTTGAATTCACATACCATGACCTGTTACTAGAAAATAGTTTCAAAAACATTTACAACCCGTTCTGAAAAGGAAATAATGACAAATCTGTGACCAGTCTTTGTGTAAGGTGTCCCCTCAGAGCCCCTTTAGTTACCTTTTCTTTACACTGCACTATTTCTCTAACAGTATGTACTATGTAGACTGGTAGATGCTAATCTTTCTAAAACTCTGTGAAAGTGCTCCATGATCCTGCTTTGCCTCTTGTAGTCACATGTTTGCTAGACATTTTTCTTTCATTCATTAAAAAACTTAAATAATTATTTGCTTACCATTTTGAATGATATGACTTGAAAATCAAACTAATAACAAAATGGTAATGTGGTCTTTGGAGAAATTCTCCAATCTTTCTTTTGTTCTATGCATTTTTTTAGAACAAATATCTATGAAAAACATTTTGTAATAGGTAGATTTGATAGTTTTTGCATGGTGGAAGAACACTGTCCAAAGTTTGTGCTGACACCATGTACATGTACATGTACCGTACGTCATCCCTTTTGAGAAGGAATATATGTAGATGAGCTCTTTTCAGGGGCATACTTCATGAAAGGTAGGAATTGTATGATGTCAGCTCAAACTTCCCACAATCAGAAAGATAAGACCAGTTACCAACGTCATATACTATGTAAATAATATTTGTACATTTTTGTGCTGAGGAATGTTAAACATACAGTATGTATAAAAAAGGCCTTGTTATTGCCTACATGCATTTCACTTGTGTGAATATCATACAAGTGGATCTTCGTGTCCAGTACCACATTAACTGGCTTCCATGTGTGACATCCGTCCCGTGGCTTTTTTCACACTCATTATATTCCCTGCCTCTCATATTGCCATTACATGTATAGGGGACAAGGTTGTCATAGCTGAGAGTCCAGCAGCCCCAGGTGTGCCTGTCATTTACAGATCCCAGGAAGAAAAGTTAGCCAACCCAGACAGACTCAACCTGGATAGGTAATACTAGCTTTGCTTTATACTGCATTGTCTTATGCCCGTCCAAATCCATTTGTAAATCAGTCTGTTGTTGTAGAGGCTTTGCAAATTATTGGTTGACATCAAGTCTTCAAGAGTAATGCAGTTTACAGGATGTATCATGGCATTGAAGTCTTTATGTTGTGGCTGATTTCATTCTACCAGTCAAATAGTGTGCAAATTGCACAGTGTGAGATGTATCCAAATGAATGGAAAGCACAGTAATAGGAATTGAGACTGCCTTAATGTCTGTCTTTGCAGGAGGCGGTTGGCTGTGTGCCCCATTCTAGAAGGTGAAGAAAATCTCAGACTTCTTAACTTTCAGCACAACGGCATCCGTAAAATAGAGCACCTGACAAGTCTGAGAAGGCTGATCTTTTTGGACCTTTATGACAATCAGCTGGAGGAAATCACTGGGCTTGGAGCACTGAAGTCACTCAGGGTCCTCATGCTGGGCAAAAACAGGTTGGTTGAAGGGCACTGGAGTCATTGGGCTGATTGGAATGACCTTAAGTGAATGCAGGGAAGCATAATGTATCTAAATGCGTGGGGAACTTGATATACTGTATTGGCGGGTTATAAAGCTCTTTAATTAAAATGGGTTTGTCCAGAACGTGTTTGACAAATTAAACAGACTGTGGTTTTGTGATTACATACGACAGCTATTGAGGTTAGACAGTTCTAACTGATGGTTATAACTGACGTGTTTCTTCCTTCTGTCTGCTGCAGGATCAAGAGAATAGAGAACCTAAATGCATTGACTAAGCTGGACGTCCTAGATCTCCATGGTAATCGCATTGAGAAAGTTGAAAACCTGAGCCACCTTGAGGAGTTACGGGTCCTGAACCTGGCTGGTAATGGCATCACGCATGTCACCAATCTAGCAGGCATGGAGGCACTGACTGAGCTCAACCTCAGACGCAATAAGATCATCACACTGGCAAGTTTTTAACAATCTTTGGTTCTTTTATCTTCTGAGAAAGTAAATGGTTACTTTGTTTAACATTAATAGAAAAAAACCACTCGTTTCTTTTGGTCACAGGGCCTTTACACTGTTTATTTTAATTATAAAGAACTGTGAATGGGACAAACTGTCTTTTCATTGAGCGTGCTGTTCTGAACTTTTGTCCCTGTGCATAGGAGACTGTGCAATGTGGTCTCTCCAACCATCCTCCATATTGCCATTGGATGTTGGGCAGTTAGCTAACATACATGTAAATAATGTTTGATTGCAGTCAGATGCAGATAATCTTCCTAGTCTTCAGCGACTTTTCCTCAGTTTCAACTGTATCACCAGGTAAAATGGCCAATAATTACCATACAGTGAATTTAAGTGCAATGTAGGTTCAAGATATCACTGCTTCATACTTTAATGTGAATGTTTCATGTCTCAGGACCTCACAAAACCACTTATAGAGCCTCAGTGCAGTATTAGCTGTAGAATAATGGCTAATTACAACAATGATTAGTAGTCATTAACAACTTTATTCTTCTTCAATCCATTTCATTATTTTGCAAGATTTTGAAAGATAGGCTCCAGGCTTGATTTATAATAAGGTTCTGCACAATTGTATTTTCACAAAATGAATTTTGTAAAATGTTGGTTTTATTAGACTAATTGTCTACATATCAATGCATTCTTATTCAACTCCACTGCCAGTTATGAAGATATTTCCTGTGTAGCTGATGCCCAGGCTTTGACTGAGATATCCCTGGATGGAAACCCACTGGCTCAAGACATCAACTACAAGTCCATTATTATTCGCAATGTCCACCAAGTCAGACAATTGGACATGAAAAGAGTAACGGTATGAACAAATGCATTTGATATTCACTGGCTGCAGAGATGAAAAGTCAAGGCTGTTTGTCTTATTTGGTAGCAATTGCACGATATTTGAAATATTAGTTACTGCTTACAAATGTTCTGTGCAGTTTAAACAAACAAAAAGCAATGCATTTGCATATTTTCCCCAAAAATATGGCCAGACGTTATGAGCTTCTACTGCAAGTTTATATATGAACTTTATTTGTAGGACAAAATGGACATGTGATTTTACAATGCCCTTTTTGACTTGCTGAGTGTGTTGCTTAATGCCTTGCATGTAAACGCACAGGTACTGATTGTGGCAGGATTCTAACCTGTCTACTAGTGTCTAGTGTCTAGGCCAGGTGTCATAGCCACTTGCTCACCACATTGGTCATCAAAGTCACATTGTGGATTCCTATTTGTAAAGGTGCAGATGCAATAGACAATCAAAGATACTGTATAAAAGATTACCTGAATAAGAATATGATTCAGTTAGTGTTTGCCCTTTCCAATGTGTAGTTAGCTGTGTATGCAAGGTGCATTGCTGCTATTAGATGTCTGTATAAGAAAGCAGCTGCAATGCAGATATAAATCCTGTAACAGTAAGGCAATAGCCTAAAGCACTCAACATGAAGTGTCCATAACACCATCATTGAATTATGTTCTCACTAATGCAAACATAATCTATCAGTGATTGTTTTTCATTTATCAAAATTAAGCAAATTAGACTGTGATGTTAAATTTCTCCAAGACTCCGGTAGGGGTCTCGGTGTCTAAAAAATACAAAAAATGGCTAGAAATATGGGTATTTTCTTTAAAAACCATTGTATATGAAATTCTGTTTTTGTTACTTGGAGTCATGGAACCTTTTGAGTTAGTTGTTCCCTGGTCCACTGACTGAATGTTTGTCTCTGTCTCCCTTGTCCTTCTCTGCCTTGTCCTTCTCTGCCTTGTCCTTCTCTGCCTTGTCCTTCTCTGCCTTGTCCTCTCTGCCTTGTCCTTCTCTGCCTTGTCCTTCTCTGCCTTGTCCTCTCTGCCTTGTCCTCTCTGCCTTGTCCTCTCTGCCTTGTCCTTCTCTGCCTTGTCCTTCTCTGCCTTGTCCTTCTCTGCCTTGTCCTTCTCTGCCTTGTCCTTCTCTGCCTTGTCCTTCTCTGCCTTGTCCTTCTCTGCCTTGTCCTTCTCTGCCTTGTCCTCTCTGCCTTGTCCTTCTCTGCCTTGTCCTTCTCTGCCTTGTCCTTCTCTGCCTTGTCCTTCTCTGCCTTGTCCTTCTCTGCCTTGTCCTTCTCTGCCTTGTCCTTCTCTGCCTTGTCCTTCTCTGCCTTGTCCTTCTCTGCCTTGTCCTTCTCTGCCTTGTCCTTCTCTGCCTTGTCCTTCTCTGCCTTGTCCTTCTCTGCCTTGTCCTTCTCTGCCTTGTCCTTCTCTGCCTTGTCCTTCTCTGCCTTGTCCTTCTCTGCCTTGTCCTTCTCTGCCTTGTCCTTCTCTGCCTTGTCCTTCTCTGCCTTGTCCTTCTCTGCCTTGTCCTTCTCTGCCTTGTCCTTCTCTGCCTTGTCCTTCTCTGCCTTGTCCTTCTCTGCCTTGTCCTTCTCTGCCTTGTCCTTCTCTGCCTTGTCCTTCTCTGCCTTGTCCTTCTCTGCCTTGTCCTTCTCTGCCTTGTCCTTCTCTGCCTTGTCCTTCTCTGCCTTGTCCTTCTCTGCCTTGTCCTTCTCTGCCTTGTCCTTCTCTGCCTTGTCCTTCTCTGCCTTGTCCTTCTCTGCCTTGTCCTTCTCTGCCTTGTCCTTCTCTGCCTTGTCCTTCTCTGCCTTGTCCTTCTCTGCCTTGTCCTTCTCTGCCTTGTCCTTCTCTGCCTTGTCCTCTCTGCCTTGTCCTCTCTGCCTTGTCCTTCTCTGCCTTGTCCTTCTCTGCCTTGTCCTTCTCTGCCTTGTCCTCTCTGCCTTGTCTTTCTCTGCCTTGTCCTTCTCTGCCTTGTCCTTCTCTGCCTTGTCCTTCTCTGCCTTGTCCTTCTCTGCCTTGTCCTTCTCTGCCTTGTCCTTCTCTGCCTTGTCCTTCTCTGCCTTGTCCTTCTCTGCCTTGTCCTTCTCTGCCTTGTCCTTCTCTGCCTTGTCCTCTCTGTCTCTACAATCAGGAGGATGAGAGACGGTTATCCACCTCTGTTGCTAAGAAAGAAGAAGAAAAGAAACGTGAAACAAACAAGCTGGTTGCTCTTAAGGTAAAGATCCACATATATCATTACTCACAAGTGATATACAAAAATGTTGCAAACTGCTTACTGACTAACGTGTTCACTTGTACTGCGGTGTTTGGTAATGGGTCTTTGTCCATTCTGGCAGCAGCTTTAAGCTGGTCTGCAAGTACATACATGTATAGCATATCTCAGTATACATTGCAGCGGTGCTTTGATTTTGCCCATCAATAAGTTTACTTGGACTTATAAACCAGGCAGCTTAAATGCTGGGCATGGAAGAATAAAATTGGCACCATAGTACATGTATGTTCATGGGACAGTACCTTTTGACCAATAAAGGGAAATATAATAAGACAACATGAGTGAGGACAAGTTACAGTACCTGGAACCTCATGTAGAGGATGATACAGTATATTTGAGTGAATAAATACAAGAACGACCATAATTGGTTATTGTGGAATCATCATAGAGATTTATACAAACTGCTTATGAATTGGACAAATATAAGCATTTTTATTTACAGGGTGATTCAGCATGTTGTTTGATTGTTGAATACCTGATCATACCCTTTCTCAGAAGATATCCTGAAAAAGTTCTAAATTTGATTTAAAAAATAAGTGGGCTTGATATTTGCACCCTTGAGGGACCCATCTAAAAGGTGAAATTTGTAAATTTTGAGAAAGGTTCTGCCAGGGTTGAAATGTCAGGCCTTCTAAATTTGTTCCAATTTTGGTCATTAAAGGCAGACATGCTATTGGCAGAAGTGTGTACCTTATTAACAGGTTCAAGCAGAAAATATTGTTTAAATTTCCAGTTTTAATCCTTCTGTAACAATGCAAGCAGGAAGTTTTTGTACACTCATTTGTTGTTCTTGACAGGAGAAACGTAGGCTAGCCATCAACAACGCAGCAAGACAATGGGAAGCTCGCAAGAGTGTTGCCATGGCAAAAACTATTCACCTGCAACCAGGACCCTATGACTTGCACAGGGAAGATAGGCCATTCACACCAGATAACTTACATAGCAGACCAGGGTGAGCTAATATTCCCAAGGATTAAAGTATGTCCCTTGTCTGGGAGTCTGCTCATTCAAGACCTGTCAACATTCATGGTCAGAGCTACAGCATTGATTGCCTTCGCATTTGAACAAGTGGACCTTTGTTAGGACCTTTTTCACTGCCATGCTTGTTAGGAAGTGATCATGCCAAATCTTGGCAATGTACTCGTGTTGGGAGTATCAGCACCAAGCTTTGAATACGGTAGATTTGTGTTGGATGTTTACATCCCAAACCCTTCCTACTTCAGAGGCCATTCTAAGTGATACTTTATTAAGAGCAAGTTCAGTTTATGGTTGCATTTTACCATTTTGGGTTGTACAAACAGCTTCAGCCTTGCATGAATGCATACTGTAATTATGACCATCTGTTGTTGTGCTAGTTCTGGGGACATAGACACAGACCGAAGCCAGTCTGTTGACCTCTTGGATGCCAAGAGTCTGGAGTCCTCCCGTGCCTCCTTACGCTCAGAGTCTCGCAAGTCCAGCAAAGCTCCCACGCCTGACCTCCTGGCCAAGTGAGTCCTTCCATATGCCCTTGCCTGGTCACAGGTGAATGCTGACATCTCAGTAGACTAAAGCCGTGTCCGTTACCGAACCTGTGGGTAACATTCCAGGGTAAATTCATGGGTAAATCTTCCAGGCGTCCGCACTTGGACTATTTGACTCGGGTAAACTAACCGAGACGATCGGTAAAACTAACCGACTGGTGCAAACAAACGCATGAGGGCATTTTCGTGGTGACCTTTCACCGGATGTCTGTACACAATCTACCGGCCATGTGTGTACATTATGTACAGTACATGTGCATGTACTGTAGTCACGTTGCTACCCCACGCCCGCACGAGTCTTGTGTACAGGGACGTACACGTCACGTGGTATCGAGGCAATGTGGGGCGCCGGCGCCGGACTGGATGTGGTTTTTTACCGAGTCATTTACCGAGATGTCGTGTCCGGATTGGACTTTTTTGGCTCGGTTAAACTGACCTGGTCAATTTACCGTAACCGGGCAGAAGTTGGTCGGTTAAACAACCCATTTGAGTCGGGTAAGTTACCTGGGAGGAAAACTTCCTGGGCTGTCCGCACTGGACTTAAAATGGTCAATTTACCCATTTGCTCGGTTAGTTTACCTATTTTAAGTCCAGTGCAGACGCGGCTTAAATGGCCTGCTGCTGCCTACAAGCTGAGATGGGTAGAAAGTGCTTGAAGGTTTGCATGGGGATGTTTTGGTAACAAAATTGCAGAAACATCATGTAAATGATCTTGTAACTGTGTGGTTCTGAAAATAATCAGTCACTCAGTATTTGGGACAAAAACCTAACATCAATGTTGAGTTCTTTTCAAAACCACACACTGAAGAGATTATTTAAATGGTGTTTACAATCTTCCTATATTACTGAGTAGGTAAGTTGTATGTGATAGCTGTGACTCTGAATAGGCTCAGCCATATGTCACAAAAGTAGCCATTTTGGTACAGTACCTCTCAATCTAAAACAAAGAGGTGAACATGCTAAACTTGTCAACCTCTTCATGCATGGTGGCCACTTGTCAGTGCCCATGACCACTGCACAGGGTTGTTTGAAAGAATGTCATTTTCAAAACTTCTTAAATAAGCAGCAACAATAGATATGTGTGTGTTGTATGTGTACATCTACAAGCAAGTCAAACCTGGCACAGTTTGGGCATCAGTGTGGCTTTTGTCATGGGATCATCTGTCCAAAGAAAGGGCCCAGTATGTGTAATGCAGTGGATAGCATTGCTACTGTACATGTGTACCATGTGTCCAAGTAGCATGTGCACTGGACACCCTTTGAATGCAGAGTAGCCTTCACTACAGGCAGACAAATCTTTGATGTGGTCAGGTGGTCAGCTCCAAAATATATGGTAAGGGTTGTGAGTGGATTTCCATTGTCTGTTCAGCGACCATTGTGCTGTGGAACATGCCAGCACGTTGTCTTGCATGATAGCGCCCATTGTGATGCCCCCCCACAATTGTTGCTGCTAATCTGGCAATTCATGTGGCAATTGACATCAAAACAGTGGTTTGGACTTTGGAAGACAGTTTACAATTTGGACAATAGTGGTGTGCAGATTCAGAGGGCCCAGTGCATAGCACCACTACCGATGTTCCAAATACAGAGGTGTTTAACCACTTTGCGCCGGGTGGTTTTGCAGCGCCCATGACTGCCATGACCGCCAATCGGAACAATATATTTCTGTGAAATAAATCAATAAGGGTATACTATGGGTACAAGAGAGTAAAAACTGGCACAATTCGGACATTGTTGTGGCTTTTGTCAAGAGATTATCCATTCGAAAAAGGGCCCATTGTGCGTCGTCAATGGACCGGAACAGACTCGTGTGTGTGTGTGTGCGTGTACGGTACTGACGATCCCTGACCGCAGACTAGCCTCCACTCCAGGCAGTCAAATGTTCGAGTTGGTCGGCCACAACTGAGCGTACAGATTGCGGTGAAGAATGTGGGTGGAATTCCACTGCCTGATCGATGACCATTGGGCTGTGTGGCATGCAAAGACAATGTCCTCCGCGTGCTTTCAGCGGCAGTGCGGTATCCCCCGATCCTCCACAGTAAAGGTCCCACAATTGCACAATTGCTGCTAATCTTGCAATTCATGTGGCAACTTGCGTCAAAAAGGGTCTTTGTACTGATTCGTATTGCTTTGTTCTAAGATATAGTGGTGCCTGGATTCGGAGGGCCCCGTCGCATAGTCAAACTAATGGAGCTCCGAATTTCGGAGGTCCCGGCGTGGAGTAGTTAACCACTTTGCGCAAGGACCTCCGAAATCGGAGTGCCGGCCACCACATTGTCCACATTTTAAACAAAGACTCTTTTCAGCTGAGAACAAATCAATACAAATCATGACAAAGACCCATTTTGACGCAAGTTGCGCTATTATGGGACCTTTACTGTGGATGATCAAGGGATAGTGTGCTGCCGCTGATAGCACGTGGGAGACATTGTGTTGGCATACCACACAGCCCAATGGTAAGGCAGTAGAATTGCACCCACATTCTTCAACGCAATCTGTACGCTTGGTTGGGGCCGTCCCACTCAAAGATTTGACTGACTTGAGTGGAGGCACACACACGCAAGTCACGTTACACTCCATTGATGATGCACAATGGGCCCTTTTTTTAACGGAAAATCTCTTGACAAAAGCCACACCGATGTCAGAATTGTGGCAGGTTTTACTCTCTTGTACCCATAGTATACTCTTATCGATTTATTTCCAAAAAATGAAATGTTCCGATAGTTTTATGGAGGTTTGAAAATGACGCATTGTTAAAAAAAAACATATGGCGGTCATGGGTACTGGAAAACACCCGGTGTGAAGTGGTTAAACTTACAGAATGCCTTAAGCTTAAACAAGCTCATCAGATACGTGTATGTTGTCAGTGATGGTTGTTTCTTCTCTGAACATGGTGAGACCTTCCTTTGAACCACCAATTTAGTTTATTTTCTTAGTCGGTAGGTAATTACGTACAGAAACTGTCACACACTAGATCTGTCATTGGACCCTGAGCAATGGATTGCCATTGAGAGAATTGCTTTAAGGACTAATCAACTTTTACCAACCTAATCCTACCCAAACCATACCCAAACTTGTAAGGAATATTTGTTTGTGTTGATGGGCAGTATCTCAGCTGAGGCCTGTCACTTGGCTGAGCTTGATGGTGATACCCTGAGCCTATATGGTACAGGCTCCATGGATGCTCTGGATAAGAGCTGGGGAGTACAAGCTGCTGGATCAGTCACCACGGTCTCCTTCAAGTTCATCCACTTTGATGAGATTGCCAAACACCTACACAAGATCAGGATACGTTTCCCTAATGTCACAGTAAGTCAATACACGGAACAGGTTTGTGTCTGTTGCAGGCAGGAGGTAGATGGGCCTGTTACCATGACAGTATTTGGGGCTCATTGTCAATTAGGTCATATTAGTGGAATAATTAAATGTTTGAAGCACCAAAGTAACCAATTTCCACAGAAAGGTTTGTCAAATTGCATTGTTGTACTTCTTGTAGCTTATTTCTATCACTTAAGAGTGACAAATTTCTTTCAGTAAATAAGATTACTTTTCCCTTGTTTTATCCATTCACCTTGTAGACCATTCTTTTTGGGGAGTGTTGCCTTTGCAGTCTACAGCAGCTGAATGCATTTAGTTCATTACGACGTCTGGACAGTCTGGTTGTATCTGCTGAGGGTAACCCAGTCACACGCTTCAGCCTGTGGAAGCCTTACCTCCTCTTTAGGCTATCCCACTTGGCCATAAAGAAGATCAACAATGAGGAGGTGAGACTAAAGCCGTGTTCCCACGGGACTTTGCACTGAAATCATAACGTTGTATAGTCAGAGACTGTACATGTACATGTACTGAGTATGACATGTCAATAACGTTGTATAGTCAGAGACTGTACATGTACATGTACTGAGTATGACATGTCAATGTCACGTGAATATCTTGGACAAAATCATGGCCTCTTCAGTAGTATGGCAAAATTCAACGTCACCGCTGAGCATCTCCTATTTTGATTCTCCATCAATATTTGGAGACAGAGCATATGTCTTATCCTCTTCTGGTTTGAGCTGACTGATGATCTGCCAGCTCTCCTCTTTAATTGTTCTTCAGTATTTTCACTGGGATCAGAGCCAGTTAAAAGCCTGAAAAAATCAATCAAATCTGACATATTTCGAGATCAGAGCGTGAAGACGAGACGTACAGCGTACAAATTAATGATTTAAATGGCACATGTACACATGTACTGGAATATGTACATGTACTGTACCAGCATGTGTACATGTACTGTATCATACCACCACTTTCGCGCTCCTGCTAGCCATTTCTGTGCAGTGGTGACGTAACCGAGGAAGGTGCTCTGTTTATATAGCGTTTTACAGTGCAGTCGCGGTAGTTTAACATCACAGTGCTGTTTCCACTGGACTTTTTAGCAGCCCTGTTAAGTTACTGTGGCTAAGCGGAAGTCTTCCGTGACTCCTCTCGCCCTGTTAGTTTTACATCACGGTAGCGGTAATTTGACAGGGACGTCAGTTTACCGAGCGTCCCCACTGAACTTAATGTTGTCATTCTTCCGCTCAGCCTCTGTAGTTTTACATAATTAAGTCCTGTGGGAACACGGCTTAAGCCACCATACTCTCCCAAAGGATTGAATAACATCCTTGCAGCAGTCTTTGTCACAGCTCTGTCATAATTCATACAAAATCTACCAAACATCTTCCTTGAAATAAACAAGACCAGTTATAAACATATTTTTGTATCAAGTGGAAGGTTTGCGGTGACACCATGTAGCACTTATCTTTCAAGGAGCAGTGTAGCCCTGAAAAGAGCCTGTAAAATTTACCGGCTCTTTTAAGGGCTTCACTCCTCGAAAGAGAAGTGCTACATGGTGTCACCGCAAACCTTTCATTTAGTAATCCTCCATGCAAACCTTCGAGTCTTATCCATATTTTTTTATCATATGCATTTTTAAGCTAGTAATGCTAGGAAACCCCAGTTGATTTCCTAGAAAGCCTTTTTTTTCTAAATGCAATCCTGTCAAATAGGCCTGAATGTAAGTCATTACTTGTTGGCATCCTCTCCTTGAATCTGTCATAGGTGTTCCTGTCAGATCGCAAACATGCAGAGACTTTGTTTGCTCCCATCTCTCACATGACCGCCTCCCAGTTATCCCCCTCACGCCTTCTGGGACTGCTAGGAGACCACACACGCCGTGCCACACAGGCCCTATCAGAGCTTGAGCTGAAGGCCAAGAAACAGCTGACTGGTGAGCAGAAGACCACAGCAGAGAATGTAGGCAGGGCTGGACTACAGTACTATGGACAGGAGGCCTTGGTCGGCTTGTTGCAGGTGGGTCAGTGTAGAGTGGAGCCTGTACAGTAGTCATTAGTGGATGCATGTTCAATTGAACATTAAGATTCTGGCAGACAGATTAACATAAAGAATGGAAAGCACAGCCAAACCTCTCTGATACCAGCAAATTTAGATGGACTGAAATTCTTTGTGTCATCCTCTTAATATTATGGTCCCAATCCTGTATCAAGAAAAACAAAATCAGTGCGGATGTGTTTGGCAGAGTTGCAAGATGGTAGACCTTTTAGGATTTGACTTTGTTGGAAGGGCTCGGCCAATGAGAGTCTGTTTTCAATCTTCATCGAAATTGAATTGAAATAAAACATTGCCTTTGCCTTTGAGAAAGGTCCTGCTAGGATCGAAACGTCAGGCCCACTAAATTTTTGATTTACTTTTTGGTAATTTTAGTCAGTAAGCAGTTTGCAACATTTTTGTATATCACCTGAAATAAAACATATTAACAGAAGGGTTTGTTTGAATTTCTCAGGAACAAATGTCTCAGGCAGCATTTGCGAAGACTTATGTTAAAGAGCTGACATCGGAAGCTATCCAGATGAACATGAAGCAGAATGCACTGGAGAAGATCTGGCCCCAGATGTTTGTTCATGCAGTGCATGAAGCTGTCATCCAAATGTGGGACCTAGACATGTACAGGCAATCAGAACTCAAAGCCTTTCAGAGGAAGAAATGATCCAGCATCTGATGGCAGTAGCAACTCACCAAATGAGTTGTGCGGATATACGGTTATCCTATTCCTCTGGGTCTCTGAGCAGTTCCTATGTGTGGACATCCCTTGCTCATGTAAAGAACTGTTACATGAAGGCCTGATGCATGATTTGCTGCTATCACATGACCAGTGAACATATTCCTGCAATATTGTTTAGCAAAAAAAGGGGGAAATAGTTCTATTTTCAAGTTGCAGTATTCAAAGGATTTGTGCATTACATAATTATAAGGATGGGTTTTCCTTTCAACGAGGAGGTTGGACATCAAATTTTGGCAATTATTCCTCGGTTCTGGATGCAGTACATCAAGCTTCACAGCATTGTCTTTAATTCTGTTGTTTATGTACAGTAGTGTGGATGATGATCATGTTGATGTGTTGCATGATACTTTACAAATATACTTGCTGACCTGTAGTTACTTGTATTCCTGTCAGTGTGGTTCTTTGTGGACTTATTCTCTTCCCGGTTATTTGTGCCACTTTGCTCTGGGACCTCCGAAATCAGAGTGCCGTTGGCTTCACTATGCGACGGGGCTCTCTGAATCCAGGCACCACTATTTTCCACATTTTAATCAAAGACTCTTTTCAGCTTAGAACAAGTCAATACGAATCATGACAAAGACCCATTTTGAAGCAAGTTGCCACAAGAATGGCAAGATTAGTGGCAACAATTGTGCTATTGTGGGACCTTTATTGTGAATGATCAAGGGATAGTGTGCTGCTGATGAAAGCACACGGGAGACATTGTGTTGGCATGCCACACAGCCCAATGGTTGACAGTCTGGCAGTGGAATTCCATCCACATTCTTCACTGCAATCTGTACACTTGGTCTGTTGGTTGGGGCCGACCAACTCGAAGATTTGACTGCCTGGAGTGGTGGCTAGTCTGCGGTCAGGGACCGTCGGTCATACATGCACACACACACACACAAGTCCATTGACGACGCACAATGGGCCCTTTTTCTAATGGATAATCTCTTGACAAAAGCCACAATGATGCCCGAATTGTTTTACTGTCTTGTTACCTACCATAGTATACCCTTATTGATTTATTTTACAGAAATATATTGTTTCGATTGTTCTGAGATTTGAAAATGATGCATTGTTCCAAAACCCACGTATGGCGGTCATGGGCACTGGAAAAATGCCCGGCGCAAAGTGGTTAGAGGGAATAGCACCCACGCTGTGAGTTGATTGCTGCTGCAATAACATGAAGTGTCTTAAATCTTCCAAAAATATTGTTGAATTTTTTTATGCATGTTTGTCAGTTATGCAATATTGTGCCATTAACATCACAAATAAATACCTATTCTGATAATGCCAAGGCATTCTGATGTGTACTTTCCATACCCGAGACCAAAGATTTATATTGGTTTACAGAAAAGGGTTAGTGTTTTAGCAAGTGGACTCATCAATGAATATTGTACATACATGTACATGCAATGTGAAGAATAGTATTCAATGACAGATGTTCAAAAACCAACAAAGCAAGATGAGGATGTACAAACTACAAACCAGTCCATTCAAGTCCATTTTTTTCAGGTACATGTATTTGCATTTGTGCCGCCTGTGCTATGGAGATATCTAGAATTTTTGTTCTGATTTTGTTTTGTTTCTCTCATCGCCCTAAATCCCATTGGAAAAGTACAAGGACTTCCAACCCTTTAAAAAAAGTGTACAAGATGAGATGTCTCTGCAAAACATGTACTTACAAAGACCACATTTCCAACGAAGAAGTCGGAAATAAGATCAGACAAGCAGCCGGGCTCATTGAAGTTTTATGCAGATGGGGATAAGATCCAAATCCTGATTGCTCTATTGTAACATTACTTTGGTTCAGTCCAAATTTGGACAGTGCAAGTCACCGTCTCAGATGAAGTCATGGTCAATGACTTGTCTTCTGCTCAATGCACCTTGGTCCAGTATGTTTGAACACTAAGTTTTGTTTGCACATTACTCAAGGTAATGTTCGTCCTGATGCTTAGCTGACAATATTTCACTCAGCAAAAATCAAAGATATGGGAGAGGAAGACATGTTTGGATTTAATCTTAGTGTTTCCAAGGTATGTGGCATCTCTGACATGCACATGTAATTTGCATAGTAACATGGACATGCTACTATACCTGTAGCCAAGTTAACATTATTATTTTGGTTGTTTGGTTGTGCATCTGAATGAACAATAACTGAATGAAAGAAAACTCGGGCATGTCTGGAGATTTACAACAATTATTGGTTAAATTGATGAGGTTCCTTATTTAGAGCTTACCTCTTCATCAACGTCTCTTGTTTTGTTGGTGGAGGTCCGGGTTGGTGTTTCCTGACTGTATGGACACCCTTTTGGGGTGGCTGTATACTACTGCCAACACCCAGGTATCACACACAGTAAAGTTGTCTGGTTCTTTTCACTGTTTAATATTGTACTAAATATAACTACTGGGAAAACTACCCTAATGTATTAAGACACTAATTTACTAACTAACTGTATGTGCACAAACTATCCTAAACTAATGTACTGTAAGCAGCTGAACTAGCAGAGAGGTGTGGCATCTACCAAGGTCTGAGGGAGAGTGGTAGGTATGCCTGCATGCCCTCCTATATGAACTGCGTGACTCCACCCATGGTATTGTTATTGTAATTGGGTGCAGTCAATGCTAATAGGAGGCCGCACCTAGTGCTAGCTAATTCCTGCATATATAAATATCTACAAGGGGCTACCCTGCACAGTGAATTCCAGGGAGCTTTGCCTATACAAAAAGAGCTCCACTATTAAGGTACAGAAGCAAAGGAAGTAAAGTGGTCACTACATCTAGCTCCTCCCTAGATTACAAGTGAACATGAAGAAATCGACAATACTACAATACACCTATTTTAACCAAGAGAAATAAAATTTGTATCGCTGGGTAATATCGCCTGGATATATCTACTTGGCCAGCGAACATGCCTCCCACTCCGAGTAATTCTCGTTGGGGTTTCAGGTTTTTCCACTTTGGGCTGTTCCTTAAGTTCTTTAATTTTCTGTGTGTCAGCGTCAGTCATGATATCATCATCAAGATATGCTACTTTGAGTCTGTCTATGCTCACGGTTTCCTCTTTCCCATGATAATCAAGTTTGAATACTTTATCACTTCGGCTTAGCACTTTATATGGGCCTTTGTATGGTGCCTGTAATAGTTTTCGTACTGAGTCAGTACGTACCCAGACATGGCTACAGTTTTTCAAGTCGCTATGAATTTGACTTCTTTTTGTGGATAGCCGAGGTGCACTTGGCCGTAAAGCAGCCATGTGTTGTTTCAAACGATGAACATAATTGGCTGAATCAAGTGGTATAATCTCTTCATTATCAGCTGTTACAAGTTCACATGGAAGGGAAAGAGTACTACCAAATACCATTTCAGCTACTGAACATTTAAGATCACTTTGTATGTAGTACGGATGCTTAAAAGAATGATCGGCAATGCCTCTGTCCAGTGAGTAGGATGTGGTTGCGCTTTAATGGCACACTTAAGCTGTCGGTGAAAGCGTTCCACCATTCCGTTAGCCATCGGGTGATAAGCTGTAGTACGGATACGCTTTGCTCCGAAGATATGGTTAAGTTGTTTGAACAGTGCTGACTCAAACTGGGCACCTCTATCAGTTGTAATAATACTTGGCACCCCAAATGTTGCTACCCAGCGCTCTACAAAGGCTTTTGCAACAGTCTCGGCCGTTATGTTATGGATAGGAATAGCTTCTGGCCACCTGGTAAATCGGTCTATGATGGTAAGAATGTAACTATAATCATTAGATGGAGGTAGAGGTCCTACTATGTCTATATGCACATGGTTAAAGCGTGCTTTAGGTAAGGCAAAGGTACCAACTGGTGCCATATTATGGCGATGTACCTTAGCTTGTTGGCACTTTAAACAACCTCGCGTCCATTAATGCTTGGCCAGACAAATCTCTGTGTAACGAGCCTTTGCGTTGCACGAATGCCTGGATGAGACAATGAGTGCAAAGAATGGAAAACTGCTTGTCGTAGTTTCATGGGTACATATGGCCTTGGCGTACCAGATGAAGTATCACAAGTAATCATACCATGAGAAGTAGATAATGGTACTTCTTGTAAGCGCAAGGATGATGAATTCCGTAATTTGCGTAATTCTTCATCATCTTTTTGCAGTGAAGCAATTTCTTCAAAATCAATGCTAGCTCTGCTAGTCTCTATAATGCCGACAAGTGGACGAGATAGGGCATCAGCAACGACATTATCCTTGCCTTTTACATGGCGAATGTCAGTTGTGAATTGGGAAATATAATCCAAATGCCTTATTTCTCGTGGTGAGTAGCGATTTGGGCCAGCTGCAAAAGAGTATGTCAGTGGTTTGTGGTCCGTAAAAATATGGAAAGATCTGCCTTCCAATATATGAGCAAAGTGTCGGATACAGAGATAAGCTGCTAATAATTCTCTACCAAATGTACTATATTTAGTCTCAGCTTTCTTAAGACGCTTTGAAAAGAAAGCAATTGGTTGCCAATGGTCCTCCACCAACTGCTGGAGTACACCACCTACAGCAACATCAGATGCATCTACGGCAATACAAAGTGCAGCAGAGATATTTAAATGAGTGAGCATCGCTATTTGAGTTAAAGCTGACTTAGCTTCATTAAAAGCTTGGAGTTCCCTGTCAGAGAGTTGAATGGCCTTGTTCTTAACTGTACCTCCAAGAAGATCGGTGAATGGTCGTAAAATATCAGCAGCGTGAGGTATAAATCTGCGATAAAAGTTAACCAAACCCAAGAATTCTCGTACCTTCCTCAAAGAATTTGGGGGAGGAAAATCTTGGATAGCTTTTGTTTTGTCTGAAAGAGGACTAATTCCTGTTGAATCTACCTTGTGTCCTAAGAAATCAAGGTATTGCACTCCAAAAACACACTTGCTAGGGTTAATAATCACTCCATACTCATTCAGCCTTTTGAATAATATCGTAAGGTGCTGATAGTGCTCCTCCTGTGATGAACTAGCAATAAGTACGTCGTCTATGTAGGCATATGCAAATCGAAGGCCATGCAGAACTTGATCTATAAATCTTTGGAAAGTCTGTGCTGCATTTCTTAAACCAAATGGCATTCTGACAAATTCAAACAAACCAAAAGGGGTAGTAATTGCTGTCTTTGGAATGTCACTGGGTTCCACAGGTATCTGGTGATATGCTCTTACTAAATCAATCTTCGAAAATATAGTTTTGCCATGAAGACTTGATGTAAAATCATGTATATGTGGAATGGGATACCTATCGGGTACTGTTGCATTATTAAGTGCTCTGTAGTCACCACAAGGGCGCCAGTCATTCGACTTCTTCGGAACCATGTGTAGGGGTGAAGACCAATTACTCTGTGAAGGTCTGATAATGCCTAACTGCAACGTGATCAAATTCATCCTTTGCTATACGGAGACGATCAGGTGCCAATCTACGTGGTCGTGCGTTTACTGGTGGACCTGCCGTTACGATATGATGAGTTACGTTATGCTTTACTGAAGACTCTTTATAATGTAGCGGGACTGGGCAATGGACAACATGAAATAAAAAGAACTAAACAGGATTTCAGGAGAATACAATTACAATTTAATTTGGAACCCCAAAACGATCCCTAAGAGTAACAGAGTACGAATCAAAAATAAGGAAAAACAAACTTGAGACCCCAGAGCACAGAGTTTGAAAACTAGAGGAAACACAGCAGGAAATAAGGGCAAGGAAAGCAACTGGTGAAGGTTAAAGTAATGGAGGCAACTTACATAAAATCCCAGGCCCACTCAAGGTTCCTTCAAGGCTTCAAGCCAAAACCACGCCCTCCACCTCCAGTCGACCCAACTGCTGGACTCTCCCTCAAATTCCAGGCGTCCCCGGTTTTATATTGGGGCAAGAGCCTCTGCTCATGCAGGGATTATGTAAAGTGGGGATTAGGTATAAGGAATTTAAAGGGCCCCCCACTCCCACAATGAACTTACACACCCTGCACCCACAATGGGTTACTATACCCCTCATCCCACAATGTCTCCTCCCACTCCTCAACCCTCTGTGGCCTGAGCCATGCCCACAAGAGTGAAGTCCTCTGGACTCCTCCAAAATGGTTAAAATAGGGGTCTGGGAATGAAAATTCACTACACAGCCTCCTCCTCTGAAAGACGTGTCCCCACGTCTGAAATAGTTTAGGACCAGGCTTAAAATTTGTAGCAGAAAATTATACAAACAAATTTAACATTAATTTACTAATCAATACAAAATTATCACCCCTTTAGACGTACTCAGACGTACTCCTTTGCATCTTTTCTGTTTGTTTTCCAAGGGCTCATTCAAGTTAGGGAAACTGCAGTTGCTACTTTTATACTAATTCATTACTTAAAAGTTACCTACAAAATACTCTAAATTTACTCCTACATTACAGTTACTTGTCTACTTATTATTAATTTAATTTACTGATGATCTGGTGCATTCACATTAAGAATACACTTTCTTTTCTTGTTCACCGTTTTACTCTACTTATTATTAATCTAATTTACTGGTGATCTGTTGCATTCACATTAGGAAAACACTTTGTTCTCTTGTTCACCGTTTTATTCTACTTATTATTAATCTAATTTACTGGTGATCTGTTGCATTCACATTAGGAAAACACTTTGTTCTCTTGTTCACCGTTTTATTCTACTTATTATTAATCTAATTTACTTTACACATGGTATCTACAATCACTCCGGAGTTGTGCCCAGATGGTAAAAACACTATTTTTTTTTTTCTTTTATAGACGCGTCTCTTCCCGTTTATATTGCACAAAATACGGGGCTCATAATTTCTTTTCCACACTAGCGTATAAGGTCCCTACGTAGCTTTAGTCATACCCGGGAAACACAATGATTTGTCACTTTAATTCCATTATAATGATGACCCCTACCACCGCAAAGATCAAAATCGCCAGCTCGCATCCACACTGGGAGGTTGCGTCTGCGCTTCTGTTGTACGGGGCTAGGCTGTCCCACAGCACTATCATCTACACTACTCCAATAGTTATCTTCAGCAACTTCACCGTCCCAAGTATCGTTTCCTGTCACATCGTCGGCTGTCTTGCTCCTCTGGTTTAGGGTATCCTCCACATCCGATCTGATAGGAGTGTCCTCCAGACGAGTTGGTCTCTGCCGTGTGGGGTCAGAAGCAGGGCGAGCCTCATATGGTTTGAGTCTGTCAAAGTGAACAATCTGAGATCGTCCACCATGCACAGGTCTAATTTGGTAGTTTGCATCAGAGAGTTTTTGGTGAATCCGGAAGGGACCTTTCCAAAAAGCCTGTAATTTGGGGCTTCTCCCACGCTTTTTTCGGAAAGTGTACAGCCAAACCAGGTCCCCAACACCAAATGGGCATCCAACCTGTTTAACATCATAGAGTCTCTTCTGTCGTTCCTGTGCTGATTGGCTGTGTTGCCGCACATGCTCATATGCTGCTAACATCCTCTGATGTATCTGATAAGCATGTTCATTTGTGTCTCGGTGGTGATCCCCTGGAATTTCACCAGCGAGGAGATCAGTGGGGATGTTGGCCTCCCTTCCAAACATTAGGGAATTAGGGGTAGCTCTGGTTGATGCCTGTTCACTGGCCCTGTATGCCATCATGACATACGACAGATGTTCATCCCAGTCTGTTTGGTCCTCCTTGATGTACATGCTGATCATTCCTTGTAATGTCCTGTTGAACCGTTCGACGAGTCCATCCGATTGTGGGTGATAGGCAGTCGTCCTGGTTTTCCGGATTCCCAACAGCTCGCAAACAGTCTGAAAAAGTGAAGACTCAAAATTCTTCCCTTGGTCACTATGAATAGAGTAAGGTACACCATATCTACAAATGAATTCTTCTACCAGCACCCGGGCAACTGTAGCCGATTCTTGATTAGGTATAGCATAAGCCTCTGTCCATTTTGTAAAATAGTCAGAGACTACTAGCACATAGCGATTCCCCCTAGAAGACAGAGGCAAGGGACCCATAATATCGATAGCAATTCTCTCCATCGGAGCACCGACTGGGGCCAATTTTAGGGCTGCTCTACGTTTAGGATTCGGGGACTTTTTGCCTTGACACTTAGGACACTGCCTCACCCAGAGTTTCACATCATGTGCACACCCTATCCAATAAAAACGTCTTCTGACCTTTTGTACTGTTTTTGTAAGGCCAAGGTGACCACCACCAGACCCATCATGGGCCTGTTCCATTACTTCCGCTTGAAGTGTCTGTGGGGCCACCAGCAACAACTGTTGCTCTCCACCATCAGGGAGTACCCAGCGTCGATACAATACCCCATTATACAATTCTAATTGATCCCATTGAAACCAATATGCCTTAGTTACCCTATCCATCCCACTAATCAAAGACAATTCAGGCTTTTGTCCAGCCTCTTTCCATTTCAAAACGGGTGCCAGCAAAGGATCAGCTAGTTGGGCCTCCCTTAACTCATCTGTACCCCAACTAGGCATTTGGATAACATTGCACTGATCAGGTGAAGTTGGATAGCGAGACATCGCATCCGCATTACTATGTTTAGTACCGGGTCGATGAACAATAGTAAAATCATAAGTACTGAGAAATTCAAGCCATCTAGCTGTTTGGCCCTCAGGTTCTTTAAAATTATACAACCATCTTAAGCAACCATGGTCTGTGCGCAGGGTAAAGTGCTTCCCGTACAAGTAGTGTTTAAAATGTCGTACATAGGTAACTACAGCCAACAGCTCTTTTCGTGTGACACAATAACGCTGTTCTGCTTTACTTAGGGTCCTGCTTGCATAACAGATAACTCTTTCTTTACCATTCTGTATCTGAGAGAGTACGGCTCCAATGCCTCTATTACTAGCATCAGTGTCCAAAATAAAGGGCCTTTCAAAGTCGGGATAAGCCAAAATTGGAGCGGTAGTGAGAAAATTCTTCAACTTTAGGAAAGCGGCCTCACATTCATCCGTCCACAAAAATGTTGAATTCTTTTGGGTTAGTTTGTGTAAGGGTGAAGCAATGTAGGCAAAGTTAGCTACAAATTTCCGATAATAAGAACAAAGGCCTAAGAAACTACGTACATCTGTAATGCTACAGGGAGTTGGCCAATTCCAAATTTTGCTAACTTTATCTGGGTCAGTACGCACACCCTCAGCTGAAACGATATGCCCAAGATAGGAGACTTCTGGGCGAACCAACGAACACTTCTTTGGTTTCAATTTTAACCCAGCATCCTGCAATGCTGTTAACACCAAGGACAGTCTTGTTAAATGTTCCTCAAATGTTCTAGAGTAAATTATCACATCATCTAAGTAAATAAGACAGATCTCCCAATGTAAACCATGGAGAACTACTTCCATTAGCCTCTCAAAAGTGCTAGGGGCATTACACAGGCCAAAAGGGAGGACATTAAACTCATACAATCCTGTCCCAGTGGTAAATGCTGTTTTTTCACGATCATCTGGATGAACCTCTGTTTGCCAATAACCCGAGGCCAAATCTAAGGTTGAAAACCAACGAGAACCGCTTAACGCATCCAAACTCTCATCTATACGTGGTAAGGGGTAGGCATCCTTCTTAGTAATTTGGTTCAGGCGTCTATAGTCTATGCAAAACCTTAAGGTTCCATCTTTCTTCTGTACTAAAACTATGGGGGAAGCCCAGGGACTATAGGAAGGACGGATAATGTCCTGCCTCAACATGTCTTCAACTTGTTGTTGAGCCGTATGGCGTTGACTAATGGGTAGTCGTCTTGCTCGTTGTTTAATGGGTCTAGCATCCCCTACATCTATCTTGTGAAAGAACTGATCAGTTCTGCCCAATTTTCCATCTTCACCTACAAATGCTTCTAGATGCTTTGCCACCAGACCATGCAGGGCGTTTCTTTGGGTGTTCGTTAAGCCCTCAGAGCTCCGCTCTAAAAGGTCTTCCAATGACGGGCCCAAGGTGGTCGATAAAGAGGAGGCAGTCTTAGCAGTATTTAGTGAGATCTCAGATGCATAGTTAAGAAGAGCAACATTAGTTCCCTTATACAATATAAGATCTGACGAAGTTGGGTTAATAACTCTTAAAGGGACTACCATATTTTGAGGGTTCACTAAAGTTCTCGCTACTATGACACTATCGGGCTTGATTTTGTACTGAGAAGTTGCTTCAACAATACCCGTATCGGTTAATGTTCCTCTACCTTGAACTTTCCCTGGCAGCACAACTTCTGATTTTGCAGGGATTGTAACTGTCCTAGCAGCACTAACTCTGCAGCATTTAAATCTGCCATCATCCCTTTTTAGTGAGAAATTACAATCATCAATCGACAATTTTGATTGAGAGAAATCAATATTTGCTCGATGCCTCTCCAGAAAATCTGAACCCAAAATTCCTGTTTGTGTTATATCAGCAATTACAACATCCTGATTCAAATACATAGAGCCTAGCTGTAATTTGACTGTTAAGACACCTACTACATTCAGTGTATTCCCACCAGCAGTTACCAGGGGTGTGAGGTGAGGTCGAGTGTTTTGTTTCACCTCATCAGGAAATTGGTTCCACAATCTGGTGTGAATAATAGTGTGTGAGGAACCCGAGTCAACTAGAAATTCAATATCAAAGTCTTGTACATGTACTTGTACATACAATAGTTGACCATTTTTATATTGACAACTTTGGGCCTCTGTATCACCACACGACTGAGAATTGGCCCCTATCCCAGCCGAATCTAGTTTCCCTGGTTTGTTTGTCCAACTCTCCCAGAGTAAGCTTCCTCGTTAACTTGATAATTAGTGGGGAATTTGTTCTTATGTGGACATTTAGCCTTGAAGTGTCCCTTTTCCTTACAAATCCAGCATAATTTATCAGTTGGCTTTTGGCATTTCAAAGTCAGCTCCTTTACTGCTTCAGCAAGTTGCTCGACTTTCCTATTTATTTCTTCTAGACGACCCCCGGTATCGACTGGGTTCGTACTGAAATTACACGCACCCATAGTCTTATTCAGGGGCTGCATGTTAACTTTCTTATCCTCTAAGGAAACCAATGTTTCCTCCTCAATGGCCAGAGCCAAAGCTTCGTCAAGTGTTTGCGGTTTACTACGCCTCACATGAAGCCGAGTACCTCGAGAGTCAAGACTCTCCAAGAATTGGTCCTTAGCAATATCATCACGCACCCACTGTGGCACGGACGGATATGCCCGGTTTACTAATCTACGAATGGCCCCTGCCATTTCAGAGAGATTTTCACCTGGTAACCGAACCCGGGCTCGGAGCTGAGCCTTATACAAATCGGTTTGTCTACTTCTGTCAAATCTGTTCTGCAGCGCTTTAACAACAGTCTCATAACTGCTTCTATCGTTAGCTGACAGGTCCGTATAGACATGTAAAGCAGCACCCCTCAACCTTACTGCAAGGAATGTGCACTTCTGACTGTCTGTCCAACCATTAATGCTACTGCACAATTCAAAATTTGTCAGCCAATCTTCAAGTGTGACAGACTGGCCGTTAAAAGCTTCAGGCATAACAATCGGCTTAGGTTCACTGGATCGTACATTCACATGCCCTGTATCAGACAAGTGATAAGAGGGTGGGGGTGTGTACAGGGGTCTCAACTTTGGGGTAGAGGTTTGAACAGGGTCCGTTTGTGGAATACGAGGCATCTGTCCAACTCCACCCTCAAAGGTAACTTGCTTGGTACAAGCGGGTACCGTCCTCTGACCTAGCAAGGGACTGGTACTTCGAGTTGCCCAATCTACGGAATGTCCCAATGGTGAGCCATTATCACCATGGGGCATTGCTGACACCCCAGTGGTGGAGTCAGCCTTGAGTTGGGAGGTGGAGGGCAGGCTTGGAGAAGAAACCATGAGGGAGCCACTATCAAATGCCTCAACACCAGTTGCTTGCACCTCCTCATAAGCCCTGTCTATATCCTGCTCTAATGCTCTGATGGTCTCTTTTAGGCTTCGGCACTGATCAGGCACAGGCAATACATTGAACCTGGCTTCGGCCATGATAAGTCATTCAGTGCCACCAAAGTGTAGCATAAGTCAATTATTGCCCATCTACGTTTTGATAAGTGACGTAGAATCCCACCGCTGCCACCAAATTGTAGCGGGACTGGGCAATGGACAACATGAAATAAAAAGAACTAAACAGGATTTCAGGAGAATACAATTACAATTTAATTTGGAACCCCAAAACGATCCCTAAGAGTAACAGAGTACGAATCAAAAATAAGGAAAAACAAACTTGAGACCCCAGAGCACAGAGTTTGAAAACTAGAGGAAACACAGCAGGAAATAAGGGCAAGGAAAGCAACTGGTGAAGGTTAAAGTAATGGAGGCAACTTACATAAAATCCCAGGCCCACTCAAGGTTCCTTCAAGGCTTCAAGCCAAAACCACGCCCTCCACCTCCAGTCGACCCAACTGCTGGACTCTCCCTCAAATTCCAGGCGTCCCCGGTTTTATATTGGGGCAAGAGCCTCTGCTCATGCAGGGATTATGTAAAGTGGGGATTAGGTATAAGGAATTTAAAGGGCCCCCCACTCCCACAATGAACTTACACACCCTGCACCCACAATGGGTTACTATACCCCTCATCCCACAATGTCTCCTCCCACTCCTCAACCCTCTGTGGCCTGAGCCATGCCCACAAGAGTGAAGTCCTCTGGACTCCTCCAAAATGGTTAAAATAGGGGTCTGGGAATGAAAATTCACTACAATAACAAGGTCTTGTGATATTTGGGTACTGACCTAATAATAATTGAAATTGTGAGCCCTCAGAAATACTAAGTGTTGGACTAACAGAGACTTCCCTAGACTTAGTACCTTGAATGCAAAGGGTTGTATGCATATCAATAAGTCTATGATGTCTTACATCAACTGCCAATGAAAATTGTGCTAGAAAATCTGCTCCTAAAATTGGGTAAGATACATCTGCTAGCACAAAAATCCATCTGAAAATGCGACGAAGTCCAAAATCTAAAGTTAAGGATTTCTCCCCGTAAGTTTTAATAGGCGTCTTATTAGCGGCTTGCAAACTGTATGGACTAGAGCTGATTTTATCTTTGGAAGACGCTGGATAAATGCTAACATCTGCCCCAGTATCGACTAGAAACCTAGTCCCTGAAGTACGATCAGTAACATAAAAGAGACGACTTTTCTTCTCTTTGCCAGACGAACTAGTCGCCATCAGTTGCTGGCGTTCCCGTTTTCCTGCTTACTTGCGTTACTTTCTGAATATGTGCAGGGTGAGACACATTTATGTGCATGCTTCCCAAAACGCCAATGATACCAACAGGCACCTCCAGCGTGAGCTGGCACATTTGAACCACGTGAGGGTGATCGTGACTGAGAATTGCGTCTGCTGTTACTTCTACTTCTGTCCTTATTGTTCGATCTAGAACGGCTACTTTGTTTTGACTTGCATGCTTAATTTGGTTATCATGTCACGGAGCTCATCCGTCTCAGAAGGAGATGGAGAGGTTGCTGCAACTACCGCAGAGATTGCGGAGGAAGAAGTAGGTGTAACTTCCAAAATTTTGTCGGCTATGGTAGCTAGTTTGTCAATGTCTACACTCTCGCTTGTGGATGCTAAAATTGACTGTGCATTAGTCGGTAACCGTTGGAGAAAAAGCTGCTTCAAAATGTTGTCTTCCAACATATTTTCACCCAGTAATTGCCTCATTCTTCTAAGCAACTGGCTAGGTTTCCTATCACCCAACTCTTCAGATATAAGCAACTGATGTAAGCGCTTTTGTTCAGATGCAGATGTACGCCTAATAAGTTCACATTTAATTTGATCATATGGGTTATGTTGAGGTGGATGTAGCAAAAGGTCGCGCACTTCTTGTGCAACTTCGGGTTGCAACGATGATACAACATAGGCAAAGCGAGTGTTCTGATTAACAATCCCTCTTGTAAGAAACTGAGCTTCAATTTGTGCAAACCAAATGGTGGGATCGTTTGTCCAAAACGGAGGCAACTTTAAACTAACAGCCGATAGGGAAGGATCAAGGGGCTTTTCTTCAGCCATAATGCAGCACTTAATGATAAATATTACTGATGAAAATATCTAATTTAACACCTAACAGGATACTTTAAACGCTGAGAGATTTTAACAAAACTTTACACTTGCAAAATTGCCTGCCTATCTAATTCAAATGCTTTGAGAAGTTCAGAGTGCCAACGTCTCTTTATTGTTGAGATAGCATGCAGACCATCATACAAAACAGAAAAATCGTTACGAACTGATTTATTTAGATTTCTAGAATGACTTCTACGTTTGGAGGGTTTTCGAACGGAGGTATCCCAAGACAAGGTACGAGTAACAACTTGATGTTGCGGCTCACTGTTGTGTGATTTAATGAAAGAATTCACAAAATCTACAGTGTCATCAAGCTCGCGTTGATATTGTCGCAGAACATCACCACTCAAAATGGGTGTTTTTAGGTGCCTTGAATTCTGAAACTTGACAAAGGATGCTGGTGGGATGGTAACAAAAGAGATAATTGCATTTGCCCTAACCTCCAGTACTTTAGCCTTGAAATGCCGCAGTCGTGAAATCACATCTCCAGTATTTACATCAGATCGTTTGAGTACTTTATTACGATGTGAATCAAAATGAAATTCTGTGAGGTCATTTATTCCAGCACCTAATCTGACAATTATTCTATCTCGCTCGGTGTACTGCTGGCGAAGCTTAGTTAAAGTAGGCGGGATCAAATCTGAAATAGTCGCACCACGCCTTATTATATAATCAATGCTAATTTGATAGTCTGGAGGCACTGTGTAGCAATCAAACGAATATGCACGAGAATCTGCAACGAATAGGAATTTGATATTTTCACTTAGATTCATGAATGTGTCATTCGTTTTTCTTTCTTGTGTAATCCCAAATGAAAAAAAAATGATACACGTACCCACACCAAAAAAAAAATCACGTCTGGGTCACCAATTGATGAGGTTCCTTATTTAGAGCTTACCTCTTCATCAACGTCTCTTGTTTTGTTGGTGGAGGTCCGGGTTGGTGTTTCCTGACTGTATGGACACCCTTTTGGGGTGGCTGTATACTACTGCCAACACCCAGGTATCACACACAGTCAAGTTGTCTGGTTCCTTTTCACTGTTTAATACTGTACTAAATATAACTACTGGGAAAACTACCCTAATGTATTAAGACACTAATTTACTAACTAACTGTATGTGCACAAACTATCCTAAACTAATGTACTGTAAGCAGCTGAACTAGCAGAGAGGTGTGGCATCTACCAAGGTCTGAGGGAGAGTGGTAGGTATGCCTGCATGTCCTCCTATATGAACTGCATGACTCTACCCATGGTATTGTTATTGTAATTGGGTGCAGTCAATGCCAATAGGAGGCCGCGCCTAGTGCTAGCTAATTCCTGCATATATTAAATATCTACAAGGGGCTACCCTGCACAGTAAATTCCAGGGAGCTTTGCCTATACAAAAAGAGTTCCACTATTAAGGTACAGAAGCAAAGGAAGTAAAGTGGTCACTACAAAATGTTTGCATTCCCCCCCCCCCCGGTAGTTGACTATTTGACAAGGCATCATCTAAGGGTTGGATGGTTCAGGTGCAATAGTAATGGAGTGATTAATCTAGAGGTAAAAACTATGGGGTTCAAGTCTCAGTCCAGTCACATTTACTATCCTTTTTTCCAAACTGCAAATGTATAAAATTGTTCTCAAACAACGGTACTCTAATAGAGCAAGTATAAAATAGGCCCAAAGCATTCACAGACAAAAATTAACCTTCCCTGGGTGCTATAAAATGGCAACTTCAAGTTATGATTGGGCTGTTCCCACTACGAAAATAATGGCGATTTGAATTGAGATTCAAAAAATGTTGGGGGGTCATGTCCACCAAGGCCCAAAAATCGCAAGCTGATTGTGGTTAACAGTTGTGGTCAAATGGTGGGCGTGTCCTTGAGGGTGGCCCATGCAGGGAGTCATATTAACAAGCATGGCTCTTCCTGTCAATCAGAGCGTGAGCAATGCATTGAGATTCAAATCCCACTAATAATCGCGTTTCAAATCAACGCGTTTATTTGGTGCAGTGCAAAAAGCCCTGATGACACCACACAAAACACACAATGTAAAGATAACCAAAGTAACAAGGTCAGACTCATGAAATAAACAATTAGCCAGCACAACTTCATTTAAATGATTACATTTAATTCCTTCTGAAATCCCAAATTACTTTCCAAAACAACATTGAAGACCATTTTTGAAGTGGAAATCATTAAGTGCATGATATTTTTTGAGAAAAAATCTTTGTAGTTACAGTTTTAAGAATTGGGGCAGTTTAAATCAAGCAAAGACTGGATTTTTGACACAATACTTCCAAGTAGAAATCCTAGACAATTCAAACTCTTTTCTCTTAAATACATCTAACAACCCTTCATGATTTTAAAATGTTTTAAAGCCATTTTCATATTCAATAGGCCATACAAGAATAAGGAATATGTCTTTGTTCTACTGAGTAGCAAATACGACCTGAGAGCGTACAAACAAAAGGCACACTATTCTGATGAAAAGACACCAAGTATGTAAACAAGTAAATAGAAGCTTGTGTCCAAATGCCCTGACATCAGTGCAAGCCTTGCCTTGAAGGCCCAAAATGAGACCATCAAGTCGTGACTTTCTTCCATGCAAGTAAATACTTAAATGGTCAATCTACTTTCATGTCACGTGCAATGGCACAGTGTTGTTTTGTAAAGGCCCAAAACACTGACTTTTAACAAGTTAAATGAACACAAACATTTCGTAACAACAAAGTAAATAAGGATAGAATATCCACCTCAAGAAATTGATCTGAAATGATTTTATTGTTGTGGTTGGTCCTCCATGCTCTAAAACAAGAGGGAAGGTGGGTGACACTGGAAGAGAAAATGATTTGTTGGAATTTTTTAAAAACATACTTTACATTATCAAATAATGAGCAAAAAGACGAGAACAAATTCAATGAGCTGTCACGCAAGCAAATGCTTCATCACACAAATGTATAAAGTCTCAGAATTGGGGGATAAGAGTTCACTCCTATTTAGTAACAATACAATTGATCCAAGGTCAACACACACTATTCAAATTGGTACATGGAGGTGATATATACTGAAACAAAAGAACAGTATCTTAATCTCATCATTGGTATAGTATTAATGCTAAAGCTTGATTTCAATTGTTGACATGGACACCTATTGAAATTGAACATCTACACTAAATATCTCTATGTGCAGGGTCTAGTATGTTTCCAAGCTGCTCAGCACTAACAAGATAGTAGCCCTGACTCCATGGGAAGTATAGGTTGAAGTGTTGCGCTGACGGCTGAAGACTACTGCTCTACCATAATGCTTAGCAATTCTATGATGCTTTTATGTAATACCTAACGACATATAGGCTCTGGTCTTTTGCCTGCATTTCTATTGATAATAAACAGCAATATGAACATTGTACAGGTGTACATGTGCATCATCATATTTGCATTAAAGACGAACATGAAAAAGCGGACGTGGATCTGCATGTTACATTTTATAGGCGATGTAATTGCACCATATATGTACATGTACATGTACTTTACACACAAGGTTAGACTTGTACAACACATTTAGATTCTATTGAAATAATTAGATTTGACTAAAGAGAAAATGGACAATCACAATTAACTTGATCAACAGACTGACTGATGAATGATCTGAATTGGTGATGAAGCAAGCTACAAGTACCTTGTACAAAGTGGAGTCCGAGGACTGGCAGATTTGTGTAAACTACTTCATTAATTTTACAGCTACAAATGATAAACGAATGGTTAGATACACTGTGCTCAGGTAAATGCTATGTTTATGATTGTGCAAGGTAATGATAGTAATACCGTACATGTAGTATGGCACCACACACCAGCTAGGTAGCATGATTCACATTGACACATCACACAAAACAGTGGCTAGTACATCTGTACAACACAACAAACCATGAGCACAAGTATCTGCAAACTGAACATTCATCACTGACTTCTACTAAACTATTGGTTGCAAATCTTTCAGCATCATGTACCATTTGACAACACTTACACATGTACAAGAGTCATCACGGTATCACTGTATCACTAAACACAAATATCACAAAAAAAATCATTATATCCCTTGGAAAAAACACCCTTTAAAGGAAAAACTATTCAGATCACATAAGCTATTGAGAGAATGAAGAAATTTTAATGAAAGAATCAACAAAAATACTTCATGTAGATATCAATACATGCAAAACACATGTCACATATATCAACATGTAGAAATTACACATTTGAATCAAAGGATACTATTGATTTTTTTCTAAGATAAATTTTGACCCATGAAAGCATCACATTCATTCACACTGACTACTGACTGTAGTGTTTATTTTACAAAGTGAGTTTCACTACATTTGCAACTTTGGTGAAATTGTAGTATTTTCCCCACCCAATCTGCCCTTCTATCAACCTCAATTACACACTGATGATGCCATATAGATATTTTGGTGTGATTCTGAGTTTTGCATTGCTAATTACGCAGTGATCATTTCCTGCAGGTCTGTGCATTACTGCAGTAGCCTAGATTAGAAACCCAGTGTAAAGATGCATTACTGCATTGGACTATTACCAAGTCTTCCATTAAGCATTAATGTCAATGGCATCTACACCCCCACTCCCCCAACATTCCCAAACTACCGGTAAAGCTAGTTGGACTGACAGGCAGGCTCATCAAGTCCTGTGCTGTTGCTGCACTTTAGTCCATCTTGGCACTGTCAGAGCTCATGGACTTCTTGACCTGTTCAGCAGCAGCCTCTGCTGCTTTCTCCTGGGCCATCTTCTGAGCTATAAACATGACACAGGGAAGAAGACACCACTGTTATCACAAAGATTTGTGTCAATAGCTTTTATGAGGCAAGACGCAAGAGTACAACATTCCCAACAAGGCTGTGAATATGCTACATTCCTCTGGTGAATCTTGATTTTATTTTTGAAATCCTACAATTTCATGTGCTTATGTATAGTATCAGACTAGAGAGGAAAAGATTGCAAACCTAAACCTATGCAGGCAACATGCAAACATCTCCCTTCACCTGGGTTATGTATAGAACGGGCAATGTCTTCAGTACCGTATAACATGACGAGAATGCCAACATATACATGTATGTTCAACAAATTTTTGATGAAAACCATAATAGTCTTGTTCATGTATATGAACAACACTAAATATTGCTTTACATACAGTAACATTGGACTGGATTACAATGATTTTGACTCATTCCCTATCCACTTAAGAGTTCAACCAACAAACTGCAGCAAATGTGATGGAAAACTCAAGCCATCATCAGCTAATTTAAAAAAAGATTACATATGTTTTACATAGACTGAGATTGGTTTGTATTGCTTCAAGGGTCAAGATGAACAACAGAGTTGAATATCTTTTATTTCTTGTAGTTGCATAAAAACATGTTTTTGCCTATACTTAACCAATTCCCACGATAGCACCTTGTCCTCAGAATTCTGAGCACAGCTGATGTTGCTATGTGCTGGGCCCTCCAAATCTGGCAACCCTTATTGTCCGAATCTTTAACATTTCTTTACTATTTTTTAGCCTATCAGTACCACAAAGCAATATGTAGCATGTTTTGCACAAGTGCCACATACACAAATGTACGTGTAAATTGCCAGATTTGCTGCAACAATTGCGCTATTGTAGGTTAGAGGGATAGCGCACTGACACAGAAGACAGTGTGTTGGCATGTCCCACTACTCCCACAGCCCAATGGTCGTCGGCCAGAGAATGGAAATCTACCCACAGCCTTCACTGCAATCTGTACGCTCATTTTGGGCCGACCATCTTGAAGATTTGTCTGCCTGGAGTAGAGGCTAGTCTGTGGTCAAAGGCTACATGTACCTGGAGTCCTGGACACATGAACAGTCGCGCTATGCTCAATTGACTAGGCACAATGGGCCCCCTTTTTTCGAGCAGACACCAGCAATCCCTTGATAAAAGCCACAAGTGTGCAGAGTAACTCACTTGCAAACATATTGTATTTGATATATTCCACGGATATATGGTTCCCTATTAGTCAGTGAGATTTGAAAATGCCACATTGTTAAAAAAAAACCTGTATAGCAGTCATGGCCACTGAAAATGGGCCTGGCACGAAGTGGTTAAATGCAATTCTTACCGTGGGATTTACTATTGGTATTAACTATAACATATTTTTGAGTCATCAATACCAACAAAATTTATTTAAAAAAATATTTTCAATAAATGCAGTGTCAATTGCCAATGAAATTAAAATATTAGCAATTAGAGTCTTTAAAAGGCAAAATGGCCTTTCATGGATGCAACAAACATCTGACTGACATCATTAATTGTCTCCCAACTACACGTACATGCACACTGTAGATCAAAAAGCCAAACTGAATTAAACTCAAAATAACACAACTGATAGCCCAACCTCAAACCAAAGCAGTGCATTCATGCAAGTAATGAGCAACTTATCAAGCAAGCCAATAAACATCCACCAGTGACTTGATATATGCATGATATATGCAAAATGGGAAAAACCCAAACAAAAGAAGCAATCCAAAACGCAAACAACGTAATCAGGCTGCCATGGATGTACATTACCTTGGTTGACACCTTTGAACACTGGCCAATAACATGCAGAACACACACAGCAAAGGTATATGAGAAAGGGCAAAGCATACATTAAGGAGTGGACACTGACTAACAGTACTAATGGTCCCATCATGTTTATCATACACCATGCTTTTTATACCGGTACTTTTTTAGGTACTGTGTAGGTCCATGTGCATGTACATGTGGGTAGCATAAGGTATTCACATTACAAAGCAATAAATAATATACCAAAATCAAATGTGCTTTCTTTAGGTTAGGTTCAAACATTGTACTACTAAGTACTAAGTGTTTTTCACAAGCATATTTATGTTCATCAGAATTTTACATGTAAATTATGACAGCAAGCATGCCAACAGATGCCCAAATTATAACAGCTGAGAATGCGATATTTTCAAAAGCATTGACTACTGCGCATTCAGCATTTGTAATGTGTTGTAAACTTAAAGAAACTTCATGTAATACTGAATGTTGTTGTTAACTAGTGATCGAGTGCTAACCTTCACTGAGGGTGGAGGAGGCCATATCCCCAAGGTTGTCCAGGGCTTCATCCATCTTCTTCTGGTGCTTCAAGACGAATGGCTTGATGAAACGATTGTAGATGAACTGGGAGCCATTCGCGGAGATTGGGGCCATGCACCAACCAAGAAACAGCATCTGCAATGTGTAGTACACAGGCAACAAGGTGGCATTGAAACTAGGATCCAAATCAGTGTTACAGATATCTGGCCTCACCATTAAGAAAAATCGCAGCTGAACACAAACAGGCCTTTACAAAATGTACAATATCCTGTCCCTGGGTAATGAAGGCAATCTTTTCACACTACAACCACTTCCCTGGGGGGCCTGACAGATTGCCAAACCCTGCTCAGAAAGACAACAACTGGTGTAATGTTGTACGTTCAGTGTGTTAAGCCTGTTTCTCACTACAGCTAAAAAACGAGGGTCCTTTGCGACGAAAAACATCATTGTTTAAAAATCACAAATCTGAGTACCGGTAGTGAGTAATCCATGTCAAGAAAAAACGAAGGTCCCGTGTTACTAAACACCAAGATCCAGACCTCCTCTAAATAATCGCATCGATGTTAAACATCACATGGATGTGTAGTGAGAAACAATGTGTGTGAAAAATAACGTGACCCCTGTTTTAAGCGTGACATGCGGGGCATGCGCAGACAGCGTTTATGTATTCTGCATGTTGCCGATGCATGTTTGTTAATGATTAAAGACCGCTGCACCTTCAAAAAGATGGTGACGTACAGGGACGATCGACCACTGGAGGGTCGACATTCCAGGATTTTTTTCTCTTTATGAAAATCGTACGTGAGTGACTCCTAGGTAAATGTAGGTTGTTTTTAACATGCAGTCAGATAAGCAAACTTTATTTTTGGGTTGTATTCCCCTTTCATGTACTTTATCGGACTTGATATTATAAGCGGCAACTTGTTGAAATTGAAGACATTGTCAAGATGGCATCTTTGTACAAAAGCACACATGACACATCGTGTATACTGTACAGTGTATGTGTACATTTGAACGTGAGTGTTACCTTGGCCAGGTAGTAGAAGGGGAACCAGGAGAGGAAGATATCAGCAAAGAACTCCACCATGCCAAAGGCGCTGTACACCACCCAGTAGGTCAGCCATTGGGTGTCATCCTCAGTCCGCACACTCTCAATAGCCTTTACACTGAAAGAATAAACAAACAAAGATCCCAGAAATAAAACCACTACCGCTACATGTATTAATGTCAATCCATGATTAATGCTTAATATTCCCATAGGAATATCCGTACTAAAATGTACCATTTCACTCTTTATGTATGTACACATTTACATTTCAAAGGCTCACATACAAAATCTTCCTGTTGAAACCGACACTGAGAAGGTTGTAATGTTTGTCTCATTGACGCGTGAACATGTACATGTATGCCCTATAAAATGGACATTTGATGGAAATACATTGTAATTTGGCAACTGTTGTGCAATCGGACAAAACTGTCTACTCATATCCATGAATTTTAATTATTTACATGTACATGATTTGCATACATTGTGTAAATCTGTAGAACTATTATCAACAATTACTGACATGTGGGTAGTAATGCCATAAATCAGGGGGTACTCCAACTTGTGACATTTTGGTCATTTGGTGTTCCTACTTACATGTACATACTGTACGAAACCAATCAGCTTTCCTACATGTAATATTGAAACAACATAATGGAACATTCTGTCAATGAAAATAGTGTATTATACATGTACTGTTCATGTATAACATATTAATCTGTTCAATCTGTTCATTACGTAGTTCATTAAGTTAGACCCCTGATTTATGTAATTACCCATGTACATTAATGTATATGATGGGTTATCCATCGTAAGTTGAGTTACAGTACATTAGGCCGTTTCCACAACACCAAATAATGGATTTGGATATCGATTTGAATTGAGATTAGGACTCCACTAAGAGTGAGACTTTTTCAAATCGCGTTTATTTTCGACGCGGTGTGTGTGGGAACGCTCCGCTGAATCGCACCATATTTTTAAAAATCCTACAATGCACTGATTGAGAGAAAGTGCCATGCTTGTTTACCCGGTATTTGTCTTTTTGCAAGGGCCACCCTTAGTCAAGGACACGCCCACCATTCGACCACAACTGCTAACCACAATCGACTCGCATTTTTTTGTGACGCAATTCTTTGGTAGGCCTATGTCTGGACACGACCAAAAATCTGGGTTTTAGAATCACAATTCAAATCTTGATTATTTTGGTAGTGGCCCTATTGTATGATGCACCATAAGTCTTTGTGAAAATCTTTGTGAAATCCACCACTGAGCACCTGTGGGTCTACATCCATCATTTTATATTGTGCAGCTGCAAGGTATGTGTTTATTTTTAGTCCCTGGTGACACCTCACTGCATTCAGGCCTACATTTGCATGCCATGATGCCTTTTACAGCAGCACACAGACATGATGGTGGTATAAGTACATGTACACGTATACCCGGTATATATGTATTTCTCTCAAGTATCATAGAGCAGACTACTGTACATGCCTGACTGCACCCATATTCAAGCACTCCTAATCCTTACATGTGATATGCATACTGTACAACATACCTGATGAATACCGTGTTACTGTTGAGTGTTGACAAAGGAATATAAACAAATGCTTCATAAACGTAATTATTTATGTCATCTTACTATCAGTATCATGGCCCTCTTTTCTGCACAAAATAATTTCTTTATTTATAAAATAAAGCTGCTTCCCTCTTGTGTGATACATTTACTGCTGTAGCCAGGTTTACAACAATGTAATTTTATAATTACATGTATCTGAAAAAGGGGGGGGGGGTGGAGGGTTTAGATCCAAATGAAAATTGTGGTGTGATTGTGGTCCTTGGAGAGAGTACTGGTACATGTATATGTACCAGCTAGTGGTTTAATGCCTCTGACTGGCGCCCCACCCCATCAAATATGAGGTGGTACAGTACCTGAGGGCTGGATAGTACAGGTGTGTTTGTACACTCACAGGGAAAGCCAGCTACATGTACCGGTACTGTACCTGGCTCAAATATTCTCTGCTACAAATTGTTTATCATTTCCAAGTCAATTTTTCCTTGACATGACTCAACAGTCAACATGTCATTGGAATGGAATTAGAGCCGCTCATCGCCTGGGCCATACCTTGGACTTACACGTGACTGCAAACCAATCATATTGAGTGAATGAGTGTATCAGTGGAACGTTGATACCAAACAATTGGCTATAATGAACAACATGCCAATTGGCTCTCAATTTTTGTGTACAAAATATGTGGCCGCAACTGCTATAATGAACGACTGCTATACCGAACAATTTTCATGGATCCTGGGATGTTTTTTATAGCAACGTTCCACTGTACATGTACATGTATGTCTAGGATTGTCTGATCACAGTGCAATCACATGCAGATTGGCTTCGTAGAAAACAGAGCATGTGAGCAAAACCATCCATACATGGGATTAGAAAGGGTTGAACAGAGATATTTTTCAATCTGGTGTCTGCGTTAATTGAAGTGGAGAATATTGACCTCTGGAAAATGGTCGAGGAATACGCGTTTTGGTCATCAATGCAATCCCTTCTTGATCAACACGTTCCTGTAAAAAAAACCTACAATCCGTTGAAAACAGACAGATACCGCCAATGATGGTACAGTACATGCATCCGCCCAACCACATCCATAGGCTATGTGTCCAGACTCCAGATCCAGATGACAGTGGGGAGATTTGGAATTTGGAACAATCTCCCTAGAGCCATCAAATCAGCACCATCACTGTGCACTTCAAAACCTTTTTGTTCGACCAAACCTTTTCATAACTTGTAATGTTTTTTGAACAACTGATTATAATTACTGTATTTTGGTTTTTTGTGTGTGCCTTGATTGTCCTTGGACAGATGTGCGTGGTATAAATGATTTATTGTTCCTTTGTTTTTTTGCAAATACAGACAATTTGCTGAATAAGGAGGTACAACATCATAGAGGTAATCAGAAGTACTGCATGTACAGTATAGTGCATGTAATGATGTACATGTGCATTTGAATTCTTTACACTGGAATTAACCTCTTTAAGAATAAACATGTAGTCCAATAGGCAACAATCTGTACAGCAACCTGAGGTCTTCCAACCCTACAAATTATGAATACAAAGATGCTCTAGTAAACATGGTAAATGGCATGTTAGAAATGTACTGGTACAGGTTCACTACGATACTGTATTAAAGTCAGTCGGTAACAAATGCAACACTGCTCTTAATGTTTTCTGCTACTGTAGTACCAGGCAAATTGTTTACTACATGTACATGTACACATAGGTCTGCAGCACAGGCCTACATGTAGTATAAGGCACAGGCATAAGAATAAAACTTCCTTTATTAAACAATAGGCGCCCTAAAGTACTAAACATAAATTTATAAATCAATGAAACTCCTGTGAAAGATGAAACATTCATAATTTATAATACTTCCAGTGTACATACATGTGTGTACTGTACTACTTTGGTAAGTTTGGTTAGCTGTGCATCACTGTGAATGCATGATGCAGCTTTAAATTAAAGAAGAATGAAACCCAGAGAAAAAATGTTGGCTTATCTGATTGGACATTAAACATAACTTACAATTACCTATGTGCTATTCACCTACGAGTTTCATAAAGAGGGAAAAATCATGGAATTCGGTGGTCGAATTCGCGTTCCCGCAAACTGCCACCATTTTGAATGGCCCGCCAGGCGCCAGTCACTGCGGGGGGTATGACATTAAGACGGAAAACTCCCGCATGGGCCCGGACGAATGTACCCCTTACTATACTGCGTGCAGTTTGCACACACTCGCGAGCCGAACGATGGTGTACTGCCAGGCTTTTGGATGTCAAAATGTCAGTGGGAAAAGGCTGGGGAAATCTTTCTGTGTATAGTTCCCAACAAGGACAAGATACCTGAGTTGTTTAGGAAGTGGGCTGTGGCCATCAAAGTTGCGAAATGTCTCAAAGTCAGCTACAAATACAGTTGAAATGACGTGATTTGTAGCATGGTGATTGCGTACAGTCTTGATCTACATACACTCTTTTACACGTGTTAGCGAAGCTGTGTGTAGCTCATTGGGGGTCAGGGGTCATGCACTTCCCTGAAACCTCACTGTACACATAGCATGCAGCGCATGGTATGCATGCACACAATACTAGTGCTGGGACAACTCGTTGCGGTCAGCGACCAGGGAATAAACAGTGATGGCGACTGGAGTCGCGTCGCTGATAGCGTACAAATTGCAGCACCAATAAAAATAAGGCACGGTACGTATATCCCCCCTTCTTCCTCCATGCTACCATATATGTACGGCATGTTCCTTCAATATTTTTCTTGGCTTCGAGCCGGTTAGGTTGGCCAGCAATCCTCCTCCAAATTAATCCTCCTCGGTGAAGTGATTGCTACAAATCACGTCATTTTGAGTCGACTGTATTTGTAGCCGACTTTGAGAAAATTCTCAACTTTGATGGCTGCAGCCCACTTCCTAAACAACTCATGTCTCTTGTCCTTGCTGGGAACTGCATGAAAAGATTTCCCCAGCTTTATCCCGCTGGTATTTTGACATCCAAAAGCCTGGCAGTACACCATCGTTCAGCTCGCGAGTGTTTAACCGCAAGCGGTATATATACATATACTGTAAATGTAGTAGGGGTACATCCGTCCGGGCCCATGCGGGAGTTGCCCGTCTTTATGTCATACCCCCCGCAGTGACTGGCGGGCCATTCAAAATGGTGGCGGTTTGCGGGAACGCGAATTCGACCACCGCATTTCATGATTTTTCCCTCTTTATGAAACTCGTAGGTGAGTAGCACATAGGTAATTGTAGGTTGTTTTTAACACCCAATCAGCTAAGCCAACATTTTTTTCTGGGTTTCATTCTTCTTTAAGTTCTTACATACTAAATGATATAGGGCCTACACATGTACATGTAAATCTGCATTTCACAGTTTATCTTCATAATGCACACAGGCAAGTACACATGTGTGTACAATGCACATGTACATGTACCGTAATTTGTGGAATATAAGCCGTGGCTTATCCGTTGATTTTGGCCATAACAATTTTACCGTGGCTATACATGTACATGCTGAACCTCAAAGAACACACATTCTGACAGGGACAGGGACACGCCAAATATAAAAAATGATATTTTTGCCAAAATCGGAACCCTTTTACTTGTTCATACAGTGTGCTGTCAGCGTAACCAGCATCATGCAGTGACCAATTTTTTGCTTGCACTATTTATCTGGCCATCACTGGTGGCCGAAGGGCGCATAACATTTCGTGCAAAACATAATGGAGATCCAGTACTCAATTCTGAATTTCCATTGTATAACAGCTTCTAATCTCAAAAAATGAATTAATGTCAAAAAATGAATTAAAAGTCCAAAAATGAATTCATGGTTGCGCTTTTAAACTTGTTTAATCCCCCCACAAAGAAGGAAAACAATTAATAAAATCTGGCGATCTTGAAATAATAAAGTTTAAAAATTTGTTAAACTTTTTGTACCTTCAACCAAATCAATGAGAAACTGACAGAACTTTTGAACAAATAAAAAAAATGGCAAAGAAAACTATGAACGGACCAGGATTTGAACCTGAGACCTTTGGTTTTGAGTACCAGCACTCTTACCATCTGAGCTATCCAGCCCTTCGATGGTGGCCTCCCAAATTAATAATCAACTAGTTTTTGCTGGGGTTGAACACCACTCAGAAGCATTTCACAATTAACTGCCGTACATGTGTATACATGTATCTTCAGGGAGAATGAATGTAAGGCTTCGCAGATTTGGTGATTTTTAGAATTATCATTTCACCTCTGAACAATCATAAGAATCCTCTCAAGGTACAAAACCAGATTTTGGTGAAATTTCCTCAAGTACGGTAAATCAGCTGTGAAAAACACATTTGTTTTACTTTTGGTGATATACAAAAATGTTGCAAACTGCTTACTGACTAAAATTACCAAAAAGTAAATCAAAAAATTTAGTGGGCCTGACGTTTCGATCCTAGCAGGACCTTTCTCAAAGGCAGAGTGACAAGGACAAAACAGATACATGTACACGAAGGCAGGGGGAGAGAGTGAATAGGACACGGATGAGAAACAAAGGACAAAGAGTGAAGCTGGTAGGGAGAGATCAAAGGGAAGGGCAAGGGGTAGGGTAGAGATTAGTGAGAGGAGGGGGAAAGATCAAAGAGAAGGGCAAGGAGTGGGGTAGGGATTAGTGACAGTAGGGGGAAAGATCAAAGAGAGAAGTGTGAAAGACTGAACACAAAAGAAGGATTATCAGAAAGCTGCATGGTGTTAGTCATTACCCTCCTGGATGTTGAGACCATGTGGTTGAATAGTCCGAAGACGCTTCATCCACATTTTCTCACGGCTAAGACGGACAGCATTACTACGGTGACCAAGTGATTCTATGCCCAGTACACTCATATCTGATATCGAATGATCAGGGAGATTGAAGTGATACCCAACAGGGGTGTCCATTTTACCGGTTTTGATGGTAGACCTATGGCCATAGATTCGTTTTTTGAGGGTGTTTTTTGTCTCGCCAACATACTGAATATTACAAACTCTACAAGAGATGAGGTATATGATGTTTGAGGTAGTGCACGTGATAGAGCCATAGGTCGTGTGGGTAGTTCCAGAAGAATGTCCATTGAAAGAGTCTATTTCCTTGACATGTGTCTTGCAAACAATGCATTTCGAGGTACACTTAAATGTACCAAATTTGGTTGGAGGTGAAGAGTCCAAAGGGGGAACCTCTGCTCGGACAATTAAGTCACGCAGGTTACGGGGGCGCCTGAAAGCCAAAACAGGCGAATTAGGAATGGCTTCAGCCAGACGATCTGAAGTGTGGAGAATATGGTGGTTTTCCTTAGTTATCTTCCTGAGAGGAGGAAGAGAAGGGTGGTAGGAAGTAACTAAGGGAACCTTGGGCTTGTCCTTGGGACCTGGTGGCTTTTGTTTTAGTGCCGAACTTCTGGGAATGGAATAGACTTTAGCAATGGAGTTCTTCACTTGGCGAGAACTATAGCCTCTAGCAACCAAGTTACTGGCCAATACACGTGTATGGCGGCGAAAGTCAGACTCATTGGAACATATACGCCTCAATCTGAGGGCCTGGCTGTAAGCTATACCAGTCTTACAGTGTCTGGGGTGACAACTGGAGGAATGGAGATATTGATGAGTGTCGGTGGGCTTAGAATACAAGTCAGTAGTGAGTGTATTGAGGTCTTTCCGGACGGTGACGTCCAGAAAGTGGGTCTGTTGAAGAGACTGCTCCCAAGTAAATTTGATAGTCCTATGGAAGGAATTGATGTGGTCAAAGAAAGCATTCAAGCTGCTCAGTCAGACGAAGTCTGCGGTAATACTCAGTGAGATCTTGACTGAGCATTACTTGGTCAACTTTGGGGGGAGTAGGACGAAAATTCACAAGGCCAACAACCCAGGTAGACCCATCATCTCTGGCAATGGTTCACCTACGGAACACATATCTCTTTTCATTGACTCTTTTCTCAAACCCTTGGTTCCCCAAATCCCCTCATACGTCCATGACACTCCCGACTTTCTGCGAAAGTTGGAAAGTGTCAAGGATCAAATCCCTGCCACTGCCATAATTGGTACTATTGACGTTTCCTCTCTATACACTAACATCCCCCAGGAAGAAGGCATTCAAGCTTGCTCCTCGGCCCTGGCCAAAGGAAAACAGTCTTCTCCACCCATCTCCGACATAACCACCCTCATGAGGTTAGTGCTGGCCAAGAATAATTTCTCCTTTCTTGGCAAGCACTATCTTCAAGTGCATGGTACTGCCATGGGCACGCGCATGGCCCCTTCCTTTGCATGCCTCTTCATGGGTGACCTTGAGGAACGCATGCTCAGTGAGGCTCCATGCCGTCCCTGGATTTGGTGGAGATACATAGATGACGTGTTCTTCATTTGGACTAGGGACGGTAGCAGCTTGAATGCTTTCTTTGACCACATCAATTCCTTCCATAGGACTATCAAATTTACTTGGGAGCAGTCTCTTCAACAGACCCACTTTCTGGACGTCACCGTCCGGAAAGACCTCAATACACTCACTACTGACTTGTATTCTAAGCCCACCGACACTCATCAATATCTCCATTCCTCCAGTTGTCACCCCAGACACTGTAAGACTGGTATAGCTTACAGCCAGGCCCTCAGATTGAGGCGTATATGTTCCAATGAGTCTGACTTTCGCCGCCATACACGTGTATTGGCCAGTAACTTGGTTGCTAGAGGCTATAGTTCTCGCCAAGTGAAGAACTCCATTGCTAAAGTCTATTCCATTCCCAGAAGTTCGGCACTAAAACAAAAGCCACCAGGTCCCAAGGACAAGCCCAAGGTTCCCTTAGTTACTTCCTACCACCCTTCTCTTCCTCCTCTCAGGAAGATAACTAAGGAAAACCACCATATTCTCCACACTTCAGATCGTCTGGCTGAAGCCATTCCTAATTCGCCTGTTTTGGCTTTCAGGCGCCCCCGTAACCTGCGTGACTTAATTGTCCGAGCAGAGGTTCCCCCTTTGGACTCTTCACCTCCAACCAAATTTGGTACATTTAAGTGTACCTCGAAATGCATTGTTTGCAAGACACATGTCAAGGAAATAGACTCTTTCAATGGACATTCTTCTGGAACTACCCACACGACCTATGGCTCTATCACGTGCACTACCTCAAACATCATATACCTCATCTCTTGTAGAGTTTGTAATATTCAGTATGTTGGCGAGACAAAAAACACCCTCAAAAAACGAATCTATGGCCATAGGTCTACCATCAAAACCGGTAAAATGGACACCCCTGTTGGGTATCACTTCAATCTCCCTGATCATTCGATATCAGATATGAGTGTACTGGGCATAGAATCACTTGGTCACCGTAGTAATGCTGTCCGTCTTAGCCGTGAGAAAATGTGGATGAAGCGTCTTCGGACTATTCAACCACATGGTCTCAACATCCAGGAGGGTAATGACTAACACCATGCAGCTTTCTGATAATCCTTCTTTTGTGTTCAGTCTTTCACACTTCTCTCTTTGATCTTTCCCCCTACTGTCACTAATCCCTACCCCACTCCTTGCCCTTCTCTTTGATCTTTCCCCCTCCTCTCACTAATCTCTACCCTACCCCTTGCCCTTCCCTTTGATCTCTCCCTACCAGCTTCACTCTTTGTCCTTTGTTTCTCATCCGTGTCCTATTCACTCTCTCCCCCTGCCTTCGTGTACATGTATCTGTTTTGTCCTTGTCACTCTGCCTTTGAGAAAGGTCCTGCTAGGATCGAAACGTCAGGCCCACTAAATTTTTTGTTTTACTTTTATTTAAAAAAAATTTCAATTGAATTAAATTTTATTTTTTTATTTTTTGTAAATAGACTAAATATAATCATGTACATGTACATCTACATTAGCACTTGTTACATGTACATCAGCAATTAATGAAGATAACATTGTGAAAAAAATTATAAATGCACATTATGGCCTGAATCTTATTGTGAAGTATTTGGAGTGCTGCGGTAATGCTGCATATATACAAACTACACACAGAGTAGCTTACCGGTATATTCTGATAATTATGGAATGCACAACATGTTGTACATGAACCGGTACTGTGCATGCACAATACAGTATTATTAATTTCAGAATAAGACACAACATTCCACAACTTCTTATCACTCAGATTATTTCATTAATCCGGAAACGAGTTAATACACCCAGTACTTGTTGATAATTACTCCAGTAACTGAAATCCATGTACTGTACATGTACATGTACATTGTACATAGTACATGTACATGTACAGTACATTGTTACAGTAAATGCATAATGTACTGCATATACAGTATAAGCCACATGCATAATTGTACATGTAATTCAGGTACAATTTTTTACACATATGCACTGCCAATACACAAGTACATGTACAGTGTACCACCAACTGTACATGTACAGTGTGTGTACATTATGTGAAAGTGTTAAGTCCTAATCAATAAAACTTAGAAATGGTGATCAATAATAACGCATACATGTACACTGAGTGATTAACTAAAGGGCTTAGTGCCACAGCGGAATAGAGCTACACGTACATTGTAGTCTGACACATAACATCAGCATAAAGGTACACTGTCTGTAAGTATATGATTGTATCACACAAAGTGCATGGGCAAGCCTGCATGAGTACGGTAATATCAATATTGTACCTGCGGTACACTGTAGACATGAACTAAAATAAAAAATCAAGTCAAAACGTTAATAGAAGATTCATTCCTGCTACATGTATTCATTATGCTATACTGTACATGTATTGTACATGTACAGTGTACATGTACAGTGTACATGTACAGTGTACATGTACACTGTATGTACAATGTACACTGTAGAGCATGTACAGTACATGTACGGCACTCTTTAGGGTACCAGCAACTTTACATAAACGAGTACATGTAGATAACAGTACATGCACAGTATGAAATACATACGTGTACTGTATCACATCTCAACACCTACACAAAATGTGTCATTTCCTGGGACCTTATGCAATCATTCACTTCTTATAATATACTTATGTTGGCTGAGGCAGTGCACACTACATGTACATACTGGTATCCATCCAATCTGATGACCAAGATTATTTATGTGCATGCACAATTGCACATACATGTAAAGGGTGATTGAAAAATGCTGATGGAAGTATGGCAGAGGAATTGCTTGTGCAATGTTGGTTTGGAGCAGCAACTGCAAGGACACATTCCATCCTCAGTCGGTGTTCTGGTCTTGTCAGTCAGTTTGCAGAGACCCTGGCAGGCTGGCATGAATAATCTTGCGGACATGAAGCCTCACTGAGGCAATGCACATAACATGTACAAGTTCAAGCCTTCAGAGAAGCAGGCAATTACATGAATACTTTCAGGGCCAATGGAAACATTTCTCAGCCCTAGTACAGGTTCAGTAATGCATTTACCACACTACTCCTTAGGAACATCATATTGAGTTGATTTGATAACAGCAGTTCACAACAATCACCATTATAAACTGAAGCAGTTTTCTGAAAACCAGAACACTGATAAAACAAGATTACATACAATAATATGTACAAGAAATACATCTTTTTGCAAAATTTGAAGAAAAAAATTCCACATTTAACTTAAGGCATCAATAAATAATTTTTTTGTATTTGTCAATAATAAGAATCGCGATACAAATTGCAAATGTTTTTCACTCGCGTTCGTTCGTCAATGCCAAAAATCACATCCCGCCAAATCCTTGTACACATGTACTGTACATGTAGTTTGTAAATGAACACTGGACACGTGTCCTTCCTGAGAGTGGAACATGGAGACATACTGGTACATGTACATAACACAAGCACTTCCTGTCAGCCAGAGTGCATGCAGTCATGGGATTTTAAGAAATCTTTTTCCAAATTCCATGGAGTGTTCAAACACATTCCATTTGGCAAATAGACAATTATTTAGAAAAAGCTGCACTAAAAAGGAGTCAAATGCCTAAATAATAGCAATTATTCTATTCACAGACCAAAAAAGTGGAGTTTGAATTGTAATTCAAACAGCGATCCAAATACATGGAGTTTGAATAACAGCTACCGGGGCATTTGTTGAGTCTAATGGCACCAAATCAGCTGTTTACCTGGGCACCATTGTGAGAATGCTTTCACTTACACATGCTTTCACTTACAGAGTACATGTACCATCTTTTGTCATATTTCTGGCAGCAGTTCAAATTTGTATCACTGAGGTGTGTGTCAATGCCCCCCCCCCACCACTAAAAAAACAAATAAAATTTAATTGCAATTCAATATCCATGTGTGGATGGATGCAAAACAAATTATAACTTGATTTTTTATTAATGTCATAAGTGTAAAAATACCGTACTGTCTTTGGCTTACCTGGCATAAGCTGGATAAAGAAAACCCAAGAAACTGCTGAGGAATGAAGCTGCATAGCCAAAGACCAGCCACAATGCAACCACAGCTGCCAAACCTGTTGAGAACAAAGGGAAACACTGCATAGTAACTGGCCATGTATTCATGAAACCTACGGTACTTGTACATGTGTATACCGGTACATGTATATGTCATACATGTATATGTGTAGGTTGGATTTCACAAAGCCTTATGGATTTATGAATGATGCATCAAACTCCACCAACTTTGATAGATGGTTTCTTTGGTTTCCCCGGGGATTTTTTTACTCCACCAACACCCCCACAAACATTCACACTGGACCCATTTGGAAACTCCCAGGCACCCATATACATACATGTATTTCCCCGTGGAAATCGTAAAACCCCAGGATTTTCTCCTTTTAACCTACCGGTACCCCCCAGCAGGGAAAAAGCTTATCCCCTGGAATTTCTTCGGTAGTGTGAATAGACAGACCGAAATCCCAGGGGAATTTTCGAGAAATCCCCGGGTATTTCGTCCAGTGAAAAAAGCCCCTTTAATGGACCCTAAACAAAACACTGTTACAGGCTTTGAAAATTGAGCTTTGCTCTCCCCTAAATCGCCTTATGGTTTTTAGCTGTACATGTACTGTACATACAGTACATGTACAGTGTAGGTAGGTACATGTACATGTACGTACATGTATAGTTTGTAAAAACGCAGTGGCTATTGTTAACGGCAGTCGTCCGTGTGGTTCCTTCACTTGAAAAGTATTCATCAGCATTGCAGGCTGGTTGAACCAGACTATTAGTTGATAGTCTGGTTCCAAGAGCTAAACATCCTGACAAATATTGTTAAGTGAGGAAACCACATGGATGGCGGACGACTACCGTAAAATTAAAAACAGCCACTGCGATGTAAATAAGCCAAACACCATTTTCAACACCTTGGAGAGAACACTACCGGGGGTAATTTGAATCTCTAATATTGTTATACATGTAATAATACATGTAATGTACATTTGTACATGTATGTGTAAATGTCTGTAAAATGTCTCTATGTAAATGTACCGGTATGTAATGTATGCAAAGGTAGGGCCTACTTGTCTAAATGCACAATGTACTGTACTTTACGTGTGTGTACAGTTTTTGCCTTTTGCAGATGATTAAGAATTAAGAAGTGCATGTAGCTACATGTGCACATTGTATATGTAAGCAGCCTTGGATAAATGCTTGCCAACCACAACAATGTTGATCTTCTGTCTGGAATTTTGTCTCCAGTACATGTTAAATGGCATACTGTGTTGAAGGTCAATCAAAGAGTCAATATGGTTTATCAACCTTGCCAACTTGCAATGAATGATGAACAGACCTTGTAGAGACACTGGAGTGGATAATACTAGGCTTAAGCATTGTTATTTTAATCTATGCAAATTGAGAGGCTTTAATCCAATGAAAGGGCAACCCCATGTGGCAACCAAATCATGCATTGGGAAACTCTGACCACTAGACTGATAAAATGCTATGTACAGTATTGCATGTACAGTACATGTATGTACATGTATGTTCATTAGTGCTTGCAATGCACCTTAAAGGTCAACTGAAGTGCAAAAATTAGAAAATCCTGATTTGGCATTAAATGTGTTCTTTGGTACATTGTAATTCCAGATCAAACGTAACTTTTGTGTTTCAGGCTTATTAGAAGCCTTTTTTGATTAATTAAAATTATGCTCGTAGTTATTGAGGGCGCTGCTCTTTACGTCACCCGATGAACGCAGAATTTTTTTCTCTCCCCGCGAAAGCCGTATGCACTTAGATAGTCGGAGAGGTTCCCCGACGTGTTCAATAGATAATGCACGTTTTTTGAGCGTGGCACCAGTCTTTTTCTCGGCGAGAAAAACCTGACAATGTTGTTGGCCGAGACGTCTTTCGACAAGCTTTTTCTTCGGAATCAGATGAATTCTACATGTAAGTCGATAACAAGGATAGAGATTCTGAAAATAATTTTCCTATGGCCCCAGACAGGAACACGTTGCCAAACCATACACGTATGAGCCCGGATGGTCTCCGTGAAAACAAGCTTCGAAATGGACACTGCACTGCACGATTTGACGAGTCGGATTATTTCGGTAGTGTCAGCGTGATTTTTGACGTCAAAATGCGGCTTATTCTAGGATCGTCAGGGAATAAATGCATGTTTATTCCACTGCTGTAATCTTCAACAACGAATCTTGCTGGCGTGTCACATGGTTTGTCGATATTTACTCCCGAAATCTGTTCTCTTGAGAAACGTGCACTGACTGTTGGTATATACGAACGTACAATACAATAGTTCCCCGACAAGAGTAATGGACTGAGTCTTCATCCGCTGACGTCACCTAGGACGTGGCTGCTCCCCCTTCCAAACTTAAACCATTTTTTAAAACTACATGTATTTCCCATAGTTTAAAATTCGGAAAAAATGCATGGATGTTTTTTACTGACACCATAGTATTATTTGAAATAATAAAAACGAATTCCAAAATGCATTGCAGTTGACCTTTAAGGCCTTTTTACACGAGCACTGAAAATGCATGTCTGCGAAAATTGGCGCCGGGTGTCTGGCGCAATGGTCGTTTGCGATTTGATCGCAGACATGTACACGGTACAACGCAGCGCGGTCGCAAACGTCCCTTGCTTCACTGTATTTGGAGGCGAGGTCAGAGGTTATTATTCGTATCGCTGGTACTGCGCTATTATTTACACGGAGGCATACGTTTACCAGTGTTGCTCTCAGCTCAGCGCCCGCATTGCGAATTGTCTGATTGACGTTACGATCATGATGGCAGTTTTCAAGAACAATAATTATTGCGCACGAAGTAAGCTGGTCCAGTTGGCTAACAGTAGCAAGCTGCGCGCGCACTCCTCCGCACCCAGCACGTGCATGCAGGCACGCAGCCACGGACTGTAAATAATACATGTACCGGTACATGTATGTACATGTACAGAACATGTACATGTACATGTACATCCGTACAGTGCACACAACTAACTAGCTTCACAGTCGCAGTGTTGCGCAATGTTTTCGAACGAACGTTTCGATCCAAACAGGATCAGGTGCGAAACGCTCGGCATGATTGAGTCTCACGCAGGACACACTTCCAGTACACAACATAACATGGCCGATCGTGTACCAACCTTGCGGGGTCGCACGGGATTCATTTTCATCTTAAATTATTTCGTTGCCTTGATGACTTTCGTTTGCTCCTCATGGAAATATCAACGCATACTTCTCCGTGATGCGCCAACGAATATCCTTGCCAACGTCGCATGGGTGCATTTACACGACCTATCTCTGTGTTTATCGCAAGGATTTCGCATCGATGCGAAATTTTGGAGGAGGTCTCCATCCCTGTCAAGATTCGCAAGGGACCCTTGCGGTCTGGTGACAGAGATACACTTTTACACGACAAGGTATCCGTGTGTTCTTGACATCAAAGCGATTCCTTCGCAAGGGACCCCTGTTTACAGCTCTCGTGTAAAATGGGCTTTATTATAGTCAAACTGTAAAGCATGTGAAACCCACTCCTAAACACATGGTACATGTACATGTTTATACATGGACATGTACTTACTGTATACATGTACCATTTTTTTCGGAATATAAGCTGCGGCTTATACATCGTTTTTACCCATAAAAAGTGTACTGCCGTCTATGCGCCAAGACTTAAAAAATATAGATATAATGATGTTTGCGTGGAGGAGAATGTAAATCAATGAGGTTTTGCCCTTACTCGACGTGATAAACACTGAGTGGTCAGTGCTTTGCCCGGTGCCTGATAAAAATATTTCAGGCAGCTCGGGCGGGATTCGAACCCGCGACTCCCGAATTCTAGTACGAACGTCTAAACTACTGGACAGCCGAGCTGGTCGAGGTCGTGTGGTGGATTCTAATATTGTATAACGGTGGGTACCGCGTTGCATCATAGATAAGGCCTAATGGTGTTTGCGTAAAAAATATAACCAGTGACATTACATGTTTATGTGACATTAGGCCAACTTTCTCTTACAAGAAAGAGTAAGGGTCTTTTAGCACTCCCACCAAGGCAAAGACTGTAGTTGACTATTTGCCAGTATTTGGGAAGGCCATAATCAGAGCACTGGTACGCAAAACCAGATGTCTCAGGTTCACGTCCCGGTCCACTCAAAGTTTTCTTTGCCATCTTCCAAAGATGTTTAAAAGTTTAAAGTCCTTGTTTGACTTTGGGAAAGAAGGTAAAACAAACCATACAAGTAAGGGGGCAGGGCAAGCCCTGTGGAGACCATTCTTGCTGATGTCATCAGACAACTGCCTGGTACATGTACACGTACATGACTCTTGTCATGATTGTTGAGGAAGTTTTCAAATTTCCATTGTACATTTGTATCCAAACAGTCAGTGAAAACTTTACTGGAGTAAATTTGTTGACATGCCTGGAAGATTTGTTGCTGAAAATTGCAGCAATACCACTAAGGATGGAATAAAAATGGGCTTATTTTATTCCTTGAAGATCCTACAATAAGCCGCATTTGAACATCACAAATCTCACTGACACGACCAAAATGATCAGGCCTATCAAAGCATGCAATGTCATGCAGTGCAATGCCCATTTGAATATATCTGCGTTCATTAATATATAGTGACGTTCCACTGTACATGTATGTAAGTCCATACGGCCTATACAGGGGAGAGTTCAACAAAAAATCTGGTTCCCGCCATGACGTACATGTAAAGAACACTGCTCTAAATTTATGGGTATATACTTTTGATTAAACTTAGTCACTCACAGAAAGCCAAGGCATTCAAGAACCATGCTGTACTGTGGCTAGGATAAGTAGCAAAGACTCAATTTCTGATTGGATACTATAACTAAAACAAAATGGGAAAGAATAATCTACAGAGGAACAGAGGGTTGGAAGTCCTTGTGTCCAAAATGTCTTCCACCTTCAATCTGTCTACATGTACTGTACAGTACTGTAGACTGTAGAGTACTGTACATGTAGCAAAATAATCCTGCATTAGGGAAAATGTTCCTGCAAATGAAGTATACTACATGTACATGTAAATGGAAATCTTGCCTTCCATTTGGCCTGCCATGTTTCTGAAAAGCCTTACTGAAACAAGAGTAATTTACCAGTAAATGTGAACTTGATGATGGGCTCTGACCCTGACAGTGATTTAGCCATGATGCTTGCTCACAGCACAAGAACTACACAGCAGCAACTCTCCAACAGAGATGTGGCCAAAGGAATGATCAGTTGAATAAAACAGTTCCACATGACTGGCAACTGAATATTCATAAGCCTTACCCACGCCCCACGCCCAGCCACATTTGCCTGGACAGGAACAATGACAGGTCTCAGCAGTCCTGCACCTTCATTGGTGGTGGCACTGTGCAAGTCACTTCAGTGGTTAGCATTGGAATGCATTTGAAACCAACATAATGACTAAATTCCTGAAGTGGTTTCCCACAAATGCATTCATATTCATCTTGCTTCTACATGTACATAATGTACATTCTAACTGTATCCTGATGGTTTAAACTTCTTTCATGTATAAAGTTTAACAAATTGCAAGAGGAATCTTTTCAGTGCAACTCAGTACAGTACAGGTACATGTATACAATGTATTTGTACATGTATTTGTACAAACTCAAGGGTATTTAATATCTAAAGCCGTGTCCGCACTGGACTTATTTTTTACCGAGCCTGTGGGTAACATTCCAATGGGTAAATCTACCAGGCGTCCGCACTTGGACTATTCGACTCGGGTAAACTAACCGAGTCGATCGGTAAAACTAACCGACTGGCGCAAACAAACGCATGAGGGCACTTTCATGGTGACCTTTCACCAGATGTCTGTACACAATCTACCGGCCGTGTGTGTACATTGTGTACATTATGTACAGTACATGTGCATGTACTGTAGTCACGTTGCTACCCCAAGCCCGCACGAGTCTTGCGCCGGACCGGATGTGGTTTTTTACTGAGTCGTTTACCGAGACGTCGTGTCCGGACTGGACTTTTCGGCTCGGTTAAACTGACCTGGTCAATTTAACTGGGCAGAAGTTGGTCGGTTAAACTACCCATTTGAGTCGGGTAAGTTACCTGGGAGGAAAACTTCCTTGGCTGTCCGCACTGGACTTAAAATGGTCAATTTACCCATTTCAATTTACCCATCGGTTAGTTTACCCATTTTAAGTCCAGTGCGGACGCAGCTTAAGCCAGACGAGCACTATATACTAGACTTTTACTAGTGTGCAGGGCACACCAAAACAAAAGGCCCTTTCAATACGGAATGCTATCTGCAATCTGACTCCATAAATGACTAGATTAAAAGGCCACTTTAAAATATAAGTCTAGTACATGTAGTAGTATCATCTCATATAGTCTGGTTTTTGCCTCTACTAGGCATTTTACACGGGTTCTTTAATTAATGCTGCAATAGACATGACATCATAGCTTCACAGAAGGTTTAGCATTTCTGCTACAGTGTAGCACTTGCCATGTAAGAAAGAAATTACAGGTACATGTACCTGTACATGTATAGCTCTTTACTGTAGATTTTGTGATTCTGTTATCATTATTTCACCTCTTAACAAATACCAGTAATTATATTCTCAAGATACAAAACCGGGTTTCAATGAAATTTCATTGAGCATGGTAAATTTAACCTCCTTATGAAAAATCTGTTTCAACATACACTGTAAAATCCAGAACATTGATTGTGACAGTAAGTCAGAGCATTTGAAATTACCGTAAATACAGATTAATAAACTTAATCTGAAATTCAATTATTTGAAACTCGTCCACTGCATTTTTTAGCGCATTTTTGGTTTTGACAAATATGTCTTCCATTTCTGAAACGGAAATGTTTTTATTTCTTGTGTGTCAACCCTTGATCTTCCCTCATTTAAAGTCTTCCAACTCCCTGATCTTTCAAACTCGAACATGTCTGTATGTACTAGTTACAGTACAGTATGCTTGGCACAAATGAACACAATATAAAAAATATGTAATTTCAGCACAATGCAATCCACTCTTCAGGGGCTTAGGTACGAAATTAATGCAAAGGCCTTGATGTTCTGATCCTCGGACCCTTCCCCCTTTGATAATGGTTCTGCCTTTCAGAAATGTCCTACCAGCATCCAAACGTCTGGCTCTCTAGTCTAACTTGATTTGTATGTTTCTGGTTATATAAGAAAGTACCTGTAACTGTAAGCGTCTAAACGATATATGCATTTATATGTAACATTTATTGTATTGTGTTCAAAGAATAATTCTTCAGGCACTTGGCCAATCATTTTAATTCACATAATGTTTGTATCATTTGGTAGCATCATCTTCAATTTCATTGCAGACATTCAGATGGTGCAATGCAGCATGGTAGCGAACAAGGTCCCTCGTTTTTCCGCATTTGCATGCAAAGTCAGAGGTTATATTCATATTGCTGGTACTGCGATTCATTTGCATGGTGCAAACATCGTATCGATGCATTTACAGGACCAATCTTGGTGATTGTCAGACGGATGTCGCATCGATGCAAATTTTTGGAGGTCTCTATCCCTGTCATGAATCACGTTGGGCCCTTGCGATCAGGTGACAGGGATTCACTTTTTTGCAGGTATCTGTGGACACTGGACAGGTACATGCATCCCTGTGTTCTTGACATCAACGTGATATTTTTGCATGGGACCCTCGTTTTCAGCTCTAGTGTAAAAATAATGGTCTTAACATTAACAATGGTCTTAACATTAAGAGAGTTGAACATGTCTGCTAGGTCCGAATACACACACACTGCACAGCCACAGGTAGTACTAGTAATCTAGTATGCATTTTTTAATCTTTGTACGACGATCAAAATAAACAATTGTTGAAAAAGTAATGTAAAACTTATCAAAGCAAATACATGTACAGTGTGTATATTCCCACTTACGGGGCTGCTAGGAGCTCCCCTTAAACGAGTTTTGAAATTGTCTGTCGCACTAGCGTCCCACCGCGTCTAATATACAAAAACTCAAACAAAGGCCTTAAAAGCGCCCGAAATCGCGTCCAAAGATTCAATAAAAGCGCCTGACGGATTCTACACATGTCCAGACGAACAAGTGGTACTTCAGCGGTACTTCAGCGGTACTTACAATTTATTTTTGGACCGCAAATCCGACAAAATGTCTCCGATTGAGGCATCGGACATGTCGCGTTGTTGCAAACTCCAGTCGTGTGTCCGCCATAAAAAATATCACCATGTGCTTTAGCAATGACGCCACGTCTGGTACCCAGTCTTCATGTAGTATGGTTTGTACATTTGAAAACTGCATGACGTCACCAGGTCCGGGTGCGGAGTGGTCTGCGGAAGTGTGTGCGCGTGAGGTGCAATGTCCCGGACGTTGCTTTTCACTACTGTTCAGGAAACAGTCGTAGGGCTCAATGCGTGCAAGCGTGCGCATACACGTCCGCAGACCACTCCGCACCCGGACCTGCCAGCACATCGTGACGTCATGCAGTTTTCAAATCCAAGATGGCCACACCAACTTGGCTCATCGACCCGTTCTCGGTCAACTGTTTCATGAACGGCGCAAAGTATGCAGGATACATTCATGAAACAGTCGCGGGCTCAACAGTTGCAGACCCACTGCGCACACGGAACTGTCAGAATGCTATTTATAGAAAAAAGATGGCCGCCTCCTTGTTTTGGCTGTCGCACGGGCGAAACGAAACACCTTCTCGATCAACTGATGGTATTTTTTGCCTTTTTTCCAAAACGTGAGTAAAGCAAATGACCAGTATTAGAATCCTTGATTCTCACTGAATCCAAAAATGGGCATGTAGGACGGTGATAGTAACTACTAACTGATACGGGTGTTTTCGGCGGTAAATCTGGGGGTTTGTGTCGGGCGGTCGAAATGGTTTTTGGCGGTTTGTACATATAATCAGCTTTAGGACACTGAGCGGCTTGAACCCTACAGTCACCCGAAACTCAAAATTTCAAAATTTGATAAAAAAAGGGTGACTTGTCGGGTCCAAGTTACTCGGACTACTGTTTGGGGGGGGGGGGGGGGTAAATCTGGGGACTTCGGTCGGGGGTATTTTTCAAAGATGACATTACATGATGCAGCATAGCCATGATCCTTGGACCCTACAGTCACCCGCTCCTCAACATTTTAAAATTCGATAAAAAAAGGGTGACTTGTCAGGTCTAAGTTACTCGGACTAGTACAATACTAGTATTTAATAGTACACTGTAATACTAGTAGTAGTAATACTAATATAAGTAATATAATAGTAATACAGTATTTAGTAAGTAGATGAGTACTGTCTACTTTCACTTTGTCAGTACTGAGCATATTCTTTACTTTAGTCTTTACTCCTTTACTTTGTTAGTACTAAAATTCAAAAACCGAACTGAGTAATTAGGCCCCTACATTTACATTTTACAATTACATTTACAAATTAGTGATATATATTCAACAATATTGTGATATTTTTGTTTTTATGCAAACATAAAAGATAAAGACAAAGTAATGAAACTGGTAACAGTATACGCATTCCTTATGCAGACCAAATGGACTTCCACGAAAGGGATGCATTGCTATTTCGCAATGGAGAGGACACACGAAAACGGCCAAAGCCAGAGCGCCAAAGCAAACACAATACACAATACACTGTACTCAATACTCGACACGTAATTGAATAAGGACTGCACGGTACATGTGTGAACTAAACTAAAGCAACGAACCGATCACAAAATAAGTCCTCTTCACGCCTGTCTTCTCTTCCAGCTTGGCCAGAACGTCGGTCACGGCATTCTTCTCGTACAGGGCCTTGTCTAGCTTGGCTCTCCAGTTGTCAACGCTTGCCATTTTGAAATGGTTTTTGGGAGGTTTATGCTACGCCAAAAAATCCCTGTTGGCTGTATCCCTTGGATGAGTTACGCAGGAAGATCTTGAGCCTGAGGTACACTCCCTGGTACCACGATACGAAAATAATTATGCTATGGCTGTGGCTGTCCCTGCCGCGCACATACATTATTGTATGGCACTTGTACACGCTGTTACATCATATCAGACGCAGCCGTAGCTCATGCCTTTCGGAAACGGCATCCACTCCCTTTACTTGTAAACATGTACATGTACATAATGACCATATATATTTGTGTTCTATAAATTATGTATTTACAATATTAATATTTCTTTTTTACAAAGGTAATTTATCATGCTAATACTGATAAAAGATATCAATAACTATGAACAAAGTATTTCTTACATTTTATAATGAACGAGGCGAAATTGGCTATTTTCACGGCTTATTTTCCGGCTATGCGCTTCTAGCGTACATGTACATGTACACAATACAACTACATAATTATTAATACTAGTATTCGTAAAAGTAATAATATACTAATTACAGCACTGAAAGAAAATTTCGTTTCTCGTCCTGATGACACAATGTAAACCGATAAAACCATGGTAAAAGCGCTTCAAAGACAAAAATCCTGGCAGGCAATAGAGGGCGCACTTTGCAGAGTGCTTTACTGCTGAAGGGTGCAGAACACAAAATCGAGCTCCCATTGAACACTGTAGAAAAACACTCACTTTCAAAGCCAATTATCGCACACCCAAAAGTCTCTCAGTTCTTGTAGCTATACTTAAAATTGTAGTTTGGACCTTCATCTCTCAGATTCTTTTCAATGTTAGTGCTCTTAGCCGAATAGATGTTTTGCTAATTACCCCCAGAAAAAAAACACCCCCAAAATGTGTAGCCGTCCAAGCCGAATGTCTGCAAGGATTTTGGGATGGACCCCTCCACTTCCACAGCCAAATAGGGCCAGATTTAAAGCCAGATATGGTCCAAATTACATACCAAATTGAGA